>JAMADQ010000004.1:1200000-1722929 GCA_023624055.1 Paecilomyces sp. PK2413
TATCGGTCGTGGTGGTCGTTTCGGTCGTAAGGGTGTTGCTATCAACTTCGTCACCGCTGACGACGTCCGCATGATGCGTGAGATCGAGCAGTTCTACAGCACCCAGATCGAGGAGATGCCCATGAACGTTGCTGGTAAGTTCCAATTATATTTCCCGCGCTTCTCTCAATCAGATGCTAACTATTGCCTGCAGACCTCATCTAAACACCTTTCCTATCTCAAACATCTTGCTTTCCCTTCCGAGGCTGTCGCAGTACACTCATGAGTTCGGCCCTCGTGAGGGGAGCTCGACGGGGAGTCAGTGACCTTCATGGCTGCTGGCTGTGGCAGAAATTCAAAAGTGGCTTTCCTATGTCCGGCATGTAATTTTTCTGCTGAGGATGGGCTGTGGGTACTGCATGTGTCTGCCAGCGCCGTCTGTTTCCTTTGTACTGCATGTGTGGATCTTCCTACTTGCTTGTGTTTATTCGCTCTATTTCACGGTTTTTAGCTGCATGTCTTTTCCTTCGCTTTCTCTGGGCTCTGCTTCTTTGGTTAAGCATTTTCCGTCGTACTTAATCGAGGAGCCGGTGCAAAAGAGGCGATTTGTTCATTCGGGCGCTTTTTCATGTCTTCTCCCATGAACAGACGAGGCAGTTTGGCGAACGAATGAATGATGACGACACGGGTGGTTGCTACCTGCTTTCATTGCAATAGATAGAGGTAAATGCCCATTCAGAACCACTCAATTTCACGTATTTATCTTTCCAATTTTGTTCCTGTGTAAAATAATTTGAGTTGTAGTAGTTGGTAGAAATTCTTGTCTGGCAGCATCGCTCTTTCCTTCTCAGGGCTTGCTCTTGCCGTTTTCGACACAGAGCGTCTTTCCTTGTTGACTTTGGACTTCTCCCGGTTTAACCTTGCTCTCTATTAGATCCTAACTGTTCTTCAATATTGAAATATCAATTTCAGGCCTTCCAACCCAAGTTAACCGAGTTTACTTTTTCAAACTACGGTCCGTCACTGAAGTATAGTTCCGCCATGGTTCGCCGCTGCTGCCTCGCAAAACTGTCCTGAAGAATTACGTATCGAGCATGTTCCAGCCAAAGTTTTGAGACCTCATCGAGCCAGAAACGTGGCTCTTTGGAAATAGCTCGGCTTCTCACCTTTTCTCTCCTTAATCCCAATCCTCCAGTGCGGCTTCGGCATCATGGCCTCGCCGGACTCCCAGGAAAAAGCTGTCGATAGGGAGGACAACAGCCCCCTTTCCATCCTGTGGGCCTACCAGATGCGTCGTGAGAACACCCATCTAGCGGACAAGATGGACGACTTGGCAGCTCTCGTGTCCTCAACAGTCGAGGCGGCAGTCGCAGGAAGGAACAGCGTGGAGCAACTCCATACAACAGCAAAAGGCCTTCTAGATGATAACAGGGCGTTGCGAGAGAGAATTGCAAGTCTGGAACAAAAGAACACGGATGTCAACTTACGCATGGAAAACTTGGAACGTGATAACGAACGACTCCACGACGTACTCGATGTGATGGATCGCAAGTGGGCCAATAGGATCAAAGAAGAGATCGCAGCACTGCAGGATATGAAGAAGGATGTTTTGACGGATGTCAGAGACATGCTGGAGCTGCAGCACAGTGCGATAGATCTGCGGTTTGGGGCAATTGATTTGCGCATTGAGACAATTCTGGATATTGTCAAGGCTGGTATGTAGGTCAGATCGATGGCTTATTGTTATTCGTTGCCTTACATTGCTCCACGGGGATAGTGTATTTCTTTGTTGGATTGAATCAATCATAGCAGTTATTTTATTGTTCAACAGAAATGAACGAACTGTATTGATGTGCATATGCAGGCCACGAGAAACGATATCAGGCGTTTCAGAACTCTCCGATCAGTTCTCCCACTTCATGCGTCGCCCAGGGAAGGCTACCACAGGACCTTGGTGAAGATAGTACCGTTCTGGTCCCTGACTCTATGCCTTCAAATTGTTCTGTGCCTATAGCAGCAGAGCAGGTCCTAGAGGCCGTCACGGAGCCGTCCGGATTCTCGCATAAAGACTCAGAGATGTCGTTGTTCCAGCAGAAGAAGAGAACACTAACAGATTACCTTTCTTCCGCAGAAGAAGCTCGCATGCAACTTCCTCGACGCAAACAAGAGAGCATTGCCGTTGAAATGTTCCTCACTGGTCTCACGGATAAGGACCTGAAAGCGGTCCTGGAGAAAAGGATGGATGATAAAGGATGGACATGGGAGTTTCTTAGAGAAGCCTGCCTACAAATATCAAGTCAGCAGGAGGCAGAAGCAAGGAATGACATGGTCGTTCGCTTAGATGATATACCGGTTGATGCGAAACAGAAGACGAGGGACGGTAAAGGAGCTAGAGTCAAAAGGAGAAAACGGAGATGTATATCGCTTGTGCCAACAGACGAGAGTGATCTATAGAAAAGACCCTTTGTGAATCACATGCTTTGGTCATTTATCCCAGCTAATTAATGCGGCGTGTGACAATCTTTCATTACTTACATTAGAGCAATTCCTACCCTACTTATGATATATACATCAATTCAACTTAGCATCAGATACTTTCTGAATGTTTAGGTCTCCTTAAACTCATAGGGCCCCTCACGTTCCTTAACCTCGACCTCGATTTTGCCCTCGGGGATATCTTTGCCATTGACTTCAATGGCTGCCCTTAAGATATCGCCAGGCTTCACTTGTCCAACTCCCTTGGGCGTTCCTGTCAGGATCAAGTCACCAGGTTCCAGCGTCATCACCCGCGAGATGTCTGACAATTGACGAGGAATACGGAACAGCATCAATCCAGTCGAATCCGCCTGTCGCAGTTGGTCCCCAACGCTCAAGCGGAGGAACGCATCATGTGGATCGGGAATAGCAGACTTAGGAATACGCTCCGAGATGGGCAGGAAGGTGTCGAAGCCCTTCGCGATCGACCAAGGGAGACCCTTCTTCTTAGCCTCATCCTGGACATTGCGCGCCGTCATATCGATGGCAAGAACATAGCCTAAAGCACACGAGACAGTCAGCTCCAAGAACAAAACATAGGACTAATAGTCCTGGAAACGTAAACACGGAAGGCGAAACACACTGTCAATAGCATCCAAGGCGCCCTGATGGTCCTCCGGGTCCAGATCCCGCACCGTCTTTCCCATCACCAGACCCAGCTCGACTTCATAGTGTAGGCTAACGCCCTTGGGACGCAGTACCGGTCCTTGACCGGGGATGAGAATTGACGACGGTGGCTTCAGGAAGAAGAAAGGCTGTTTGGGACGCGAGTTGTTCAATTCGGTAATGTGGTCCCTGTTGGTGCTCTCTCAGTGACTGATCACGATGGATAACAGCGGTATCAGAACCCAATTGAGGCTCTTCATCCTTAGACTGGGTACTGGGTACTAGATACCGCTAGACCTCAAATAAAGGACAAAGAAAAGGTAGTTAACAAAGCAAGGACGGGTCGCGACGTACGCATAATTCCTCCCAATGCACATCACCTTCCTGCAATTGGCCCTGATCGAAGCTGCCATTGTTCTTGTGTCCTTCCGCGCACCTGTCGCGAATACAGAATAAGAGAAAGAATATAGTATGCGCGAGCAAGAGTCTGAGGGGGAATGAGTTATATCAATGCCTCGTTCGCGGAGTGACTTTCCCCTCCGCCCGCAAGCTACTTGACGGAGATCGGCCGAGGTGCCGTAGCGGAGTCGCGACGAGACTCCCCGAATTATCCGTCGGAAGGCCTCCCGAGTTGGCCGGATAAATGTAAACTGCGCATGGAGATGTGTGTGCTGGTTTGTTTCCCGCGGAAAATACTGAAAATTGATTAGATCATGTACATGGATATCTTTGTTTGGTTCTCTCATTATTGTCTAATTTCATAGATGGGATCTCGCATGGTTATGGTTGAATGTAGAGTCGACCATCTATTTCTTTGATATAAAGGATCAGTCTAAAGGTATTGTACATGCTGTCTTGTAACCAGTGTGGTCAGAGTAATCAAGTTAAGCAAAAGATCGTTGTAGATAGACGATCTGACAGATCAAATCTACATATCTTTGGAGATCGACACGCTCCTCGGTAACACTTCCAAGCACGATTGTCATAGTTAGCTGCTGTGATCACCTGTGGACTAAGTCTGTTGTACAGAGCAGTTGCTATCAAAATAGTAGATTTCTTCTGTAGTACATGTCTCAATTTATGACCTAATAGGTCTAATTTCAATTCTATGACGTTCCTACTGAGCATGTTATGAAATTTCGATATGTGTTACACTGTCCCACCGGACCATCCATAGCGACTAGAGCTTAATCAAAACAATAACCACCAAATCTTTCATGTCTGGCTCTTAAGGTTCATCTTCTCGTTCCTTCCCCAGAGCGCTAACCAGTCCTGGATTGAAGAACCGACCGTTTTCAGTTCAAGAAGACACGCATTTCGTACTTGGTTACTCTGGAGCACCTGCAGAGCTTTTCGGATATTTCGTGCAGAACCACATTCTAAAGCTCTAGCCACACAGTCCCCCTTTGGTGCACTCAGGGATAGTATGATAGGATACGACAGCTCCTGGTTACGCAAATCTTCAGCGATGGCACCCTTGGCTTTTCCGTAATCTGAAGAGTAGACGTTCTTGCAGTCGTTTTGTAATTGCGAATACCATCTGCAGAAATCACAAGTTAGGAACGTTCCCACACTCAGTATTCATAATGACGGAAGAGGATCTAGCTCACGCAATGGTAGTCATTGTCTTATCAGCAGAATGATCCTCAAGGACGAGTTGACCAAGCAATCGAAACAAGCTACCCGTCTTCAAGGATGCCATTTGTCGGTATGCCTGTAGTCTTTCATCTTTCTGGGTAGGGAGACTGGAAAGGCCATCTCTCCGCCAAATCAGAGACATGTCTTGTCCGTGGAGAATGTCTTCTAGATTTTGCATGAGGAATGGAGCAAGATTAGGAAACTTCTGCACTGTCATATTGAGAATCTCAGTCACTCTGTAGTATGCTCGGTTGGCGGTTTCTGAACGGCCGTAGACTCTGTGAGCGGCTGGTTTGCCTTTTCGGTAGTTGCTGTCGTCGGATATCTGAAATACAATAGATGTTAATTTGTCGAAGAGACTCTAGTATTCGTAAGATGATGGAAATTAAGGAACCTTACGTCATCTACCAACATTAAACATAAGTGGATCGCATCCATGATCTCCAGAACCGCAGCATGCTTCTCTGGATTCTCCTTTTTCAAGTTGGGAGAGAGCTTCTTAATGAATGGTGCCCAATGATGTTTGCCATATGCCTGGCGAATATAGGCGTAGGGGCATTCTTCTGAAGTTATCCGTTGTGGTTGTTTTGGACCAATTATTAAAGATCGCTTGGGATTCAACCATATAGGAGGCATCCGATCCAGAACGGTGTAAATCCCGAAGATAATAACGCTGCCAAACACAATGCTCCATGGTACCAGGGCGGGAGTTGGATCACGAAATTTATCCATCATTTAGTAATAATATGGCCTCAATAAGTGGTTATAATGAGGATAATGAACCATGGGCTGTATGAGTACTCAGAAGGGTGCTCTTATACTATCTGCAGATATCGGAAACTTGGCCTATTCAAGCTTACACAAAAACCATGCAACTAATTGACTAATTTATCTAGGGCGATGTGAGACGTACCACCAACGTTCCGATCCTGGACTTATGTCGGTTCCCGTTGGGAAGTACGATTTATAGAAAATAAATGATCGCTTGTAGTCCAAAAGCCCTGCTTGTGTGATTGCGCGTGGCTGTCATACCGTGGGTCTGCATGTTTAAATACACAGCATGTTACTCGAAGCCTGGACTAGAAAATAATGACCTGTGTTCAGCCATGGAGGCGAGCACACCAGGAAGCTAAATGCTATTAAGCTATGCGATCGGAAATTGTTCATGTGCGAAAGCCAGCACTTTTCCCTTTTCTCATATCGGGTACACGTTTTTTGGTACCAATATACCCACCAGAACGCCTCAATAGCTTCAATACTGCCATTAGCTAACCATGAACAGATTCAATGTCTCCCAAGCACCTCCAGAATATCGCGAAGTGGAATGGATTTCCAATCTCTTTATCGCAGGAATGGGCATAGGCTGGGTTATCAACTACGTCGGCATGGTGTATCAGTCTTTCCGCGACAAAACTTACTCCATGGCTATCCTTCCTCTCTGTTGTAACATATCATGGGAGGTCGTATACGGATTAGTCTACTCTTCCAACAACTTTGTCGAGCACGGGGCATTCTTGGCGGGCCTGACCGTCAATTTCGCCATCATATACGCCGCGGTGCGATTTGCGCCTAACGAGTGGACTCATTCTCCCTTGGTGATGCGTAATATGCCCTTAATCTTCTTTCTCGGGATTTCCGCATGTATCTGTGGCCATCTCGCGCTAGCTGCTGAGATCGGTTCTGATCTGGCCATCTCATGGGGTGCGGCAGTATGCCAAATGATGCTAAGCATCGGAGGCCTTTGTCAATTGCTCTCAAGGAATCATACACGCGGTGCATCATATACACTCTGGTAAGTTCAGGACATGACTCTAGTTAACTAGCAATAGAAGCTAACTGTGTCCTTCACTAGGCTCTCTCGATACCTAGGTTCAGCATGTGTTGTCGTTTTCGCTTATCTCCGGTACTCCTATTGGTATGATGCATTCTTCTGGCTTAATAGCCCTCTCATATGGTGGTGTTTGGTTGTTTTCTTCGCTGTCGATAGTTTCTATGGGGTTTGTCTGTACTATATTAAGCGTGAGGAGTCTACCGCGCAAGCGAAGTACAAATATACCTAGGACGACATCTCATATGGAACACCGTTCTACACATGGGGGAATTACTTGGATTTCAGATATTCATTCGGATTACTTCACCCTGATTTAACATTGTATGTACGCCGTCCTCGTTCTTGTTCTATCTTTTGCCAGGAGCGTTTATACACATCGATCATCTCACGTCTGATGAGAACTCTACGAGATGTCTGCACATGTCTTTGGATTCTGCAGAGCGTGTTTGATTTCAGACTTAAGCTTGAGGCTGTCAACCTCAAGCACATAGTTGACCCTCTGCAAGACTTGGCGTTTAGGCATCAAGGCCTCTTGGTACGCATGGATGTTACCGTATGACGGACTAGACCATGCAGTATCAACGTCAAGATAGACTAAGCCTGTGATTAGTGAAATAGATAGCCTCATTAGTGAGGTGTACACTCACAAGACGTGGAGTTCAAGACATTGGCCGGATCTAGAACCGCGAAGATAGCCGTCTCATCCCAGTACGGGAAACTGGTGCCGAAAAACTTGTACGCCAATGTAGTGTAGGGGTTCTGGATTGTGTAAACCTCTTTCCAGTAGGCTTCCGTGGGATATACTTGATTGGCACAATTTCCAACAATAGCTACGAGGATGTTAGTCTCACTTGTGCATGAATGACGTGCAAAGGACTCACTAATATTCGGAAAATTTGCAGTCAGTGCAATCTTGCTTGCTTCAGGGTCAATCATCAAGTTAATCTAGAATAAAGTTAGCGAATAATGTAGTTTCAGGGCTTATCGACTTGCAAGACATACATCAGAATTAATGTCAGCTTGTGTGACGCTTCCAGTAACCTCGAACAGATTGACATCTATGTACCCTCCCATGATCACAAGGCCCTTTGCGAGTGATGCGAATCTGTGATCCATGCGTATGGCAAGAGCAATATTGGTGAGCGCTCCGCCAGAATAGATCATCACTTCACCAGGATATTTATGGACTTGTTCGACCATCCAGGAAGCAGCGTGATATCCAGCGAGTGTTGTATTAGGATAACCTTCTAGAAAGGCTTCCTTAACTACTCTGTCGGGACTTCCAGACGTAGGATCACTGCTTCCTTTTCAGCAGTCACATTCTGCGCTGCAAATACTCCCTCCCAGGGTAGGACGCCATGGATTTCCTCCCATGCTCTGAAGAGCTCTGGAGTGTTTAACAGCGGATAGTCTGAGCCTTTGTATACCGGAATACAGGATGAGAGGTTACCCGCTTCGAGTGTCGCTAGGGCATGCAGGCTCGTCTGCAAAGCCCATGAATTAGACGTATCACCCACTAGGCCCAGAACATCCCAGCCGGCATTCAGAGCCAACAGGTATGGGATGAATCCAGCGGTGCTCCAATCATTATCGAGAATGACCTTAGTAGCGCTGACAGGTACCGCAGAGATTGCAGCTACTGTAAAAATGGCTGGTAAGAGCTTCATAGCGGCCGAAGAATAAGAGATACGAATTGCCGTCTGAATGGCAGCATACTGAATTGATATACAACCTGCTCGGCCGCGCTCATATCAAGAACTGTGGGGAAGATGTGAACAGTGTATATTTTCTCCCACCGGGTCATCTCCGTTGCGATCGCGCAAAACATCTAGATAAGAGGTCCAATAAGAACCTGGGTATGCATATCTTCAGAGATCGGTCAACATTAGCCTTATCGTGCCCGCAACTACTAGATAGGAACCTAACCGAAACAATTCCAGTTTTGGAGCACCTTCCATGTTTTGCTCTGTTGCCTTATCGTATTTGAGGGAATCTAGATCAATGTTTACATTAAGTGCGGTAGCTATCAGGGGCTTTTACTCCAGATGCAACTCAATGTAAGTCGTGGTCTCTTATCAATCTATACCTGCGACCCGGTATGCGGCTGTGCGCTTCAGGGATCTGACGACAATCGGCGTTTTCGTCGATTTATCTAAGAAAACGGAATGATTTCTTCATTTCCGGTTTGTAGTACCAATCAGGGAAAACCAGTGTATCAAGCTGCAATCAATGCCAAACATGTATGTCAAAAATAACAACAGGAGCGATATAGTAAATCCTCGGTCATCATCTTATTTGCTGACTCTAGTCCACCAGAGCTGTTTTCCGAACTGACATTAGAAAAATAATGACAGACAACATTGGCTGATGGTAAATGTAGAATAGCACGACATGAAGGGGGTTGATGATTTTTAACAAACAAGCGACAATAGAAGAGATCGGCTTGTACAGCTTCTGTCCGGGGAACCACAAGAGCCAATAGATCTTTTGGGACTCAGCCGACAGAGACAAACTCATGGATGTGCCCTTGAATATAATGTATATTTTGTCGACTCTTCATACAAAATAGGAAAATACTTTGGTATCTTCAACCTTTATCTTTGTCTGACAAGCGCAAAGAATTCCATGTGCGGTTCTACTGGCGGTTTTCTCACGCGCCCAGAGACTCAATAGACATCCTCCAACAGCCATTAAGCTAAGGGGCTTAAAGGGAGCAAGCATTCCTCACAATTTACCTATTATTGTTTGAGAAAATACCAAAACTGATTGTCCAAGATGTCAGTTGTACTTTTAGCCATACCACGTTCAGAACATCAGGTTCGGTCTGGCTTCCTCCGTCGTCAGATCTCCTTGAGGTGTGTCTATTGGGTGCAGCAAAGGAGGACGATGAGAAACTAGGTAGACATTATGATAAGTATGGTTGTGGGTGCGGTACCGATTACTAGTCATGAATATGTCTTCTCTATTCATCATCTCCAATATGGTTAATAGTGGTCTAGAAGGACTCTTGTACGTTTGAAGTAAGACAGCATGCAATAGTTCCCAAATTATTAAGCTGCTATTGCCAATTCAATGTTTATGAAGAAGCAGAACCATGCTCAATATTCGGTGGAACAGAGATGCTAATTGGGTTGTCTGCAGCCCGCCCATATAGGCGTCTACTGGAGAAAATCAGGTTACACAAAACACGACCAACTTGAAAGAAATAAATTCTGCAAAGTACTCCCACTCGATTCATCAAAACGCATCTTACCTGTTCCATGTTAAAGAAAGTTTGTGCTTATTCTTCAAGACAAAGGATCCTTGCAGCCCCACTGCGGCCCGGAGATGATCTACAAATAATCAGCACTTTGTACGGACTATAGAGTACATTGTACGACAGTAAAGTACTAAATGGGAAGTCAGTGTGACCAGTGAGAAGATACTATACCGAACAAAGGCCCTAGGTCGAATGTTCTACTTAGAATTGTGTCGTGTAACCTATGTCTCACCAATGTACGATTCATGTAGTCCTATTAGATATACGGGGTCTACTGTATTGGAAAACATGATATTCTAGGGTAACCTCTAGATATACCCAATACTCCCAAAACAATATCGATCCAGCGATGACGGATTCCAACTTCCACGTCATAATCGTGGGATCCTCAGTTGCCGGTCTAACATTAGCTCATTGTCTTCAACAAGCGAACATTAGCCATGTCGTTCTTGAGCAGGGAAATGATGTTGCTCCCCAAGTCGGTGCCTCGATAGGTATTCTACAGAATGGAGCACGTATTCTTGACCAGCTAGGTCTCTACAAGCATGTTGAGGAACTGGTCGAGCCCGTGGAGATGGCACATATCATTTATCCGGACGGATTCAAATTTAGTACTACATATCCGAAGATTCTTGAACAAAGGTCTGTACTATCTTTTATACTTCATGCAGATGGTATCAATGAAGCTTACCTTTCACACTGCAGATTTGGGTATCCGATTGCCTTTCTGGAACGACAGAAGTTCCTCGAGATACTCTACCGAACATATCCCGATAAGTCCAAGATCCTGCTCAACAAGAAAGTTGTCGAAGTGCGGCTTCTTGGTAAGGAAGCTTGTGTTGTTGCCAAGGATGGTTCTACATATAACGGAAACCTCGTAATCGGAGCCGATGGAGTACATAGTTGCATCCGTTCAGAGATGTGGCGCCTAGCTGATATGAATCGTCCTGGGTTGATTACACAACGCGAGAAAACAGGTTCGTATTGGGAGCTCCTCTATCTTGTATAACAGTCATTCTCAGAAGCTAAGAACTATTGCATGTTAGGGATGAAGACGGAGTATGCATGTATATTTGGGATATCATCACCTATCGACGGCTTAAAACCCGGCGAGCAAGTCGAGGCGTTCTATGACGGATTTACAGTCATCACAATCCACGGAAAAGGCGGCCGTCTCTTCTGGTTCATGATCAAGAAGATGGAAAGGAAATTCACGTATCCGGATCGTCCACGCTTTCCTCCTGAGGTGGTCGAGCGCATTATTGCGAGCATTGGTCATTATCGCCTGTGGGGTAACATCAAAGTACAGGATATCTGGGATAGAAAGGAAGTCGGATCCATGACCCCGTTAGAGGAGAATGTTTTCAGTACCTGGTACTACGATCGCATGGCGTTGGTTGGTGATAGCGTTCATAAGGTCTGCGTTTTTAGTGCAACATTATGTATTCTTGCTAAATCAAGGCAGATGACCCCGAATTTCGGACAAGGTGCAAATTGCGCAATAGAAGATGCTGCCTTACTTGCTTCGCTATTGCAAAGTGCCGTTCACGGAGCTGGAACTCAACAGAACCTGCCTGGTCTGGAAGATTTGGACGCTTTGCTTCGGCTATACCAGCAGAAACGATACGGCCGAGTAAAATCCATCTACCAACAATCCAGGCTGGTTGCACGACTGCAGGCACGGGATGGCCTTTTCAATATTATAATCGGCCGGTATTACGCTCCCTATGCCAGTGACTTACCAGCACACATAACATCGAAAGCCGTAGCGGGCGCGGAAGTGCTTCGCTACATTCCACTGCGTCAACGTGCGGGGCCGGGATGGTCACAATATGACAGTTCGCAGCGCAGCAATACCCTGTTCTGGTTGGTTGTATCGATCATTGTCGCAATTATCGTACTCTGGTTGCGAGAACTGGTCTTTCCCAGAATCCTTTGACAAAGTTCAATTACATGGAAAATACGGTTAATAGTTCTCATGATAAGCAAAGATAGAAGATCGTGCTTGATTAGATTGAGCCAACGTGGTCGAATCTATATTCTCCACTGGGAAGCTTTCCACACGTTGAGCTTGCGAGAATGCGAGTCCAAAGGAGACATGGCATACCGCCTGAGTCTTATTGAGATAGCTGTCTACATGCCCCAGCAGACAGAAATAGAAGATGCTCTAATAAATAGTCTTCACTTTTCGTTCAATTCCATTTGTCGCCACGAACGCCAGCCATGATATTCGAAACCAAATCAAAAATAAGCGATGGAAATGATGGGAAGGTAGGACCTTTCAGGTAGTTGGTATCAAAAGGGAGAAGTCGTTGGTCGCATGTAGCTTAGACCAGAAGGACTGCGTTCACGGTACCGCTACGTGGCATTAGCATGGATGAAATAAAGCGATTGAATGGCCGAAAACTTACTCCATATCGGGGTTGTTAGAAACCTGGGCCAACTTTCCCCAAACGACCTTTCCACCTGCCGTCACAAGTCCCAGTTCGGAGACGTTGACCTCGATGATAGTACCCTTTGTCAAAACTCCGAGCTGGGTGTACATAGGGCTCTGCGGGTTCTTCTTGACGGAGATGATCGGCAACTGAACAGTAACTCCCAGTTCAGGGTCTGTTGTTTGCCACGGGTCAGAACAAGTTACTGAAGTAATACATTGGCAGGAATCGACACTTACGGGTCACGTTGGCCTTCTTGTATCGGAGACCCATAGGCCGGATGAAGCGCTCGTACTTGACGGGTCGACGAGTGAAGTCATTTCCAACGAAAGTTGGCTTCGTGATCATACGCTTCCAGGACTTCTTGTGCGTCTTCTTTCCGGTGTTGACAACCTTGAACATCTCCTCCTCACTAATACCCTTAACCTTGGGCAGGGGGACCGCAAACTTGGCAGCCTTCTCATTTCGCTTCTCTTTGATTGCACTCGACAGAGCCTTAGCATTGGTAGCCTGGGAGCGATCGAGCAGGTAGTTGGGCAGCGGCGTAGACGAAGGTTCCTCCGGAGCGGACGACTTGACATTCTTCTCCTCCTGCGCACGGATGCGCTTCTTCATCTGGATCTTCTCCGCATGGCGCTTCTGCTGGTAGAGCTTGGCTCTCAATCCACGGAGGTTCTGCGCATCCTGGGACTGCTTGTGGGATTCACGGGCGGCACGCTTCCGGGTGCGTTCCTCATGGTCGAGGCTATTTATTTATAGTCAGCCTCCGATTGAGATCGCAATATAACACAGATCGGTAGTATAATCGAGAATGAAACGTACCGCTTTCCGTGCTGCTTCTGCCAGCGTTCGATATACCTGTAACAATGTCAACTCTTTGCTCTATGATGCAGGCGACAAATAATGGGCTAACGAACTCGTTCTGAGGCTGTCGTTTTCAAAATACCATTAGCATTACTCCCACGCTCAAAAGTAGGGAGAGGGAACTTACCATGTTGAACGAAGTGTATCTTCAGCTGGAGTCAAGGAAATTGGTTGATGATCTCTCTGTGATGGCGTTTGATGATTAGAAAAATCGACTTTGCGGGTGAAATCTTGGCATCGATAAAGTCACGTGATAGTGATATGCTTCGCTGAGCTGCACATCACTGTTTCTCGCCAAAAAAAAAACAATCCTACACCAAATAAACAGTCATTTCGTTAGAAGATATATCTACGAGGGAATAATTCCAGTCACACACTTAGATTCGAAGATCTGCCGTTCTACATGAGAGACGTTCCAGCTGCGATAACAGCACGTGACATCTCCGGCCGGCGGGGCGGCCACTCGCGCAGTCCGCTCGATTTTCTCGACATCCGAGAAGAGAATCCAGACAGACAAGCTGATCGATCGAGAGCACCGCAGTCGATTCCACCCATTGGGGCGCATCTCCCTTCTACAAAATCATCTGTCTCTCTCAATTCGGCTTCGGCAGGGAGGATATCATACGACCATGTTCTCCAGAACCGCTCTTCGGAGCGCATTCGAAGTACGATGGACGCCCAGCATTCGCCCATCCTTAAGTTTTGCTCCGATTCTACCACAGCGAGCAGGCCTCCATCAAGCCGCATCCTCGACGGGCTCATCTGAGATCCCTCTACACAAGTCCCCTGTGGACCCATTGAGTGCCACGCCGCGAGCGCAGAACTCTCAACCAGAGCACCTACCGGAACATCAAATACCATCCGAGAGCGGCGCGCGTTTTGTTCCGCAGGCACGCAACCATATCCCCCCAGAGAAGCTGCCCATTCAGCCGACATTCAGTTCTCCCCTCAAAATGACAAAGTCTCTTGTCAGCACTCTCCCTCATCTCACTACGCAATCCCCACACTACGTTGTCGCACACCTACATGCTCGGCCTTACCTCCTCACGGCTGGTGATCACCTCCGGCTACCCTTCCATATGCCAAAGGTCAAGCCCGGTGATATCCTGCGTTTCAACCGGGCCTCAGTTATTGGTTCCCGAGATTTCACGCTCAAGGGAGCCCCCTACGTCGATGAACGCATGTTCGAGTGTCGGGTGCGGGTGCTAGGAGTGGATGCGGAGCCTATGAGAATCAAGGAGAAGACCAAGAGACGGCAGAGACATACTCAACATATCCGGAGCAAGCACAAGTATACTCTGATGCGCGTGATGGATGTGAAGGTCAAGAGCGTGGAGGAGCTGATTGAGGAGGGCGCCCAAATTGTCGAGGAGGGCCATCCTGCTTCTGCAACAGTGGAGTCTAAGGCATAATCTGCACAAGAAGAGAAATACCAGAAAAATTCCCATATGAGAGGAAAAGAAAAGCGATTCTACTGCATGGGAAATGATCTGCTTCAACGTTTTCCTACTTTTCCCATTTATTCGCGTCATATCAGGGAGACTTGGGGTTTATTATCCAGGCATAGGCTTGTGTACAAATAGATATTGTCCGTATCAGGGTGTACTTTATTCCAAATTATTATGATCCATCCACCGCAATCACATAAATTCCAATTCATTCGTTGAAGTCTATAATAAATCGGTGCATGATCCACCAGAAACATTGGCGACTGGAAATTTGATTTCTCATATATACATCATGGCATAGCGTCGTTAAAATGGCCGATACATGTCATATATAGTAGATCGGAGGGCTGCAAAATGAAGCAAAAAAAAAAAAAAAAAAAAAAAACACACACAAAGGTCGCGCCGACATATCCTCTATCCACTCAAGATATCCTCAGCGATCTTCTCTGCCAATGCGTAGACCAACGACTGTGGATGGCCCGGGGGCAAAAACGGGAAACTGCTCGCATCGACCACGCGTAGGTTCTGCACGCCATAGACACGAGCAGAGCTGTCCAGAACGGCATTCGTATCGTTCTTGGAACCCATTTTACATGTACATGATGCGTGGTAGACGGTTGTCATACTTTGACCAATGATGTCCTTGATCTGCGCGTCGGTGGTATAGTTGGAGCCAGGGAATGCTTCCTCGGAGTCAGCAATTCCAAGCTTGACTAGCTCGTCCCAGACTTCGCGCTGACGCTTGAAGGACTGGACTGCGAGATCGAGATCTGCAGGATTAGACAACCACTTTGGGTCGACGACTGGGGGCGTGTTCATGTCAGGTCCAGCAAGTGTAACTGTTCCTCGAGACAGAGGTGCAACAAGGGCAGTGTTGATAGTAGCATAGTTATGTCCATCGTGAGGATCAGCTGTCTGTTTGTTGAGATTGTATCCGTTATACGCAGCTACTGGGAGCCACTCGATCTCTGGCCAGTCTGCAGGGAAGGTCGAAAGGGCCTTGATGGAACTGTTGGACATGTATGAGCGGTAGGGCTCGGGGAGTTTCTCCCAACCGTAGTAACCCGGCCCAAATATGGATAGCGGTCCAGTCGCATTGTTAATGTATAGCTGGGCACTTTGAGCAGCCAGTGTTTTATTGTTGATGCTTGCAGATGCTGTATTCACACCAACACGGTGGGCAATGCCAAAGATTGGGTGATCTTGCATATTCTGGCCAACGCCCGGGAGGTCGCTGATACAGGGGATGCCAAACATAGACAGATTGCTGCAGGGACCGATTCCAGAAACCATAAGCAATTGCGGAGACTGGAAAGCTCCTGCTGAAACGATCACTTCCTTGCGAGCACTGAGGGTAAAATTCACAGACGGTGTGCCGAAAGTGCCAGCAGTCATGACCTGGACACCTGTGGCTGTTTTGCTGGAGTCGAACAAGATCTTTTGCGCCATGGTATTCTTGTACACATTGATGTTGGCTCCAGCATTGAGAGCTTCCTGTAAGAAACTTGACTCCGAAGTCGAACGGTGCGCATTTTCCGGTTTGATGGTCAAAGTCGCATAGGCAGAACCAAGCAGCTTTCCACTGTTGAATCCGTCAATCTGTTTCATGCCGACATTGATAAATGCCTTTCGCGCCCATGTCCCGAATGGGTCCACAAAGTTGCTGAAGGAAATCTCCAAGGGCCCTCCAGATGAGCTGAAGGCATCAGGATCCTGGGTATTTGAAGAATTGTAATACAGGGACTGATCAGGGCCCGTGTAATGACAAGATTTCTTATAAAATGGAAGCAGATTATCAAAGGTATAGCTCTGATCATCCACCTCGTCCGCCCATCTCTGCAAGCTGTCGACTGTGGCGCGCTGATAGAGCATATAGTTTCTGGCAGATGAACCTCCCAACGTCTTTCCCCGCGCATAATGGAGCACTCGATCGGCAGAATACTTCTGCGGCACAGTGTTGATTCCCCAGTCAATGAGAGGTTGGAAATTGTTAGTATCCGAACCGGTGAAATAAGTTGCGAAACCGGGGATAACAGTCAAATTGTTATTATCGATCTCATAGAATCCGCCTGCCTCGACAACAGCGACACTGGCGGAGCCATTCATGGCCAGCCGCGACGCTATGGTCAACCCAGCATTACCTCCTCCAACGACGACATAGTCGAAAGTTGCGTTCGTGCCAGGGAGGCCAAACGAGCTGCCCAGAAGGGGCCCCAGTTGGCCATAATCGAATAAATTAAGATCCAACTGCGCTGATACCACCGTCGCAGCCGATAGCAGGCATAATTGTGATATGCCCCTCATAGTAGGTATATAATGACCCGCGTCTAGGATCTAGACCACAGCTCCAGAAAAATTCAGCGCAAGAGTCCGGCGTTTCGAAGTTGTTCCCACGCAAGGACCACCGCAGGGGGGAAAACACCAGAGATGACAAACTTGAGAACCATCACGACCATACGTGGGGAGCTGCAGCTTTGAATATAAAGGCGCTTTGGAATGGATCTCAAGTTGCAGAGATCAGCCATGTCAAATTCCGGTTCCGGGTCGAAATAGCACAGCCCCTCGCGGGGGATATTGTGCCGACATCACGGCGAACCATATCTATCAACCAGCCAACTTTTCTCTGATAGGAAGTCCATATGAATTTTTCTTCAGCCCGGTAAAAAGATCCTGAGAACTAAACAGAACAGTGGTTCCCGCCACCGGATTTACTTGGAGGCAGTGCGGTATGTCCAAGCCATCATCGTCACTCGTAGCCATGGTTGAAAGTTTAGTCTATGGAGTAGCATGCTTCAACCACGCGGTTTGTCGGAAAGATCCGACGGTGGCTGCGCGTCAGAACTCAGGGACGGATTAGTTATCCCATCAAAGATCTACTTTAGTCAATTAGTCCGGAATCCAGACAGACAGTGTCAGTGAGACCCAGGGCAAAGGCACCAAGACTATGGAACGACTCCATTTCCAAGTTAGTTGGTGTCATAATCCCAGAATAGCTAAGGAAGGCTCCTTGCCTAAGAGGGTTGCTGTATGGTACAGACCTCCTAGGGCCAGGATACTGATAAAAATGACGAGAGAGAAAGAGCCAAAAAAGGACATCGTCAAGAGCCAAGCTCAGCCAGCCCCAATCACTCCATAGATGTTCCAGGCGCCGCGCCGAGTTTGATTCCGAGGCTGAGAAGAAGTTCATATCACATATCCAATCAGGTACAGAGTGTGTTGAGACGGAAGAACCCATGTCAAAGCTCCAGAGAAAACAGCATGCTGGGCCAGTCAGAGGTTCGAATCGTTGGAACTAGAAAGATTTATCAGAAACGGTGGGTCGATCGAGACGCCGATCCTCCAATCTTTTGGTGGAGAAATTATCCCAGCCGTCGGCGCCTCCGACCCATAAAGAACACTGTTATTCTTGATAATAATATCTAGGAGAGAAAGGGACGGAAAAGTACAGAAAATGGAACTTTCTGTAAAGCTTCCACCGGAGAGTAAGCAATGCCATTAGAATGTGGTGAGCGATATGCGACTCCAGCATTAAATAATCGGCTTGATACCCAGGAGTAATGTATAGTCGGTGCAGGTAAATTAAGAGCAGTCAGACTGTAGATATTATTACCATATGCGATGGCCAGTCCGTCAAGTCTAAGTCATAAAACAGATGCTTCCATTGTCTTCAGTGTGGCAGGCCCTTTCTAACTTTTCCCCTGGCAAGCGGACTTCACCCGAAGGCGTAATTATAGTTAAACTACTACTATTTTCAGGCGGGTCCATGTGGGCTTTTAATGGTCCAGAGAACGTGGAACGATTCCTACAACATCTACCCTGAGGGGCACCATACGCACAAGAATTCCCGGTACGGCTTCTGTATGCGACAAGCCTATCTTGGTTCGTAACCGAAAATAATAGTGCTCAACGACGATGCGAAGTGCCAATGTTTTAGAACATAGTGGAATAGACCCAAGAAAAAATCGACATCATGTCAAAATGTGGACTCATGTATACCCAGTGATTCACCATCCCAAGATTCATATCGCGTAATAATGTCTGCGCCCAAAAAAAACCCCCCATCCCGAAACCTAACCCCCAGCCCGAAGTTTTGTTGCCCATCGTAAGATCCCATAATAATGCGTATTGTACATCATTCCACGTATATACATCGTTATTTTATTTCCAAATAGTTACTCATATAGAACTCGTTGTCTGGTGAAATTCCCTTTCCATCCTGATCCCTGATGGGACAGGCTCGGCCGGTCGTCTGAAACCATCCTGCCCTACATTGACTGACGATTTTATATGGTTCTTCGGTCCCGAGTAGATGCCGCTTTGTTCGTCTAGGGAGGAGTCGTCCTCAAGGCCGACAAACCCAGCCGAACTAGTAGTCTGAGTCGACCCGAGGTTAGACAGGTGGATCGTAGTCGACCGTACCCGAGAACGAGAGCCATTGGAAGTCTCTGTGGTGGCATTTTTGGAGATCCCATATATGCGTCGCATCAGAGGCCGTAGCGTTGGAAGGCAAGCACAGATGATCCCAATAGACTGTTCGATAGAAGACCACATTGCCGTATCGACCGTGGTATAGGTAGGGTCTTTTGGCTTAGAGTGATTGAATGCGATGATGCGTAAGATGGATACGACACAGACGCTGTTGGTTCTGTTAGGAACATCCATGAATTGCAGTCAGAGAGATAGAAGCACTTACAACCCACCAAGAAGAAAAATACTGCTGATGATCAACTTCTGTCTGAAACTTGCTCTAATCTGCCACGTCATTGAAAGGGGTAGGCAGAGCACTAGGAAGTCCAGCAGCATATTGGTGATTCCATTCCAGCGGAAGAAATTGACCTCGTCTATACACTTTCCAGGCTGGTTCTTGTTCCAAAAATATGACACCGGTTGACAACCTGCAATACAAACGATCGTGCAGGCTATGAAATAGCTGACAATGATCGCCCCTGATATCCAGAGAGCGTAGCAAAACTCCCTCATGATCCCGAAGATCCGATAGTATAAAAATAACAGGGAAGCTTTCGTGGCGACAGCATTGGAGAAGTAGGTGACTTGAACTGCGAGAAAGCTCTGAATGGATATGTTAGTTACTCGAAACAAAAACCATTCCACGTCGTCTATAAACAGATGAAATACCTTCTGGAATGACTGGACTTTATCTTCAGGAAGAAATGCAGCATGGCGACCATAACCAAAACGCAACACTTGGATCCATCTTATCACTGCCATCGCCCAGTTGATAGCCTGTCAACAATGTCAGCCGTTGATATTGGTGTCCGTCGATATCCGGGATCATAGTACCAGAGAGATGATAATCGTGAAGTCATCCCACCATAGTCCAGCACTTGCGACATAGCGTGCAATGAACCGCAAGACCACCGCGAATGTGGCCGGCACCAGTGTCACAATCGTTCCGATCCATATGTGCGAGCTGATATCGGCATCTCGTTCTGGACTATTCGTAGACATGCTCGAGCAGACTGACACAGCCTCATTGTTGTCACAAGGGATGACCTTTCTCAAGGAGATCACTGCGCCGGGGAATCCGTGCTTTACATATAAACTAGCACGAACCCTTCGACTAGGCCATAACTTTACTTTAGCGGATGATACCAGCCTTGTGGCCTGGCCGGGTCATCTTCTATAATGCTATATCTGTCCACCGGCCAAAGTTTCCTCTGACGATCCTGGCCGGAAACGGGGTTATGGGTGGCCCTCGTCTAGGGGAGGGATACCAGAGGCGAGAGGGGATACTAATCTCCCCGAATAAGCTTTGCAAATCCCTCGAGGAGTTCACGCCTTAAGGGTGGGTCATTGATTTCCGATCTCGAACTGCTCGAACCCAAATTGTGGGAACTTGATCCAGTGGAACCCAGATCTCCTTTTATCTGGGCAGCGGAATATACCCGATGCAACGCGACGCCACAATGCCATGAGCTTCCAGACCTTCTCCCGTTAGATAAAACACATGATGATCATATACATAACCACTAGATATCATCAGATTAGACGATCGGCCTATTTTCCAATGCTTTGGGACTTGCAATGTAAGTTGGGTGCTACATATCCGTGTTCACCTTCCAGTATCGGCGTACCCGATAAGGTTCACGAACATGGATCACTGTCGAAGTCTAAAACAGCGGTTCCTAACAGAACTGCTAGTTTATTAATTCGTTATTTAGCTGAGCCTTCGGCGTGTCAACTTCAGCTGAATGCGATTTCGACCCTTCCGAGGCCGCCCTATTTCGATGTCAGATCATCTAATCCCATTTCACCATCGCCGTTCTCTTGAATGCTGTGCGGAAACCCTACCGCTATCCTGTACCATAGATCCGCGCCCCCAGGCGCGTGACATGCCTATGAAGACGGGCCCTAAGGCTAAGTCGGCTTCTCTTGGAACATTCCATAAGCACCACCTAATACAATAGAATGGGATATAGTTTGTGGCGTTTTCTTGGCATTCTCGAGCACTAAAGCGTCCGTGAGAACGAGGAACAAGTTATATGGCACATTGAGGGAAGGCGAGGTCACAGCTATTGCCTCGTGCTGTCAATATGAACAGAAGCTCTCAGGCAGGCGCGTCGCATTCTCGCAGCAAATAAGAGAGACTGTGCCAGTATGCTAAACGATATCCAAGGGAACGAACCTGTTCACCAATCTCTAAATAGAACCAATTGAGAAGCCAAGAACCGCGCAGAGCACATAGGAAGCAATCAATTGACCAGCAAAAAGCCATTATCTGCTCTGCTGTCGCTATTGGCTATTCTATGAAGTATTTCAGTATACGGAGAGAGCAGCGAATAACGAGGGTACGAACTTTCAACTAAATCCGGACCACAACCGGGAAGATAAGTGTATTGGAGAATGAAGCAGAAAGAAATTATGTTAAAGTCGAATCCAATATACGACGGAGCCAATACCATACCCAAGTGCAGAATCGTATCGAATACATCAGAAATCATGCCATGCTTGAACGCAGCACAAAAGCAGGAGCAACCAGACTCCATCCTGAAATGTGTCCCAGAAAACGTTATGGGATGGAAAAAAGGAAAGAAAACAAAGGACATATGTTTATCGAAACATATCAAAGCCAATGACCCAGATATTAAAAGGCGGGTAGGTTGCCAAAATTCCCAAAAAAAGACGTAACAAAGGAAACTCGTTCACAAGACTTTAATGAGCGTTATCATCTTCCAAGGCAGCTTTTATCTTAGCATAGAAGCCTGCGGGCCAAGCCGCCAATTCCTCGTCTGTCGGTACACCGCGTGCACGACAGTGGTGAACAACGTTGGTCAGTATTCGACTAAGCATTTCTTGACTGACAGGAACTGTGCCTTCGAGTTGCGCCTCGGGGTAAAGAAATGGGTCTCTCTGGCTGAGAAGTTCTTCCACTGTCGGGCGTAGCGTCTGGTCACGTTGCAGACATCGCTTCATGGTCCGGATAAGACCTGGAGGAACCGGAACAGCTCCTACGCCAAACGCTGGGAATTCGATTTGGACCCTCGGATCAGGGATCGCCATAATTCGGTCACCATACTTCGGTATCCGTGCAAAAGGCGGTTGTCCGTATACCATTTTGTACAGAATACAGCCAAGACTCCAAACGTCGCTAGGTTTACCTAGCTTCATCATCTTGCCAACGCTCGCTGGCAGACCGATTGCAGCGTTGGTGTCAATCAGAGCTTCTGGTGACATGTAGTTGGGTGTTCCCACTTGCTGTTCTCGATGGACATTGATCGTGTCGTCCTGGATGGCGTCCGCAATGCCAAAGTCGATCAACTTCAATCGGCCCTGGACAAGGAGGAAGTTTGCAGGTTTCAGGTCGGAGTGGACTACATTGAAGTGGTGTACTGCCTGGACACATTCAAGCATCTCTTTCCAGTAGTATCTGGTGAAGCTGAGGTCAAAGATAGCATCCTCGGCATTCAGCCGATATGTAAGAACCTTTTCCAAGTCCGACTCGCCAATCTCCATAAGAACACTTAGGGTATGTTTCTCCGAGTTCAGCTCCCAGTCAAACAGTCGCACCACACGGTCCACATTCTCGAGCTTTTTCAAAAGGTCAATCTCTCCTTTGTAGCCGGCGAGAGTTATACGATCAGCGTGCTCGATGTTCACTCGTTTGAGTGCAAATATCTTATAATTTTCTGCCATCACACGGTACACTCTAGAGCTTCCACCGCGGCCGATGCAGTCCATGCGAGTAAACGGCTTGTGGTTGATGGACACCTGGCTGCGCTTCTTTCTCGATTGAGAGGCTGTTGCGGCTCCCCCAGTAGCTGTGGCGGTCTCGAGAACCGACATTTTCGGCGGCGGGGGTGCAGGTCGGTGGGGGGTATTGTTGCTTCGAGAAGTCAGCGCCTTTCTAGGTGAAACAGTCGCGGGCGTCTTCTCAACATGCTTTTTGTCCTCATCATATATAACAGAGAACTTCTCAGGCTTATCCAACAAGCTGAAACCTTGTGACTTCACTCGCTTGAACGTTGGCGGCGGATCGTTTTCCTGATCGTCTTGTGAAGGTAGGGTTGGAGGAGGAGGTACTTTGAATATCGATTGTTCCTTCGCACTGGACATCTTAGAAGACGTCTCTGATCCCGTTCCTGGGGTAGATTTCGAGCGAGATACATAAGACTTGGGAGAAGAAGGTCGCGAGAAGGGTCCTTCGCCGCTGCCCGTTTGCATAGGATTTGCATCGTCAGCTGTTGGCTGCGGGGAGGGATCGACCCAGGATAGCTTCGGTGATGAGCTTTTCCTGGGCTTGTTTTGTGTCTCCGCTACGTCGTCGCTTACACCGTAGTGCGAGTCTCTTCGTCCCCCGTCAGAGCTTCGTCTCTCGTCGGCTGTTGACTCTGATTCATTGTTCTCTTCGCTTTGCCTTCGCAGAACACCTCTCCTTGCAGGACCATTCAAGAAAGAACCTGTAAGTCTCCCCACTCGCTTGACTCGTAGCGAACTGTGCATGCCAAATTCCTCGCCATTCCGTGTACGAAGAACACTGGACGTACCAATACGAGGTACATGTTCTTCGTCAAACCGCAGTTTCCGCCCTTCAGTGGCATAGTCTGTGGTCCTGTGGTCATCGCCCGTCTCTCGCTCCGCTGACTTTCTGTATGAAGGAGAGGTGGACGTGGCCGACTTGGTATGGCTTCGGGATCCGGTTATGCGAACACTGCGAGTTCGCGGAGCTGGAGTAATAAGATCATTCGCATAATCTCTCCTATCACTCTCCCCACTCTCGTGCTGCAGGAGAGAACTCTCCCGTCTCTGCGACGATCGGGGACCGGAAGCCACACGGACAACTCGGGGGGCAGGGCTACCCGTGGAATTCTCATGAGGAGAGGCAGTGCGAGATGGTCTCTCTAGTCGAGATGTTGTTGAAATGAATGGACGCCCCTCATTGAATAGTTCCCTGCCCTTCTCGTTCCGCTGGGGGGATGTGTCCAGGCCCATGTCATCTCCCTCTAATAAGGCCTTGACAGAGGCGCTGAACTTCGGTTCCGGCACCTCATCATCGGAGCTGTCTCCGGAACTGAATTGCCTCGACACAGATGCCGACCCATATGCGCCTGCAGGATGATTCAATGGAGGCGAAGTCCGTCGGGAGAGAGATCGTGAGAGCGTCGAGCGGGACATGTGCTGCGACGAGGGTCGCCGACGGAGACTGCTGTTGTAAGTCGAAGTGAGTGGTGTCGGAGAGGCTGCCATGGCCATGTCAATAAGGCTGATGCGCTTGCTAGCGCATTGAGGCCAAATGCGAAAATGTCGTTGCTGTTGACTTCTGTGTTGACTGGTTCAGGTGTCGAACTGGTTCATATCTAAAACACGAGGCCGAGATGAACTGGCGCGGGTAGTACTGATCACGTGAGTGTGGGCATCAACAGTCGTCGCCAGAGCAACCACGTGCTGAGTCATCAGTCACCTGAG
Organism: Paecilomyces sp. PK2413; assembly: GCA_023624055.1. NCBI lineage: Eukaryota > Fungi > Ascomycota > Eurotiomycetes > Eurotiales > Thermoascaceae > Paecilomyces > Paecilomyces sp. PK2413. Next base: position 1,224,520 of record JAMADQ010000004.1, read on the forward strand.
CACGGCAACACAACTCCTCGAACTTGAACATCATCGTTCATCATCATCCTCTCTCCAGACTGTAATGCACTGCTTTTCCAGGGTATCCATATTCTATCTTGCAATCAAGCAGATGATTCACATGTCTCTATCCATCTTCCATAATGTTGCTTGTTGGTACGAATACGAACCTTTGAGCTATTAACCAGATCAGATGTAACGGCTACTATCCAGTATTATCACAGCGACCTTTCCACCACTAAAATTCAAATTCATGCTCTTTTCGGCATGGTTTACGAGATATACATTGTGATATGTCTTGTCTGGAGGTGTTCGCAGCTGTGAACCACTAGTGCCGAGTCTGGATCAAGCCTCGATGCTCTAGCCCTAGGTTAGCAGTTGGACCTTTATTATTATTCTTGTGCAGACCTATCTACCGTTCGAGCCGTGAATAATGCGGGATATACGATGCCTGCTCACAACAATATTATTATCCAGACATCTATTTACTGTCATGATCTCATGCACTAATATCCTATGGCTGGATATGGCAACGATAGACGATCCCTGATTGAGGCTTATGCCACTGGACAGACCACTTTCAGAACAGTGCCCTCGGTTGGAATCCGGAATCCCGGAATCCGTTCCAGGGAAAAACGGGCACACTTAGCTTCTCCTTGAGCATAAGAGGCTGACACCCAACCTGTAGCTGCTTCTGGTTTCTGAGGCCGTTCACAGTACTATTCTTGCCGAATGCTCTAAAATTGTCCCAGTTTCAGCCTCTGGCCGCAACACCTCCACCCCCCGAGAAACAAACCCATCCAAGGGATGAAAAAGGACTGAACAAGCCTGTGGTGATCTTTCTCATCGATAATTTCGCAGCTATTCTCAAATTTGACGTCAATGTCGTGCATTTCTCTCGTTCCTTCTTTCCACGTGGGGTGACTCCCGGGCCTTTCTCAGGTACCATCGTAAAATCAGAGCACCTAAACCATCAATATTCAAGCTATTGAAATTTCCGGTTTTCTTTTATTTCTCAGTTCCACTCTAAAAGAGAACTACCAACGGACCAACGGTCACCCGGAGCCAAATGTACCCACCTGGGAAGTTAAGCTGCGGCGATCTGTGGATCATGACACCTCTCTCCATTAATTATACCCAATCACTGGTCTCCTCGACTTCGATTACAATTCGATTGAGATTTCCATGTTTTGATTTGGTGCCATTTCGGCCTTGATCTAAAGAACTGATGATATGTTGCTGGTTCCGATTGAGGCCGAGCTACCAACACGCCTACTTGTGCTTCTGCCATATGATTCTGAATCCTGGAAAAGGTTCTCAGATATCGCAGTCTGGTGTCATTACCGGAGACATGCAACAACAATGCTTGCCAACATGCAGCGCATTGATCGTGGTCTGCCCATTCTAACCACATCTTGCATCTGCCATTGAAGCTAAGACAAGGCCGGCAATCAACCATCGCAATACGGAGTACGGTCTCCTTTCTTCGATCCACCTCTAATTGCAGTTGACTATGATTCTAGGCTATCCACGTCGAAAGCTGCTCCGCTTCGCCCCATCTATTGTTGACTTGGCTGCTTGGCGAGTTCTAAGCCCCTGGGGTCTGCAAGACCAAGAGACTGGTAGTAGTAGGCCGAAACGTCCAAAGAACATGGTCCCAGGGACCAAGCGGCGTGCTATTGTTCAGGGGCTAGTGAGTATATAATCTGTCCAACAACTCTTGGATATCGTTTCCAGGTCACCAACCACTTTCCCACCTCAGTCTCTCTTTTTTTTGGTCTTTCGCCGAGGGCAATTCATTCGTTCTTTACCCTTGCACATAGACAGTCTATCCTTACTTTTTTAATTTTCAAAACGTACCAGCCTAATCAAAATGCGTTCAAGCTTTGTCCTCCTCGCCACCTTGGCGACCTATGCTCTTGCTCTCCCTACTAACATGGCTTTTAACCGCAATGGTGTCCAGCTCACCCAGGTGGTTTCCGATGTGGTCGCTGATATCGAGGCTGACCTGACTCCTTTTGTCAACGGTCTGCTCGGCATCCACACCGTCAGTGGCCTTGGTGCGAAGGGAGCCGCTGCCCTCGAAGGATGTGCCCTCGGCCTTAAGGCTGGTCTCTTCGATACTGGCGCTAAGGCTCAGCTGCACGCTTGGCTTAACAGCTCGGCCGCCGTGTTCTTCGATGCTTCTCTGAAGACTGCCGTGATCGACTGGTGCACTGGCGACGACTCTCTGACCGTCTCTCTGGATGTCGTTGCTGGTCTGTCTATGTATGTCCCGGCATCTGCCCATGTTGCCGCCCAGGGTGGCCTTACCGTCTCTCTCGACGGTGTCCTCACTGCTGCCGACGTTAAGAAGCACGCGGTCCTTGATGTGTCTGCTCAGGCGTCTCTTGGTGCTTTCCTTTCCTCCGCAGTTGACCTTGATGCCAAGGTTAAGGCCGGTCTTCACGTCGGTGCCGCTGGTGGTCTGTCTATTGGACTATCTGCGGACGTCAAGGCTGCTCTTCAGGCCTACGTCTCCAGTGCTGACTGCAAACTCTCGGCCGAGCTGAAGACGACTGTTTTGAGCTGGCTCAGCGGCACTATTGAGGGTGCAGTTGTCGCCGTTGAGAACCTCGTCGAGTCCGCTCTGGCCTCCCTCTCCGTCGGTGCTTCCATCTCTGCCCATGTCGAGGCAGGTGGTGCTCTGTCTGTTGCCGCTCAGGCTTCTCTGGGTGCCTTCCTCTCCGCCGACGTCTCCGCAAAGGTCGACGCTGGTATCAAGGCCTCTCTGCAGGCTGCTGTCCAGGGTGGACTGGCCAACAGCCTCAGCGTGGATGCCAAGATTGCTCTGGTTAACTGGCTTGCTAGTGCCGACTGCCAGCTTACTGCTGAGCTCAAGGGGGTTCTGCTCTTCTGGCTCAACATCGGAGCTGAGGTTGACAGCGTTGTCACTCTCGCTGTTGACGAGATCTCCAAGATCACTGCTTTCCTCTCGAGCAGCGTTGGTACCTCCCTGAGCGCTGTCCTCCGCGGTGCGATTGCTGTCGCTGCTGCCGGCGAGGATGTTGTCTCTCTGTCTGCGGATGCCATCGCCGAACTGTCTGCTCTTCTGGCCGGCTCCGTTGATATCGACATCGACGTCGATGTCAAGATCGCCCTCATCAACTGGACCACTCGCACCTGCACCGGCAAGGGCAACTCCATCACCGGCTCTGCTACCTCTGTCTCTGCTCTCCCCAGTGCCAGCGCCGTGAAGGTGCCAACTGCCTCTGGAGTTAGCAACGCCAACCCCGTTCCCAGCGTCTCTGCTCCGATCAAGCCCAGCGTTCCTACTGCATCTGCCCCCGCTGTCCCTAAGGTGCCGAGCGCCTCCGACGTCGTCCCCAATGCTCCTGTTGCATCTGCTCCCGCCGTGAACGTTCCCAGCGCCACCTCCGCCGTTGTTCCTAACGTTCCTGTTGCGACTGCTCCTGCTGTCAACGTTCCCAGTGCTTCGTCCGCTGTTGTCCCCAACGCCCCCGTTGCATCCTCTGCCGTTGCCGATGTCCCCAGCGCCACCTCCGCTGTCGTTCCTAACGCCCCTATCGCGTCCGCTCCCGCTGTCAACGTTCCCAGCGCTTCTGCTCCCGCTCTGAGCAGCGTCCCTAGCGGAGTTTCTGGCATCACCAACGACGACGGCAACAACAGCGTTCCCAGCCTGCCCAAGGCCACTGGTACTCCCAGCATCCCCGTTGGCGAGGCCACCTCCACCACCAGCTCCAGCGTGACCGAGTCTTCCACCGTTGTCTACCGCGGCGGTAAGACCATCGTTGGCTCCGGCCAGATGGAGGGCAGCACCACCTGCACCTGCCAGCAGAAGAACTAAAGGAACTGAAACGGTTCTTTTTATCTCGACCCAGCTAACGAACGAACGGTTTTTGTCAAGATGTCAATATAGAAATCAAGGTATATAAAATCTGCCTTTTACCCTGGCCCTCTTTATCTCTCCAATGAGGCGCTTCCACCGAATGGGACGCAGGGGGGGGTCCCGATTGCATGGGAGGAGTAAAATCTTGAGCGGAGGCCATCTTGTATCTAGCTTTACGTTTAATTTGTACTTAATTGATATTTTACGTGCCTCCTACGTGACCGGTGGAGCGCCGTATACTTATACATATATATACCCAGCTTCCTGTTTTCTTCACTTCGATGGACCAGATCATTGTAGATATATGCCACTTTAGAGCATGACTCTATTAAGTTCGTGGATTAATCGTTATTCAATTTCTTTTTGGTAAATTTAATCCCGGGGTTGGTTGTGGAAAGTCCCATGCTCATTATATATGTACTTTTCGGCGCTACGGTACTACCTAGAGTATATTACCCATCACGCAGCTACATGAACTTATCGAGAGGCCAGGCGCACAGACGGAAACGTATAAGAGAAAAGGAAGAAAGAGGGTGATTGGTTTATTTTGTTTGATTAACCTAAAAACAAAGCGAAAAGGGGAAATGCACTTTCGCAACGCTGGCTATCATGCCGAATAACTCCTTTTTCGCGCAAACCCCATAGTTGCTGTCTCCTGATTTCTTACACCTACCGAAAATGAAAAGAATTATTCTGTTGCTTCTGGCTTTTCGCTAGAACTTGTACGGCGCATTGCTTTGAGTTTCTCCCGGAGCAATTTCTCGCGTATTTTCGTGGCAGAGAACCGGGAACCAACGGGGTTCCGATGTGGCTGTTTTGTCTAGACCGCCGTACATAGGTGTTAGCGGACAGGAAGACCACCGTAAACCAAGCATTAGGTGGGTGGGCAGACGACTGTACATGGACAACCAGAACCGTTGTTTCGAGGTCAGGTCTCATCTACCCACCTCGTCAGGGCTTGAGGCCTTTTCCGAACCTTTCTCGTCCTTCGAGCTTCGACGGTCTGCGGGGGAAGGCGATCGCTTTGCAATCTCCTCTTCTGAATCAGCCATTCTCTGTCGCTTCTCGGTGGGTACGGACACCGAAGAGGTGTTGCGCCGTCTTCGGGCTGCTGGGGCATATCTTTCAATGGACCGCCGTCTCTTCCTGTCCCTGTCTCTCCTGGGAGTACGGCTGCGGCTGCGGGAACGGTCACGACGTGGACTGATACTGATAGTGCGAGTGCGGCCTCGACTACGGCTTCTGCTTCGGCTCCTGCTTCGACTGGGGCTTCGACGTCTGCGGTCGCGAGACCGGTCTCTGCTGCGGCTCAAACGGGGATCATCACGGGATCTACGGCGCTTTCCAACATCAGTGCGTGCATCTCTTCTATAGGCTCTGGAATCGTAGGACGGAGATCTCCTCCAGCGGCTACCCCTTCCACCAGGGCCTCGAGAGCTAGACCGTGAGCGGACGACGGATCTGGTCCGTGACCTTGATACAGATGAACGCTTCCTGCGACGATTGTCTCTGGGCGTAGGTGATCTCGAAATGCTGCGGGAAGTAGTTGATCGATCTCTCCTTCGGTCTCGCCTGGGAGAACGTGAGCGAGGTGAAACACTGCGGGTAACGGATCTAGCTCGATCATCACCGGCATCTGAACTGCGTCTGCGCGACCTTCTCGCATCCTTCCTGTCTGGGGAACGAGAGTTACTGATCGAACGCCTTCGTCTCCTGTCTCTGGATCTGTCTCTTCCCCCATAGCGTGATCGACGCGGCGGTGGAGACCGCGATGAAGACGCAGAGCGAGACAATGAACGCGTGACCGACCTAGAGGGGCGGCGTCCTCGTCGTGAAGCCGGCGGAACATATGAATCAAACTCCCGCCGTGGCCGGGGCTCTCTATAGCGGGGCGGACTGCGACGCCTGGGCGGGGGTGAGCGGGAGTCTCTGAAGTCTCTTCGGCCAAAATCGCGACTACCACGACCTCCAGGTGGGGGACCTCTACCGCCACGGGTTGCACGTTCCCTCTGTCTGATATTATCGATCTCTCGTTCGCGGTTTTGCTCTTGTTCTTTCCGTCGCCGGGCCTCTTCAGCAGCTCTCTCGGCATCAAGCTAGCTACGGGTCAGCACGCTCATTATCAAAGACAAATCCCTCTCTTCCTACCTTCTCTTGTCTTAATTCAAGCTTCTTCGCCTCCAGCAGCTCCTTGGGAACTCCCTGGGGATTCTCCTGGGCGCTGATACACAAATTCCACAAGTCTTTACAGAACTTGGGCGTATCCTTGTCCAGAAACCCGGTGAGTTGGATCTGCAGTGATTTGATATCGGGCTGCAAGAAACAGTAAACATCAGCACGCTGTGCGCGTAACGACAGGTATAATACGTAGAATGAATCTCTTACAAAACGCGAGCCTTCAAGCAGGTTGAAACACAGCTCGATAACGACGTCATCTTCATTGCCGAGGATCTCGATGATCTTGCCTGCAATCCATCTGTCGTCCAATCCCCGTTAGATAAAAGAAGAGGTCTTAATAGCAACGTAGTGATTCGAGCTTCCCGTAGACTTACTTCTTCATCACCTCGATATTGACCTTGGTCATATCCACCTTCTTGCTAAACTCGGGCGGAAATTTGGTCTGCCTCAGCAGCTTGGCGTCTACACTGGCTGCCATGGTGAGTACTGGGGTTTGCAGGTCCCCTGCCTGAAGAGAGAATCGACCAGGTTATGAAGAGAGGAGGGGAATGTGGAGGATGTGAAAACGCGCGGAATTGAAAAGCAGCGTGGCTGGAGGAACAGTAACACTCGCGGGGAGCTCGTGGTTTTCCGGAAGCTTCAAAAGAGTCAAGACCAAGAGCTGCGTGGTTGGTCCGGGTCGCCTGCCGCAGTCCGCGGGGAATTCGGGCCGGTCCGATAGCTTTGCCATTGCACGAGACGAATTACTGTTTATCTATTATCTATTACTGTAGGGAAGAGAAAGATTATTTCAAACTGTCTGGTTAGAGATGCTAGACGCATTGAACTGTGTCTGGTGTTGTGTGGTATTTCCAGCATAACAGACTGCCAGAATACCTCGGTCCAACCACTGAATATATTTAAAACCACAATGATGTAGAATACCAAAAACCAAAACACCACCCATAGATAAAAATACAATGTAACAGTACACACCCCAAAAGAAACAAAAATCCCTCTTACAACTCCCTCAACACCCTGTTCACGTCGTCTCTCGCCTTTCTCAGCCCCTCATCCACCGTCCCCGGCTGCTGGCCGCGCATATGCTTCATCTTGACATTATAATGCAAATCAATCAGATCCTTTGCTCTTTGCAAATCAGGATTCTGGTTATCCTCTGCTTTGGAACTTTCTGCATTGTCTCCGTCCCTGTGGACGGTCACGAGGGCGATTGCTTCGTTGTGGTTCTGGATGCAGTGGAGACGTTAGTGATTGGTTAGTCGAGAGAGCGATATCGTGCTAGATGATAACCCATAATATTGGATCATGATCCAGATAGAAGAAGCAATAATTCAAACGATGTACGGAGTAATGTAACATACACATGCTCGTAGAGACGTCAGATCGGATAGGATCTCGGCGACTTGCATGTTGCGCAAGGGCTTTATCGTGACGTCCTGAACTTCGAGATCCTGATAACAGAAACAGAGGATAATCACGGGTCTACCAGTTCGAGCACGTAGTGAGTGAGTAGAGTAGAGTAGCGGTATACAGAACGAACTGTCCTACTCTAGTTCCGGCTCAATGGGCACGTACAGTAGATGCACGTGGTCAGATCTAGCCCGCGGACAGAATGCCCCAAAGTGGTCCCGTTATCCCTCAAGCAGCGTCTCGTGATAGTCCGTACTCCCGTATCGAAACTCGAGCGGATCCAGATGGCTCTTGACAATGTGCTGGATGGGAGGTGAACAGTAGTTCTTGGCCTAGGTTGTTCTGTCGTCGTCGGTGATAGGTTAAGGTTGGAGATCTCTTGGCGGTGACTAAGGAACTAGTTAAGTGGTTAAGTACTCCGTATGGAGTATCGTATGGACTAATTGTTATGGAGTAGATTAAGCTGCCCGAACCAACGAGGACCTTAACGGCACGCGAAATTAACTTTAAACATCAAGGTAGCTTACTCTAAGTCTGGTCCGTCGCGAACCGTATCTATCTTCCTTATCTCTTATTTACTGCTGGGACTACATATTTTTGTTCTTTCTCATCTATGATATGACTTTTTCTACAGGCATGGTGCTCATCAGGTAGAACCAGGTAAGGTGGCAGGACGCGCTAACTGGTTCTGGTCGCAGTGATGATGGCCCACGTTCATGGGCTCTCCCACGCAATCCCAACAGTGGCAGCACGTCATACCATCCACGATGGTGTAAGCCAGAAAGAATATGAGACAATAGAAGCAATATAATGCTGTTCAGTCTATCTATATGAGGGCACTCGTCAAGGGGTGCCTGCCACGGTGCCTTTCTGCAAATAACCAGCTACCGACGACAACAGACAGAGAAAAATATAAGTATGTACACAAACTTCATCCTTCATCCCAGGTAACAAATAATCATGACATGGTAACAGACGCTGGTAGAAAGCGGAGCCTATCATCGATCGATGCAATCCGAAAGAAAAAAAGAGGTATAACCGAGCGGCTCGACGCTTGCAATAACGACAAAAAGAAAGAGGTATCATATCGTGGGAACTCATGGAAACAACCCGGATGCTCATAAAATGGTCATGGCATAAACAAACTCGTGGTTTGCGATGCAACTTCAGACGTACGAATCCTGCATATCATCCTCGCTCGACACAGATGTGGCCGGAGATGCGAGCCCCGAAATAACGGATGCGGAGCCCCCTCGATCTCCATCGTGAGCACCCTGCGCATCGGACATAGCCTCATCACGCTGGGAATTGCGGCGCTGGACGGCCGTCTTGGCGGTGTTGGCCATCAATTCCTCGATGCCAGGCTTCTCAGGGACGTTCTTGACCAAGCCCGTCGCGACGTCGAGGCTCTCCACGGCAAAGTGTAAGAACTCCGCGTTCTTGCTGCTCACGCTCAGCGTCCAGCGGTATTCTGCAAGCCTGGTGCTGTAAAAGTCTGCTTCCTCCTTTGTGGGAGCGGTGACCTCGAGGAGGACGCCAAAGGATCCAATGAGGGCGAAATTGGTTCGAGACGCCGCAGGCCAGAAAGACTTGAAGTGTGCCGGTCGAAGACGGTTGACAAAGTCCATTGCGGAGATGAGGCGTGTCTTCGCGGCGGAACGGCAGATGTGAGAAAGATATGGATCGGCAGTCTCTGGCCTAAGAGAGCGCACGATGCAACGATGCAGCGTGATCTCCGTGGCAAAGTACGCCAGGTGTAATGCACCGTTGCAGGCTCCTTCTTCGGAAATGGTGTCAGTGAGACCAAGGCTGGAGTCCATCTTCAGCGCTGACGGAAGACGCGAGAACCACTCCTTCAGACGGATTTGCACCGGTTTAGCCTTCTCCAGAATAATACGTGTCTGGTTGTTGCCAGAGGCGTTAAAGATTTCGGTGGCCTTGAGAGTGTAGAAGCTGTCGAGGATGTCGGACAGGATGGAGGTGAGGACGACGAACTGGCAGAAGAGGAGAGGACCATGACCAACGGCAGACCCGTCTTCCCGTTTCACTGCGGGAAAGGCATCCAGAAAATCCTGCTCCGTCAAGTCCTTGACCGTCCAGTTCGCTGCAAAAATGTGGGATGGCCGGCCGTGTACCAAGGACGACCACTTGTCCTGCAGGTACAGAGCCCAAGCTAGTCGCTTCCGCAGGCCCTTCTCCCACACTTCCATCTTCCAGTTTGAGCAGTCCTGATGCAGACCAAGCTCAAATCCCGCATTTACCAGCTGAGCATTCAGCGAAGACGTGTTCAAGTTCGACCTCTGCATCAGGAGTAGGCCAGCTTGCATGGTGGCGATGTTCGCACGAGGAAGGGCTTCGTTGAGTAGTTTCATCGCGGTGCTCTCGAGACGGCTGGCGTCCGGTCGTCGTACGGACTGGGAACCCGATCCGATATCCACAAATTTGAGTGCGATCACATAGACTGCAGCCAGCAGGAGAGGGGATAGGCCCCTTCTGGACCTGTATGCTTGGCGGAAGGCGTCCTCGATCAGGATGGGGAACGTAGAATGTACCCGCTGGAAGTACTTCTCAACCAATGTTGGTCCATATGGAGCAACGATGTTCTCGATTGTGTCGACAGAGACTGAGAGAGCGGCAGCTGATGGGGGAACGTCCAGCAGGCGCATGAAGACACCGTCTTCACCAAACCTCCGCACCCGCGCGGTGGCCAGCAGCGTCTCATCGTTCTGGTCCAGGGGTAGGTGCTCCAGGAGAGCAGGTTCGAGTTCGGTGGTCATGCCGATATGTTGATTTGACTGATAGGATAGTCTCGGGGACGCTAAAGAGGCTGCACTGGACTGTGGCCGGGGCATCTCGCTGCTGGACGTCGGGCGGTCCTTTGATGATCTATACAGTACCATTAGCTTCCCTGATGGCGATGCGTTGCTGGACAGGGGACCATGCGACCGGGACGGATGATCTTGGGATCATCCTCCGTGGGCAGTTCCTGCAAGAGGTGTGCCATACCTCTTGGTTGATTCCAGGTCAATCACAGCCGTCTCGTCCAGCTTCCTCTTCCTCGATTGGGCTTCTCCAGGGGCGGCAGCACTGTTGGTCGGCGTAGTGGTGCCGGTGGTGCTGGACAGGGTGAATGTGCAATCCTGACGGTGGAAGTCGCATGAGTAGCATTTGTTGACCATCTCGTTCATGGCGCAGCGGCTCTTTCTGCGAAGACAGGCGTCACAACTGACCCCATCCCGACCCGGACCGCGGGAGATGCTGCTGAGGGACGTCAATGCGGTGATGGTGGAAGCGGAATCGGAAGCTGACGATGAGGCCGAACTCATCTGCTGGGCACGATGCCGGAAGAGATCACGACTCTGCTGAAGAGAGGAGGAAGACGCAGCCGCCGTACCAGCAGCAGGGCCGGCGGAGGTCGGTTGAATAGTGATGACCGTGGCCATGGCGGCGGCCCCAGGCTTATCCTCTGATATGGGGAAGATAGGAGATCCGACGGGCGATTATGTCACGTATCGAGAGAGGGTGAATCAGTGAATCAGATCAAATCAATAATCACCTTCCCGGGCGAGGCCTTGGGATCCGGGGTGGTTTGGTTATCGACGAGGTAGATCGGCCAATGTGGATGGATCCTGATGCTGCTGGTCTGATATCCCCGTCGAGCTTATCTATCTCTGGGACGCAGAGCGATCTCGCGGGCCCCGATAACGAACCCTGACCGGAGGTTGCTCAATGCTGTCACGTAAAGGCGGAACCGTTCTCTATCAGGGCGGAACGGAGATGCTTGTTGATTGATGATTGATGATTGATTATTGATGGAAACGATAAATCGAAACCACTGGTTCTTTTCTTTCTTTTTTTTTTATCTGATTCACGGGGAACCTGCCAGGCCCAGTGATTGCAGCAGGATGAGATGGCGATGGGATCTCTCCGTCATTCCTGGTCTTCCCTAGCGGAGCGGACACGCGACCGTTCTTGACGTTATTCTTGTCGTGTGAGTCTTGGATCTGGTGTTTCTTTGCTCGCTCTCTCTCTCTCGTCCTCGCGAACGATACGACAGAAAGAAAAAGAGAAAGAAGAGATACGGTCTCTGACTGCTACAGCGCTTCCGCCTACAACGATGCGATCATATAATATACGCTCACTGCCACTGGCGATTAATAACAGAATCCATCATCGAATGTCCTCCTTCCGGATCTCTCCATACGATCATCTCGTCCGCTGGTTTCCAAACGTAACAGATATGGCCCATTCCGCTCATCCTGACATTCCCAGCCCAGGAACGAGATAAGCTGCGTCCGCCTGATTGGGTTTCCGGCCTGGAGCCTCCCGGCCGCGCGGGTCGACGTTTAGTATTACGTACAGGGAAATCTGCCTTCGGTCTGCGCGCTGTTGGCCGTCGGGGCCAGCAATGCTGCTCGGGATTTGTCTTCTCGAGGGTATCTGGGGGATTTTCTGTTCGGGATGTCTTCTGCTGCGATGGACGAGCTCTCTAGTTAGGTCTGCTGGCCGTCTCGATGGTCGAAAGAGGGAGAAAAGAGGGCATCGCGAAAGGTCAGTAAACGATCCGCCAATCAGAGACACGCGATAAGCTGTTCTCGCAGCCAATCAGCGACGACTTATATGTCCCAACGCGGCCTAGCGCGGTCCGGCAGTTCGTTTTCCCCGCTCCGCGCCTAACGCCGTCCGGGGTTAATCCCGGCTGCGGGCTGCCAATAGCCGCGCTCTGATTGGCCGGGGCTGCTCCTAGCTCACCGCCCTCGCGATCTTCGCTGCGGAGTCTCCAGAACTCGATCTGCTGGCAAACCTCGCCTCTCCGGGTCGGGCAACTGGCCGTGTGAGCGTCTCGAGAATAATAACTAACGCTGGAAGACGGCAGAATCAGAATCCCGTTCGTGGCCCAATGTGGATTCCTGTATCTGGTCCGGTTGCTTTGCTTTGCTTTCCAGAAACCTACCGCAGGATTGTCCATGCTGGCGGAGCTAATTACTTCACAAGTGCGCTGCTCAAGCGATCGTTCTTTCACATGCCGGTTGGCTGCCACCCACCGCCAATTGGTTCATATCTATCCATGACGCAGTCAGGAGTAACAAGAAAAAAGACCAAAAAAAGAATGTACCATAGTCTACAGAGTACTATAACTAACTAATCCTATGCAGCTAACTAACAGGTTCAGTTCCCAACCAGCTATGACTAACGGATACGTTCTCGTGCTACGTATTATTATTATTCAATCACCGCCCCGTTGTTTACCTTGCATAGAGGGAGATATTATTACGAAACTAGTTGATGAGATAGGAAGAGATAACTTTCTACCAGAGGTATTTCCAGAGCTCTACGTAGTCATAGTATGGGTTCTCGATTTCACATGGTCGACATGGTGATTAATGCTTGCTGCCGTAGCTGGCCCGAATCTAGGATACTTGTCTAGGATACTTGGAAAGCCTCGATTGTCGATTTTAGGGTTTACATTTAGCCTAAGAATAGGAAAGCTACGTGAATACATATACGGATTCCGGAATAACTAAAATGTCAATCATTACGAGATGATTCCTTGCTACGACCAGCGCCACGTCGGTCACTAAGGTAGATCATCTTGGGTCTCGGGCCAATTATATGCGATGACTCCCTCCTTCATATATCTACCATACCATAAGTAATGGCAGAGACTTGATCTAGCAATCGATAATAAGTATTTTTGTTCACATACGCATGGCTGTTCAATTCCAGACAGCACATTCGAATATGAAAGCTGCTATATTCGAGAGTATTCAGTGATACTGATCGATTTGGACCAAGTGCCCTTTTGCTGCCCCTACGCGACGTATGTCTTTGCACAAGACCATGGGTCGAAAGCGAATATACTATTTCTCCAATTCTAAAAAGGACCACGACACACGGCAATGGTATCTGACCTCCATTTGATTTTTCTTTCCCAAAGAAAACACCTGAACTCCATGCTATGCTTTCCTTTCAAGCTACCAAAGCTGATCTACGGAAACATCACCACAGAAAAAGTCCCTTACTCAACAAAGTTTCTCAACTTCGTCAGCTCGTCCAGTAGCTCCTGCAAATCGTGATCGGAGATCTTGTTCTGCAGACTGGGAATAAGCGACTTGGCTTCTTCCGCGTTGTCGCAGCACAGACTTCCTACACCATATCATTAGCTTTACTCAGTCCCATATTTCAGACGAAACCTGTAGATCCCATCATGGAATACTAGCGCATAACATACCCAACTGCGACCGCTCAAACATCTCCAGCTCCGTATGCGCGTTCAACAAACGCTCAACAGCCTTGATGTTCTCCTCATCCTTGAACCGCGAAAACACTTCGAGGTAGTCCAGCGTCTTCGTCAGGTTCCTATCCAGAAGCACGTAATCAGCAAAATATACCCTTTCCTTGATGCGTCCCGGATCGCAATAAGCAGAGACAAACAAAAGGGAAGAGCACTTACTCCGGCTCATCATACTTCTTCCCACCCCTCCTCTTGTTCTCCAACACCTTGTTGATAACCAGTCGAGCTTCCGACAACGACAACGTATGCGTGTTCTGGTCCGCGCCCAGCTTCAGCTGCGACGCGGCTTCCAGCTCGCCCTGCGGAACGACACGCTTGCGGTGCGTGGGAGGGGGGAGGTTCACGGCGCTCATTTTGTAGGCTTCGTGTAGTAGTATTATGACCTTCTGGTTTTCCTGTGCGATGAATGAAGTAGGTGTATGCGCGACGAATTTGCGTCGAGCTTCTGATCGAAAAACCGTAGCGGGGTGAAGTCAAGATCGATCCTGGACGCGAGGGAAAGAGGAGATTTTGCGCAGGAGATAGATGTGCCGAATATGTACAGTGGACAGAACTAGGCGAACAGGACAGGAGAAACAGTTCGATTCGTGACTGCCAGGAACAGTTGAGGCGGCGATTCGGAGATGTCGCGATGTTTCGAGGTCCCGCTTTCGGAGGCTCTGAGGCTCTGCGGAAGGTTTGGCAGTTGGAGTCTCGGTCTTGGCAGGGCCCAGGCCAAGCGGGATGTACTCCGTACGCTGACTGCTGCGACAATTCACACCCGAACAATGAATAGTTAGTATCAAAGATAGCTCCCCTGTTCGTGTATCAGGAAAATGCCACGCCCAAAACACCGGGCAGCAGCAGCTTGCCTCTTCTGTCGCGAGAAAAAGGTATCATCACATCGGTTGCTTGACTTGCCATGCAAGATCTCGCGCTGATCGGAACAACCACTAGTTGAGGTGTGATGCGCAGATTCCAAAATGCAGTAATTGCAGGTTAAAAGGAATTGAGTGCCAGAAGGGGATTGTTGGCCATAAGCCCAGGTTCGTTAACGCATACCATTGATGTATGTACTAAGTATCATCGTTGATCTTATCTGCTAGGCCGACTAACCATCGTATTGCTCAGCTGGAGCGCGAAAATGAGTTACTTCGTCAGAAATGCATCGAACTAGGCAATGGAGCAAACGATTGCCTGCGTTCTCCTGGGCAATCATACACTGGGTCAAGTAGAGATACAATTGCACCCGAAGAGCCTGATAGTCAGAAAGATGCATTGCTTTACCATGGCCCAACAAGTGCGGCTCATGACGATACTGTCAGCCTAGACGAGAACGACGATGGAAGAGTTGAGCCAGTTCGTGACGAAGAATGGACGAGGACGTTCTTATTTTCGGCAACTGCAAAACAGAGTCAGTCTTCACCTGATCACTCACGGTACTATGGAGATATTGATGTCCTAAAACACCTTTCAGGGCAACTCGAGCCGCTCAATCTCGCCGCTGGTCGACTTGATTTTGACGGCGTTGACCCCGAAACTGGGATGGAATTGCTATCCATCTACTGGAGTCGGCAGATGTATACTGCACAGATCATATACCGTCCTGTATTCATGCGCGATATGGCGTGCGGAGGACCCTATTTCTCTAAACTCCTGCTTAATGCTGTCTTCTTTGCTGTTTCTAAACACTGCAAGCGGCCCGGGATTCGTTCAAACCCAGACGATATCACTACGGCCGGCTACGCATTCCGTCAACGATTCAGTGAGCTTCTTCGAGACTGTTTTGACAAAAGCGAGATAACAACTCTCCAAGCATTACTGATCATGTCCAACTCCCTGTTCTCACGATGTGATGAACGCAGTTTGTCTTGGCTGTATGCAGGAACCGCGTTTAACATGCTTATCGACCTTGGATTGCACGTGCTACCTTCGTCTGGAACATTGCCACCAGAGGAGTATGAACTTCGGAGACGGATTCTCTGGGGAGCTTACAGTAAGTACACTGCTCGCACAAGAAAGCCTTCGTTGTTAACCACAATCCCAGCGATTGACAAGATTCAGTGTCTCTTTCAAGGAAGACCACCGCTTCTCCGTCGGCTCAATTTCGAGGCATCTCTCCACTTTCTGGATGAATATGATGAACTTGATCTAGTTCAGCATACAACATACGCAATTGGACTGCACCAGCTAGGCGTGCAATCATACAACGTATCTCTGTTGACAAAGCTGTGTGAACTGTCAATGATCATTGAACGTATACTATGCGACGTGTATTCTGAGTCTCGGGTCATTCACCGGACCCTTGACCCTGACGTTCTGAATGATATAAAATTGAGCTTGTCGAAATGGCGTCAAACCCTCCCGCCTCAACTTGATTATCTGGCTTCGCCGGGTGTGGCGGTCATTCTGCCTCAAAATCTATGTCTCCTGTAAGATCTAGCCCACGGTCTGTTGGGAATCCGACTTGCTAATTCAAACAGGGCCCTCTATAATGCGTTGATAATCCTTACTCAGCGACCCTCAATCATCGATGGCCGGGGCAATAAGGCAAACTCAGTGGCCCTTGAATCAATTAAAGCGTGTACAACAGCGGCAAATCAAATTGTACAAATCCTGGATGACTACTCCCAGAATTTCAGTATTGGTAGCGCGCCATACTTGCTTTCATATGCTGCATACGTCAGTGCCACCATCCACGCAAGAGTTGTCGCACAGACAGGTCCATCTTCAAATGCCTTCCACTCCCTCGTTCTTTGCCGCAACGTCTTAAGAAGGAACGAACTCCTCTACTCTGCCGCGGCCAAGGCTAGGACGAGTCTCGACAAACTGATAAACCAACTGGGAATAACCCTCCCTGACGAGAATACAGGGTCGGGAAGCCCTGTTGCTAGTATGTCCACTACAGAACTTCCTGTTCCCCACGACCCTTCCAGTGTTCCAAACACTTCATTCCCAAGCGACGTGCCGTGTTCTCCACAACTGGACTGGGAACTTTCTGATTTGGACCTTGAGGCTGTTGTTCAAGGATTCGAGCCCGATGGCGACTTCAGCTATCTTATGCACCCCTCAGGGAACGACCACGTTTAGACGTGAAAATATGCAATACTACCTGGACAGACGTTCTCTTGCAATTTATCTTCGTGAAAATGGACCATCTATCTTAAACCAGCTTGCCAATGAACGCCCGCGATTGCCTGTTCCAAGTAGTGATTGGTTGTCAAATTGAAACCGAATCGATCGATAGCGAAATGGGGTCCAAGCCTTGTCTTCCTTGCGGTGGGAATCTGTCAGCCTCAAAGAATGATTTTGCGTCCTCTACCGTTCGGGAAATGGTGCTAGTAGGCCACGGGTTCCGACATCAAAAGGTCCTATATGGATTCCAGGATTCCAGGCATACTCCCGTACACTCTATCATCCAGGACTGGAGATCTAGTCTGCGCACAATTGAACTTACACTATACGATCAATTGCAGGGACAGACTCATGCATGCAGCATCCAGAGATGGCTTAATTTCAGGATCTTGTAGCGGGACAAAGCAATATAGTTCTCACCGTCGAAATTTCCATACTCTCGCAGTCTGTTAACACCAGTCGTATCCAGATCGTGCCAGTGTCCGGAAAGGTTGCTCCGGGTAACATTTTCCAGACACCACGGCAGATCGCTTGCCGTCGCTTAGCATCTGCCTCACTCTATTTGTCTTTCTCATTTCGCTAACGGTCATAAATGAATCTGACATAGGTGGGTCTAGAACTCATTCGGTCTGCCCTTATCAGAAAACGCCGATTAGTTATAAGTGTGTAATTCCATTCGGAATATAATTCCTCGGTTGGGGAGGGGGAAGACACATTTAGTGAAGGAAAACGTTTGTATGGAGTCCTCGGGAAGTAACCGTCCGAAACGCTCGGATCCCAGTCGAGGACCGTCGTAATAAAACAGTGCAAGGCAACACTACAAAAGATGGGTGATTTGCCGACACATATCTCAGATCCTTTCACAGACAATTTGACATACTCACGGAGCAAACGACTCTACTCATCATGTCGTGTTCCTCGGGAAAGTCCTGCAATGGTTGTTCGTGCAGCAATGGTACAACAAGCCAGTCTATCAATATCGAAGATTGCTTAACTGAGTTGAACGAATTACGGAGATACAAACAGGAGCAGGAAACCAGATTGAAGGTACTGTCAGAAAAGCCAAAGCAGGAGCTCTCTCCTCAAACATCCAATCGACCCCTCCGGTCATCAGCATGGTTCAATTGCCGCGGCGACCCAGGCATGACGGCCATCTATATGGAACGCTACTTCAATTATGGCATTACGAGAGAAGAGCTCATGTCGGGAAAGCCGATCATTGGGATTGCCCAATCTGGCTCTGATATTGCACCTTGTAATAGACACCATATTGAGTTGGCAAAGCGCGTCCGGGAGGGGATTCGTACGGCTGGGGGAATTGCTATCGAATTCCCCACTCATCCGATCCAGGAGACATCAAGAAGGCCAACTGCGACACTGGATCGGAATCTCGCGTATTTAAGCTTGGTGGAGATCCTAACTGGCTACTTTCTTGATGGAGTTGTACTGTTGACTGGGTGTGATAAAACTACACCGGCGTGCTTGATGGCTGCAGCTACGGTGGTGAGTGTTCTCTTATACTTCCTTATGCGCTATATTAAGCCCTTTACAGAACATCCCAGCAATCTGCCTCAATGTCGGTCCTATGCTGAATGGTTATTCCAATGGGTCTTTGACCGGAGCAGGGTCTGTTCTATGGAAAGGCCGGGAAATGTACGCAGCGGGGACCATCGATGATAATGAGTTTATGGATTACGTTTCGCGGGGGTATGAGATGAAGCCTACGTCCCAAACAATTGAGTGTGGAAACTGACTGGGAAGAACAGCACGCCGTCTGTTGGCCATTGCAATACCATGGGAACCGCATCGACCATGAATGCTCTTGCAGAGGCCATTGGTATGGCTCTTCCTGGGTCAGCAGCTATCCCAGCCGCATATCGCCACAGAGGCCAATGTGCTTATGAAACCGGGAAGCAAATTGTCGAGATGGTCGAGTCAGATCGTAAGCCAAGCGATTTGATGACCCGTGAAGCATTCGAAAATGCAATTGTGGTAAATGCTGCTATTGGCGGTAGTACGAATG
Source organism: Paecilomyces sp. PK2413 (assembly GCA_023624055.1). Lineage (NCBI taxonomy): Eukaryota > Fungi > Ascomycota > Eurotiomycetes > Eurotiales > Thermoascaceae > Paecilomyces > Paecilomyces sp. PK2413. The sequence continues at coordinate 1,243,429 of JAMADQ010000004.1, forward strand.
CCCCTATCCACATCAACGCTATCGCCCAGCATGTAGGCGTCACTTGTTCCATGGATGACTGGGATCAGATCGGCTCCGGGATTCCATTGCTATTGAATATGCAACCTTCGGGGGAATACCTCGGTGAGGAGTATTATCGCGCTGGTGGACTTCCCGCCATCATGGCGGAGCTCTTGGATGCAGGAAAGATACACGAGGGTGCGCTGACATGTAACGGCCGGTCTATCGGAGAGAATCTGCGCAACATGCACTCGTGGGATCGCCGAGTCATTCGCGCATACAAAGACCCCTTGATGGAAAATGCCGGTTTTATACATCTCAAAGGGAATTTGTTCGACTCGGCCATTATGAAAACATGTGCCGTATCACCTGCTTTCCGAGAACGGTACCTGTCTAACCCTGAAGACCCAGAGGCTTTCGAAGGCTCAGTCGTGGTGTTCGATGGGCCTGAAGATTACCATTCCCGTCTAGAAGGTTCAGCAATCGACGAGAGGACAATTATGATCATGCGCGGAGTTGGTCCGTTGGGATATCCCGGAGCAGCGGAAGTTGTCAATATGCATCCGCCCGGTCGATTGATCAAGCAGGGTATTGATGGCCTGTTTTGCATAGGAGATGGGCGTCAATCAGGAACCTCGGCATCTCCATCGATCTTGAATGCAAGCCCTGAGGCAGCAGCCGGAGGCAACCTCGCAATTCTTAGAGACGGTGACAGGCTACGCATAGATCTACGTCGGCGGCGTGTGGATATCCTCATCAGCGATAGTGAAATCGAACAGCGGAAACAAGAGCTGCTCACGAAAGGCTATCCAATACAACCAAGTGGTACGCCTTGGCAAGAGATTTTCCGACAAGAAACTGACCAACTCGGGAATGGAATGGTCCTGCGAAAGGCAGTCAAATATCGACGGCTCGCGCAGCAGAACCACCCACCTAGACACAATCATTGATTGACTTACCTCATTACTGCGAATTTTGGATTCCATTGGCCCACGCTTGTAGCTCATAGTTCTGGGATAAAGCCGTCCTAAATAAGTATATTTACGTTAAGGCAATAAAAATCGAAGAGATTGAGACAAAACGAATCCTGCTCCCTTATCTACAAAGCCAGCCCTGAGCCCTCATCTAAATTGAGCCCATCGTATAGTATCTCTGCCAAGGGTGATCCTCCGTGAACCCAAGCAGGGTCTTCATCTTTTTATTTGTCATAGGTGCTTCATCCTGGCCCATCTCTCGTGTAAACGGAGTCTCCGGGCAAATTCGACTCAAAAACTCGACCGTAGGGTGCTGGTTGGTGATGGTATCGTTTGTAGCGTTAAAGACCTGGAACCCAAGCCCATCTTTGACGACACAGAGATGGCACATCTTCCCTAAGTCTCTTGCATCGGTATATGACCAACCATGTACTTTCCATTTACCGGGCTCGCCAACGTAGCTGGCAAACCTTTCCTCGTATTCATCTGGCCCAACCACAGCACCAATGCGCAGCGCGTATACATCTACGCCGAACCGCCTGGCGAACGACCTTCCCGTACGTTCTGCACAGACCTTAGAAAGTGAATAAACATCCATTGGATCTACATCGATCTCCTCGTCAATCGGGAATGAAGGGAAGTCAATATCCCCATCCGCATAAGTCACGCCATACACACAGACGGAGGAGGCAAGGACAATCTTGCTCAGACCCAGACGGCACGCGGCTTCAATCACATTGTAGCTACTGGTGGTATTGGCACGAAACGTCTCGTTGTCAGGTACCAGCATGTTTCTGGCGTATCCTGCGAGATGGACGACAGCATCAGGACGGGGTTCTGCTCGGGGGAAAGGTTCCGTCAACTTGAAATGGGATGACATGGCGCTGTAAACCTGGCCGGAATCCGTAAGGTCGACTTTCAGGGTGTGCACCACGCTGTTCAGCGGTTCAGGAAGGGGAATCAGATCGAGATTCAAGACTTCGTGGCCTTGATTGACAAGGTATTCGATGACGTGCCTCCCAACTTTACCGGATCCGCCTGTAACGATTATTCTTTTGCCCATGTTGATTCCCTAGGATGTATGTATTAAATTTGCGTATATCCAGAGAGGTACAAGAGAGAAGATTTGAAGCAGAGAAGATTTCAAGACGCCCGATGTTATTTCGAGATCGCGGAGGTTATACGGGATTATTTGAGGACAATAATGTAGGATGAGATGTAGAAACCCGGAACTTCTGACTCCTTCGAGGCTATGATAGAAATTTCTGCTTTTTTATTAATATTAATTGTTACGCATATCAATGGATCGGATGGTAAGGTTCCGGACGTTCTATATACCGGCATATTACGTTCCGAATAGACGTTCTATTTAGGCTAAACAACCATGTACATGCTTGCGAGGATCCAAGTCCACATTAGATTAATTCTTATGATTAGTTAGTAAAGGTCTCATGTGTCTTATAAGTTTATTATTATGTTAAATTCAGAACGTCAGTATAGTCTAGAAACTCAATGCTTGGTTCTGAGATTGTTAATATGCCAATGACTTGGACGGACCATTATTGAGGGTATCATTATTCAACTTCATTTTATCTTCTGCACACATATATCTATTATATGCCTGGAATGCTAACACACCGTAACGCCTCGATATATGCTGTGCATGCATGTCTATCATAAACACTTTTTATACTTTCTTAAATGCAACCTCCTTGGGCAAACGGAAGCTGGCACAGAACATCTGCTTGTTTGGACTGACGAGACGAACGTTATGGATCGCCAGCTCCAAGTCCTGGTTGCCAGATCCGCCGACCTTGTCGTCGGGAGTGATGGTGTAGCCGATGCGCTCGGATATCCGGTTGCAGATGTCGATATGGTCCTCTAGCTCGTTGTCCGAGTTGCCTGAGAAGCAGTAGACGTGGACCATGGGCAATGAACGCGAGGTGTGAGGAGCGAACTGGTTTTCGTGGCCTGCGTAGACGCCCACGAATGCGTCCAGGAATTCAATAGCTGTGGCAGGTAGGTTCATCACATAGTGGTCAAACGTAGTCGGACGAACATATTCGATAGGCTCCGGAGCAGGCGCAGCACCCTTGCCGTCCTCGGTCTTCTTTTGTCGCTTGGCCTTCGGTTCAACAGTTACTGTCACAGAGCCCTCTGCGAGGAGATCCTTTGCAGACTTCCGGATGAATTCGCGGCCGTCCATGTTGAACGGCGTCACAAACTTATCCACCTTGTTCCTCTTGACGGCATCGACCATAACTTCATAGCCGTGTGGGTTGAGGTCGTTTGCCCAGACGAATATCTTCTTCTTCCCTGCGGGAACCGCAAATGGTCCAACACCCGCCATCACGTCGCAGACCATATCTCCTTCGCGGAACTTATCCACCAACCGGCGATGCTCGGTTTCCAGACGGCTGTTCCAGTACACGCGTGCATAGTCGAAGTGAAATTCGCAGTCCTGTTCGTGGACGACAACATTCAGATCGTTATCACCCGCGAGTAATTCAAAGGGGAAGGTACGGAAGACACTGTGGGATCCGACATCCTCTGTTTTATTGATGACCGTGCGCACCGACTTGTTCTTGTCCTTCAGAATCTCCGCAATCAGATGCTTGTGAGGAAGATATTGTTCGCGTAGATTTAGATGCGCTAATTTGTCAGTATATATCCGATCTCCAACAGAATCTAACAACATACCGACATGGCCAACCTGAGTATATCCAACGGGAATCTCTCCTAGGTCGTCTTCGGGCAGCACAGATTGAATTATATCAGCTAGTCAAGTTAGTTCATGAAGCACCAAAAAAAGTGCCAAAGGTTCTCACCATAAGTCCAATAATCATAATCCAGCTCCAAGTCATAAGGCCCCAAGCCTACTGTTCCCTTCTCGAGCAGCTGATTTATCGTTGGAGACCACGTCGCAGGATCTGCCAGAGTCAGTCTCCGAACCCAGCATTTTCTAGACAGGCTAATCCCTCACCATCATGCTTGACACCTTCCCGCAGCAAAACACACTTCTTTTGATCAGGATTATCTCCCTGCGCAACGCGAATCGGATTCAGCCGCGGCACCGCAAGAAGGTCTCGGCTGCGCAGCAGCTCGTTCCGGACTCTGGATATATCCGACGTCTTCAGGACCGTCGCAGCAGAAATAGGAATCACTTTCCGAAAGAACGACCGATCCAGCACGCGCATTGCGCGGTTCACTGGGGGTCGAAACATCGCGGAGAGTTCGCTCTCGGGAGGTTTGGACTGGTCAGCGCGCGAGTCCATTTGACGGGCCAGGAAATGCTGTCTGGGATGATGCGGTCAAGGAGGATCTAAACCGGAACGGGTATCAATTCATGGAGATAGACTCGGGGGATCTTCTGTTAGATTTCGAGATCTGCTGCTAATACTATTGAGGGGTCTTCAAGCGCTGCTCTTCCGGTGCGGAATAATTACTTTTTTAACTCACGTGACAGTGTCACGATAAGATAAGGATTGTTCAATTAAGTATGAAGCTGCTTGCTCACCATCATATTATTTAGTTGTATAACTATCTAGCAGCAGTATATTTCGCAGCACTGTACCCACCATAGTGCAATATAGTAATATATAAACAGTGTAGAAAAGTCGCCGATACTTACACTACGTTCCACAAGGGTATCTATCTGAATCCAAAACGCCGCCAAAGCCCACTAATTTAAACACAGTGGACGCATCATTCATGATTCCGGTTCCTGTTTTACCAGTTCCTGTTTCAAACCGACAGCTGCAGTTTTATGCATCTCCTTCTCAGCTTCCAAGCCCTGGATCCTCTCGTTTAGCTGCTTGATCTCGTCGTCCTTCTTCTTAAGCGCCAGTCGCGATATTTCTCTGCCCCGCGCAATGCCTCGTGTTCTCAGCTCATGTCTGTTCAGCAGTTCAACCAATGCGTCTCTCGCCTTTCGCGGCATCACTACATCATGACTGTCAAGCAGAACGAGTGCAGCCGTGGCTAGCTCGGAAATGTCGGGGTTGTTGTCTGTAGATAAAACGTTGGTGTACTTGCTAGGCGTAGGCGTTGCGGAGATCTCCATCGAGGACGGAGGCACGCTGCCTAGCTGAGATGGCATTTCCGATCGTGGTGTCAGAATATGGGTAGGCTGGCTGGACGAAGTGAATGGATCGGAGTATGCGTTGCTACTGTCATTTTCCGTCTCTGACAGCTTCCTCTTTCCAGGAGAGGTGAAGAGAGCCGTCCGTGGTGTCTTTCGCGGCGTCTCTGGGGAGAACTTAGGCTGAGCTGGGCGATCCATAATCCCCTGGACTTCGTCGTCAAGGTCTTCATCCCAGCTAAACGTTTCGTCATCGGAGATATCTCTCGACTTCCGAACCTTGGACGGCGTTCCTACATTCGTCCCGGGTGTATCGTGCCCTCTCCATGCAGATGCTGGGGTGAACAGGCCTCCGCTTCTCTTGATTGACTTCGACGGTGTTCTTGGTGTCTGATCTGCCTCTGATCGTGAATGCGACAAGATAAGCTTGTCCTCACGGACCTTGGCATCGTCATCCCACAGGAAGAAGTTGCAGCGTTGGCTCTGGGGTTTCTGGCAGGTGTAGACTATCATATAAATTAGTATCAGAATAACATCGTCTGCAATGCTCTACCCACACCACCTCCCATGGTTGGGACCTTGATTTTTCGTCTGAAAATGAGCTGCGGGGAGCCGCGGATCGCAGTTGCAGTGCCATGCGCCTTCGATGAAGAGGCCGCGCAAGGGCGCCACCACACGCGGCGATCGAGGAGTGATGCTGCCCCTGTTATGAAACATTGTATCGGATATCCGTCATCATAGACTCATGTCGTGGTGACAGTTATGAGAGAGATAGATGGGTTTGCTGATGTAGGAAAGTCGTTAAGCTGATGGTCGCAACCGTCACTATGGAAACTCGGGTGGCGGCCCGTCGAACTAGCAGCTTAGCCAGTTCCACTGCGGAGAGCTCTATCTTATTAACGTCCAGACGGATAACTACAGGGAGCAGTACGGAGTACAATATCCAGGCATAATTACTCCGTACTATGAACTGGATATTCATGATATAACTGAGAGTCCACTATCCGAGGACATAATAATCTGAGCGGTCAAGACCGAAGCCTCAGGATTATCGGGAACAGAACCCACTGAGTCCCACATTCTAAAGTCGACCAAAAGCCCCAAGACGGGTTCGACGACCGATTATTTGCAGACTGAGATACGATATCTTATGTATCAGGGAGTGGAAACGAATGCAAATACGTCTCTAGCATGGCTATACTTGGCTTGCGCTGTCAACTGCCAGTGAAGCCGTTTGATGTCTTCGGAACACACGACCTTTTTATCTAAATTGTATTAATTACCTCACACAAACGCAGTTGACGAAAGATTTCCAGATGCCACTGATTCTCATTTGGAGAGTATAAATAATCATTTGCTTCTGGAATTGCGCTGATCAACTGGCACTTGACTGCACGTGGAAACAGCACGCGAGCAGCTCCTGTGGAGAATGCAGGACGATATGACACTGCACAGTCCCTACCTACTTTAATTCCACCCAAAGCATCCAAACACTGACAGGAAATTCAACCGACAGCTGCTCAGATGGCTTGAACACTGCAATGAGGGGTAACAGGCTGCTGTCGAGCTGGACGAATCATACCGATCACTGTCCGCGGCAGTTCCGTGCACCGTTATCTACAGATCGTCCAATCCACCAATTGAGATGGTTTCTGTCCGAAACACGGCAAACATGATAGTTCCTAGTAAGTACTTGGAACATTGTTAGCAAAAGTCCTCTCGAGCAATGAGGGCCGGCTTATCGAGTCGGTCGAGACTCTCAATGTTCATAGGCCATTAGGGATCGTTATCTGTTTCTGAGAACGGCAAAAAGCAGTATTCAATTCATCTACGCCGCATTATAATTTTCTTGGCCTAGCTATCGAATACCAGAATAGGGCCATCGATCGGCCAAGTTAATGGACACTAGCACGGGCAATCAGATCGGCCAACTACGACCCTGCTATTCAAGCTCCTCGCGAGCCAGCCATTGGAGGCTTCAGTACTTTCGAAAGTCTAGTTAAGCTCGCCCACCTCTGGGCGGTCTTATCCGACACTGGGGCAACTTGCAGTACTCGCTGAATACTGAACAAGGAGGCACTCAAGAGGGGCGAGTCGAGACTAGATACGAAGGGCCGCTGCTAACCCGAGCTCATTCGCTTTATATGTAGCTCCAGGGAACCTGGATGGATCAGCGCTGCCATTTCCCTGCATCTCGTTTGGTCTAACATCTTTCGACCGTGTTATGCTGGCGGCGTGATCATCACACAGTCAGTTTGGCACCATGGTGAACTGGAAGGACGTGAAGACCAAGTTAACTGTGTAAGTTATTGCGTGATCTTATCCTCATAGTTATCGCACATAGTCCATTCAAGGCTAATAACCATCAGCCCTATCGATGAGGACAGTTACTATGAGAACACCACCTGGTGTAACAGGGACTTGATCCCCATCCCACCAGAGCGTCGTACTTGGGGAATATGGGGATATTTCGGTTTGTCATATAGGAATCGTGACGTGTAGGGGAGCAATTGCTAATTTAGCCCATGCTGCAAGGCTACTGGACCGTGTCCGGTTCTTGTATTTCCGCATGGTCGACAGGTAGCACATTACTGGCCTTTGGCCTGAGTCCTCGACAAGCAATTGGATGTGTGGTATGGGCGATCCCTTCATATAACGACACCACGGAATGGCTAATAAGATGACAAAGGCTGGCGGCGGTATCATCACCGGTCTTTTGGCCGTTGCTTGTGGATGGATGGGAGAGAAGCACCATATCGGATTTACGGTCGCATCGCGGTTCTCTTGGGGCATGCGCGGTTCTTACTGTGAGCTTCTCGGCCGTCGAATTCAGAATCATCTCTGACAATCACAGTCCCAGTTATAATCCGAATATTCGTTGCATGTATGTGGTTTGGGATGCAGTCATATTGGTATGTTACGTCCAGTGCCCGGCGTTTGAATGGATCTGACAATAAAACCAGGGGAGGACAAGCTACCAGAGTGCTCATCGGCGCTATCATTCCAGGTATGTACTTCGTGATATCTCAATACTAGTCTTGGGATAAGAAGCTCACTAATTGATATCTAGGATTCGCCCACATGAAGAACTTCTTCGCTGAAAGCTCTCACATCTTAACCAAGGACTTCATCGGAATGGTCATCTGGTACGCTGCATTCATCCCGCTGGTTTTGATTCCGCCGGAGCGTCTGCAGATACCATTTGCTATTTCTTTCATGCTGTTCGCGGGGTCGTGTTTTGGTATACTTATCTGGTAAGCCTTTCACTTCCTCATTGACATAGGATTAACCACTAATCCCATCTTCCCAATTAGGGCGGTAGTTAATGCCAACGGTGCTGGAGAGATGTTCAGCCATACTCCAACAACGATCTCAGTCGGCTGGGGAGTGATGTATGGCATCACTGCAATCATGGGCGCCTGGGGTGCCGGGACCCTAGGCCAATCCGACTGGACTCGTTATGCCAATCGACGCCTTGCACCGACCCTTTCTCAACTTGTTGCAGCCCCTATAACCATCACGGTGACAGCAGTTATCGGAATAGTCGTCACGAGCGCAGCGAAGGATATATTGGGAGGGGATGTCATCTGGAATCCAATCTATCTATTGGCCGATATCCAGGATTATTATCACTCGAGCCCGAGATCGAGAGCAGGCGTTTTCTTTGCATCTGTGGGCATGGTCTCGACTCAGCTTTCAGTAAGAACTCCGGAGTCAAAGATTAGCTACTATGGATATAATATTGTGGGTATGATCCTTGGAGACAATGGCTAACTGAACACATATAGATCTCCGTCGTCCTCAACTCCGTCTCCACAGGCATGGACATGGCAGGTCTATGTCCGAAATACATCAACATCATCCGCGGTAGCTACATAATGGCAGCCATAGGAATCCTCACCCAGTACGCTATCCATTAACAATCCTCCCATCTAAAAAGACCACACTAACAATCCATACAGACCATGGCAACTCCTATCCACAGCAACAAAATTCCTCTCTGTCCTCTCCGGATTTGGCGTATTCATGGCCCCGTTAACGTGAGTATAAAGCCTCTACTGGCCTTCCCACCATCATCCATTCATTATATAAACAAAACTAACCCACCTTCCACCCTATCCAGAGGCGTCCTCCTCGCCGACTACCATCTTGTCCGTCGCCATAAGCTCAAGCTCAAGGACCTCTACACGGGAAACCCCTCCTCGATATACTGGTACCACCGTGGCCTCAATTGGCGCGGCCCCGTGGCTTTCGTCGCTGGCATGTGGCCATTGCTTCGTATGTGAAGCCCATTCGTTCTTCATCATTATTTCCCAACGCCCTCTTTCCATAGCATAAGCAAACACACACGAAAAGGCACTAACGTATATTCCTTTTATGATGATAGCCGGTCTCGCCGGATCCGTGAATAGCTGGACGACGCCCGCCTTCTCCGGCTGGATCAAGCTGTACAACCTCACTTTCATCGTCGGGATCGCGATGAGTTTCACCGTCATGACAGCGATAAGCTACATTTTCCCTCCTCCGGGGCTAGGTATCGACGAGCCGTTTGTCGTGGTTGATGGGTTCGAAGAGACCACGGGAATGGAGTCCGGGGAGTCTCCTTCCTTGTCTGGGTCGGTGGTTGGAGGAATCGAGAAACATGCGAAGAGTGTGGAGATGCAGGTTTGAGGATTTCTTTGTTCCCCTCTTGTGTCTTTTTTACCGGTAATGAGACTACATGTGATATTTATCGTGTCGCCCTTTAGTATACGAGAGCTTATGTTGAAATGAGACGCGTTACTTCTTAGGAGTATATCTAGATAGCATTCGAGCTTCAGACGCAGAATTGTCTCCATACAGTGCACTTATCTATAGGCTTCTAGTTATGCACGAACGGAACGGAATACTCTCACAATCAAACAAGATAGAAAAATACCAGTAACATAGCCTCGGAAACATGCTGACGGATTCTCATGATGATGACCTCGTCAGGTTATATCTCACGAAAACTATCAATGGAATCTTGGGAATGGAAAGGAAAAAAAGGAATCATTCGCAATCGTCCAGCGACTGCTGTGTATCTAATCCGCAAGGACAATTCTTAGCATCGACACGAAAGGATCCTGCAGTTTAAGGACCTCTTTCACTTCGGGCTTGACGGGCTCGCCAGCGGCACGGCGAAGATGATCTCGTTTCTTGGCCCGGCGTTTCCGCTCAGCGGCAATGGGATCGAGATCATCGTCTTCGGAGTTCTCGTCGGATTCATCGGACTCTTCGTCGGAGATGGCGAGATCTTCGAGATCAGCCTAGAGAAATGTTAGTTTGACGTCGAAACGCTATGGAAGATGAACATACCTCGTCTAAGCCAAAGTCACTGCCTCGGAAGGTAGCACTTCCGGGCATAGAGTCACTACCAGTGCCTTCAGCGGCCATCTTCTGTCTGGTTTTGGCATTATGCCATTTCTTTCTATCTTCTTGCCATTTAACGAGCTCGTTAATCTCCTGAATAGCAACCTCCTTGTCAATCTGGCCGACATTTACAGCTCCCTGGAACAGAGCATTCATGTCGAGCTTGCCGCCTTTAGGTCCCTTGCGCAGGAACTCCAAGATATCTTCCACCCATGACATCAAGGAACCAAACAGACCGTTGTCGTGAATGTGGACCTCGTGAATAAACTTGTAGAAGCTATCTTGATGGCGAGCGCACAAATCAATGAATGACTGGACGGTCTGGTTCGGATCAGCAGATACGTCCTGCCGCTGGGCCTTTTCGATTGTTGCTATGGCGTCATCGGCGAACCGCGCAAAGTCTGTGATACTGTTGTATACATTCGCAGATTTGTAGACGCGGACGAGAGGCTCGTAAAAGATCGTGAACAGATCGCGGAACAACTGGAGGGTGACCGGCTCTTCTATAATGCTGAGCATCATGGCCTTGTCGCGCTGTCTCGTGTAGAGCTTCAACAATTGCTTCAGGTGCGCAAACCACTGCGCGCCCTGCTTCATTTCAAGATCGACATTTTCCACGGCATGGTTCCACGCGACATAGGAATTGAAGACTTTGCCGACCTGTTCTGGCGTGAGAGCTGGTTCTATGAGCTCGGATCTCAATATGGCCACGACTATGTCTACATCCTCAGATTCTGCCTCCTGTCGAATTTCATTCTTCAGCTGTTCGTCAGCGTCGGTAAAAGATTTCAGCTTCTGAGTCAAGACTGGGTCATCGATCTTCGCAGCCATCTCATCTATCGCCTTCTGGAAAGCCTTGATGCCGTCATGCAGCGTCATGGCGAATATCCGCTGTAGAAGCGATCGTGAACCGAAGGGTTGAGCCAGGAAGAGATCTAGGACGCCGGACATGACGGCTGCGGGGTTCGCGATGCGGATGACGTTCTTCATCAGGGTGTAGGGGATGAGCGAGTGGATTCTCTTTGCCTGCGCGAATAGCTCTGGAGAGTTATCTTCCGCAAGGAAAAGATGGTATATGGTGGCAGCAACTCTGGAGTAAGATGATTAGAAGAGAGTCAACGAATGAAAGGTTTGGGACATACTCAATACGCAGCCACTCGGCGAACTTCTGATACTCAGGGCTCAGATCTGCTATCGTATTCTTCTCTCGGATCTCCGAGAACAGCTTTGTCAAACCGTCTACAAAAGTCAGCTTGACCTTCTCAAACAGGTTGACCACAACTTACTGCTCTCGACAATCTCCCTGCGGAACTTCTCCATGTAGACGTCTAGTTCAGCGGCACGTTGCCTTGCGATCTCGTAGAACCTCTTCTGCTCCTCTACCCGCAAAGCATCCGCATCCTTGCGGCGCTGGATATCGATCAGGTCCTCTTCATTGAGGCTGATTGGCTCTCGGGTGAGAAACTCAGCCATGGCTTTCGAATCCGATATACGCTTATTCTGCAGCATGGTACGCAAGAAAGCGCGCAGAGACACCCGTTGTTCCTCCCTGTAAAGGACTACCTCATCTCTCGACAGCTCCCCTGATACGCGAGGTGATTTGGGTGACTTTCCTAGAGCAGATCCGAGCGTAGAGCCGATAGTAGACCTTGAGGCAGATCGACTGTGACCACCTCCCCCTCCCGGGGCCAGACTACGGCCGTCGGACCCAGAAGTTGAGCTCTCATCTGGCGGCCCTACATCTTGTGTTGAGATCGAGGAAAGCGAGGAAGCATCATCATCGGCGCTCCCCCACCAACTAGTCGACGTCGATGTTTTGTTCTTCCTTGGTAGTGGCGGTAAGATCTTTCCTGGTAGCTCAGTCCGCAGTCTTTTATGAAGCTTCACGAAATCTCCATATCGCTTTGCGACGTAGATGTCGGACTTTCCTTCGCGGCGGACTCGAAGCACAAATTCCTTCGGGGATCAGCAGTGTGTCTCATCAAAGATATCAGTCCTACTTACCGCATGCCGATGATGCCTGACCGTGCGTCTGATCGACGTCGTCCTCACAGCCGCCACGTTGACGTCCCATCCGTTGATAAAGTGTCCGTCTGGGATGTTGACCAGCAGTCCCTGCTCGTTGGCACCGCGATCCACGACCTCCATCTCCGCGAACCGTATGCGCTCTTCGTAGCCCGAGGCCGTAGGAATCCCCGACACCATCATCAGCTCGATCAGCTTTTCACATTTTCGCGCCAGCTTTCTGCGTTTTGTCTCCTCCAGACGGTCTTCAGAGGAGGAAACGTGCTTGTTGGCGAATGATTCGAGGAACTAGCGAAAAGGTCAGTCATGCTCGCGACCCCGCGAAGATGAATCAGTCCGTGTGAGAACGCACCATCTGCAGTTTATCCTGCCAGAACTCCTTCTCCCTGGCCTGGTCGAGAAACGGAAAATTGCGCACATGGTTGACGAAAATGTATCGCAGGATGGGCAGCTCTGAGTCAACTGGTGCGATCTCTCCAAACTCCGACTTAAAAGGAGCGCCAAACCGCCGTAGAGCGGTGGGGGAGTTCAGCTCCGCGATCTCACTGGTGACCTGCAGGCTGATGAGTTCGCGCTTCAGGTCTGTTCATCGTCAGTAGAGAAGACAGGATAACTAGATCGGATGTGACTGACAGTGCTCCTGTTTTCCCGTCAGGATCTGTCCTGGCGGCGGAGCAGTGTTCGGGCTGTTGAAAGCTATCGCGCTGTCGAGCGGCGGTTGTCGGACCTCGCCATTCGCAGCATTGCCCGCGTTGATGGTGAGATCATCGCGCTTCGACATCTTCCCCAGACGTCGAGAACGAACGACTGCTGGAGCAATAATAGGTTATGGTCGTGGGGAATTAATTAGATGAGAGAGAGAGAGGGTGTGTGAGAGAATAAGAAGAAGAATAAGGACAGAGGCGGGAAAGATTTCCTTTCGGATGACGTCGTGGGCTGAATGGCTCACGAGCTCAGTTGCATCTGATAATATTGATACTGATAATATCAAACAACAGCTGAGTGAATTATTCTTTCACCAGACCTTTGGTCTCTTTTATTTCAGCTGAGAAAACAGACAAGCAAGCCAGGAAGTCTTGTACAACAGGCCAAGACAGCCCAGTGCGCGACAAGAAGATGAACTGCAGCCTTTTCTCTTGTCCCACAGCTCACGAAAAAGACACGAGAAGATAATAATACGACCTGCCTAGACACTACAAGAGCTCCATGATCGCCTGGAGCCAACTCTCCGATCGTTTTCGATCCCCTCTTCGCCCGCTGGTGCCCCGCGATCCTCCTGGCTGATGCTCCAAAGCCATCTTTAGCATCCGCTAGTCTCCAGGCCACGGCTGCAGTTGACGCGTCCATTCGGACGGCATCATTTCAGCCCATCGCGGAGCAGATCCAGACCAGAGCCAAGCAGTTTCACGGAAATCCCAGACGGCGCTCTCCACTACGATTGCCAGATGCGACCTAACGTCGACAGGGCTCACGATGGTTCCAAGGTTCGTTGAGCCCAAATGCGACGAGCCCCTTCAGCCTACACCTGTTCCGTCGCACGTCTGCCTCATGAGAATGGTTCAGCATAAACGCTAAGAAAAGGACTAGACAAAACGAGCAGCAGGGGAGAGACATGGAGTCCTCGCGAAGGACACCGTGATATTATGGAAGATGTAGGGAACAAAGAGTCTTGAGATCGCTTTTTAACTTATGATGCTTGGAGGCAGAGCCTTCTTCGGTAGGGTCTTGGTAGAATCTTGTTAAAGACTATCTATATATGGTTATTTTTTCAATGTAGTGTTAAAATTACAGATAAATCGATAACTCTATCTATAACAGGACACTCTCTTGTTTGTTTTAATTGAGCATTAAGAAACTGAACAAAATACAAGAGTGATATACCCTGTGATGAGCCACGTGACTGAAGTCACCTGCTATATCTATCAGAGGTCACTTTTCTCTGCAACTTCTACAACTTCTACAACTTCTTGTGTCCAAGTGACAGTCTGGATGCTAAGTCGGTACCAGACATGGCAGATAGTGACTTGAATTGCCATGCTTACCTACAGCCGGTATTAACTAGGTAATCGGATACCCGATTACCTATGGGATACCCGATTACCTATGGGATACCCGATTACCCGCTGGTCTCCCTCCACAGCAGATCCAGTCCTACCTATGTAGATATACTACCAGCACCATGTCATGGATGTGACTCCAATCATCCCGAATCGTCGGGCGACACGCTCATCGCTGGCTTGCTTGCCCTGTCGCTCCCGTCATGCAAAATGCGATGCGAAGCGGCCATGTTGTGGCCGCTGCTCCAAGGTCGGCAACCAGTGCAGCTATACGCAATCACGGCGCGGAGGATTAGATCGCGCTGCGTTGGCGGAGCGTCGCAAACAAATAGCTTCGGCGGTCTATACTGAACCTGTGAATCACCCAAGTCTGCAACAAGCTCCAACAGTTCATCCCGAGGAATGTACGACGCCGCCGCTCCCGGTGGATGTTCGCCATGAACCGGACGTACTCGATATCAATCGAGGGTACAGCAGCACGAGCTCCGTCCCGCGAGCAGAGAACGCGGTTCACCTGGGAGAGATTGAATATGACCCCTTAATAGACTCATACTACAAGAACTTTCACATCTGTCATCCATTTGTCTTACCACGACATCACCTGGCAAAACTATATCAAGATTCGAGCAAACAAGAAAGCCTTGTACCCCTAGTTGCCGCTGTACGCTTCATGGGAAATATTTATTATGCGCGAGAATGGTCGATTCCGCTCAAAGACGAGGTCGAAGCTTCCCTATCACAGTTGTCGCCGTCTGACCCTACCCAAGTCCAATGCCGAATCTTGTACTCCGTAGCCTTGTTCTGGTATGATCACAAGGCTGACGCCAACTCGCAGATGGACCGGGCTGCCAAACTCGCCGTTAATATGCAGATGTTCCGGGCTGAATTTGCAGCGTCCCAGGGAGCTGACGACCCGGTTCAGAGCGAATCATGGAGACGAACGTGGTGGATGCTATACATCCTGGACGCATACTATGCGGGCACCCTTGGGACGATGAATCTCCGGGTTATGGACATTAACGTAACGGTAGAATTACCCTGCGATGAATCAGACTATGAGTCGGGGGTGAGTATCAAAACCTTCTTTCCAATTGACCCGTGCCGAGATAGCTCATGCCTGGGACTGCAGAATATTCCGGCTCCCAGAACTATTCAGGAATTCAATCACCGCGAATTTCTCCCTGACAGTATTCACTTCTCCTCTTTCGCGTATCTTATTGGCGCCGTGCAGAGCGCTGCAACAGCCATATCTATAACCCCAAAAATTGCCGCCGTGGAAGACTCCATGCATCTGATCCAAGCGGTTGATTGTGGTCTGGACGGATGGCGACTTTTATTACCCCCCGAGCACAAACACGTCATGAAAGAGGACGGCGATATTGACGAACTCATGTTCCAAGCGCATCTGCTGATCCATGTGTAAGCTTCTCGTTTCTTCCTCGCGAAATATCCCGCTCACTGCTTAGATCCACCATCGGCCTCCACCGTCCATTATCGGCCCTCAAATTCAACGCTATCGAGAATGTATCGAGCTGTGCCCGAGAACCACCCCTGGACACACCCACGCCCGATCTGGTAAACGTCCATACCACCCGCGTCTTACGGGCGGTGGAGGCCCAAATCCGCCTTTTGGCCTTACCAGTCCGCCGATTTTACCACACACCGTTCACGACGTGCATGGTAAGCGAGGGGACACTGGCGCTCCTCTCCGCTTGCAGTGCTCTCCTCAAGGGGAAGGACCTAGCCATCGCGAGAGATCAGATCCGGATGACACTCGGCTGTCTCAAGGTGCTAGGCGAAGTCTGGCCGAGGACAGCGAGGAATGTGCGAGAGATCCAAACGATTGCTCAGTGCGTTTTGGGCCTTGGACAAGTTGCCCCTAATCCCAGTATGTCTGGATCAAGTGAACTGCCGTCTTTAGGTGCGGACGGCACAAGTATAGATTCGACCAACGGCGGTCAATCGACGGACGACAACGACCTTAGTGCTTCCGTCGGGGCCATTGAAGATTTATGTGGCTGGTATAACCTTGGAGACCTGGATAATCTTCCGTGGGAGATGAATGATGGATTATAATCATGACCATGGCCGGATGTCTTAAAAGAGATGATCCGACTTCTCAGTAAATTTGGCATTGATAGATCAACATGGATACGTCAAACAGTAAGGATGACCTTCCCACGCCCATAAAACCTCCCATTCGCAAGACCATACGCCTCCCGAGCCCTTGCAAGGGGATATATGTCCGCGACGAAAGACCTGAGCGCCCCGACACCCGCCAGTTCAGCAATATAGCGCAACCTATCCGGACTGCCCTTGACAATGAAGAACAGAGCGTGCACCCCAACCTTCCGCAGGCCACGCATCTCATGCTCCTCCACGAATTTGAAGCTCGCTGAATCGATCGAAACCAGCACTCCCGTCTCCGCAACATAATCCCAACACTTCGCCAACACCTCCCCGCCAACCACGTCAATAATGACATCGAATTGCCCCAGAAACCCGTCCAGCATACTGTACTCCACAACCTCATCCGCCCCCAGGTACCGGAGAAACTCTCCATTGCGCGCATTGGAACTGCTAGCGGCGACAACCCGTTCTCCCGCCGCTGCCGCAAGCTGCACAAGATACACGCCTACCGCACCTGCAGCGCCGGTAATCAGCGTGCGGTGGTTTCTCTTCGTCGCAGGCCGCGACAGGAACTCCTCCAGTGTGGGCAGTGGGATCCTCGCGTGCTCGAATAAGGCCTCGTAGGCGGTTTGCGCGCTGAGGGGCAATGCTGCAGCCTGTGCGAACGTCAATGTGGCCGGTTTATGAACTACTTCATCCTCTTTGACGATGGTGTATTCAGCCCATGTGGCCGCGCGGTCTGCGTCTGCCATGCCGAAGACCTCGTCGCCGGGCTTGAACTTGCTCGCTGACGAGAAGACCTCCGTCACAATACCCGCGACGTCGTTGCCTAGGATGGTGTACTCGTGCGCGTAGGTTTCGGGCCAGTTGAGCATGTCGCGAATGACAGTTGTGGCTTTGACGCGGATGAGAAGCTCCCCAGGTGCGGAGGGCACCGGGATGGGGACATCATGGTCCAGCTGGAGGGCAGTGGATGGCGCCGGATTCGATGGTGAATAGGGTGTGGATTCAGGCGGAGCAGGATGGAGGCGAATGGCTTGCATAGTGTGATGTGGAAGAGGGAACGCAGTATGAATTTTGTCTGGGGTGGTCCGACCGTGGGTTGAATCTCCCTGGAGGTTGTCTACGGTTCTACGACGTGCTTTTGTAGGCTATGAATAGGCTACTGTATCTGCAGCGGGTATAATGTTGCCGTCTTCATGGCATATGGATGTCAAAAGCTACACGAGTGACTCTACAACTCTGCAGAAGCTAACCGAGTTTATATTCCAGACGAGAATGTATAGCACTGAGTGGCAGAAATGAACTATAAACCAAGACTATCCTATCCTGTATATTGACTCCAAGCACAGTCTCCTTTAACCCTGCATCTTCCGCGCTACGATATCCTTATATTCTGCATCGTATTGCACCAGCACCGATGGGCCCTCTCGCTCCAACGTCTCCGAGTCGATCACAAAATTGACAAAGAAGGCTGCTGGATCAGTCTGGCTGGCGTTGGCGCTGATCCGATGGTGACAGCCTGGCGCCTCGTACCAAGAACCGCCTTGCCCAACCACCGTCATCGGATCATTGTTCATTTTGTTCAAGAGAGATCCATGAATGACATAGGCGGAGACCGAGGCGCCTCCGTGGCGGTGAGGGGGTGTAGCACCGTTTGGAGGATATTCAACAAGCATGCCGACGATGGTCTTTCCGGGACAGTTGGCTAGTTGATACTGGTAGGCAATGGTGGCCTTTGCCATGGGGCATCTGGTGAAGTTATACGGTGAGTTATCTGCTCTGCTCTGGCTGGGTGAGTGCTTTTTGGAGGACTTACTCGGGGTTGTAGACTGGCTCTTGCATTGTGGTAGGATGGAGGTGACGGATTTGGTTGGTGGTGAGTGAAGAATAGTTCGAAGACGTAAGATGTAGGGAGATATGTGTGATGTCTTCAGAACGGAACTCGACTACTAACTAATTCGCTGTTTACCCTTAACGAGGATGATTATATAGTCGGCAAGGGTGTGTCGTGGATAGGCTAATCGGGTATCCGATAATTCTCGGAACGACATATACAGACGGTCTTTAGCCACACATTCTGTGTTGCCACAGCCCTTCGCAGAGCGCACTAAGTTCTTTCCAATAGTTTTATCAGCGATATTAGCATAATTCATTTCGGTGAAAACCCCCTTTGTCCCAGTGTTGTTGATTCATGATGGGAGGTCATTAGTATATGTTTCTCCGGGTGTCATCTTTCCATGCTGTATCCTCTACTTGCGAAGCAAACAGGAAGTCCCCGCCCAAAAATATGTAACATGAAAAGAGCAAAACAAGCAATCAAAGGTCCTACGACCGACCATAAGCAGCATGAACCTGCACCGTCTTCATAATTCCCAAGGGAACCGCATCGCCGTCTTTCAGTGCATCCGAATTGATTATCGTTTCCGTCTCACTATCCATGGGGTAATAGCGGCCTTGCACAAAGGTGCTGGGCTTGCTATGAAAGGGCTGTGCTTTCGAACCTTTTCCATAATTTGGGCCCCAGCGGGAACCCGATCGCGCTCCGGAGGAGTCGTTGCCGTTTCGAACAAATTTCACGAAGCCAGGCAGTAGGGGAATGGCGCCAGCAAGGATAACAGAGGTGACTTCGGCAATACTATGGTTATATCAGTAAGGTGTATGAGTTATCTGGAACTATAGGATCACGTACGCCCAGAGACCCACCGGCATGATTGCCCAGCTAAAGTCTTCAGTTTGGATAAGTCGGATAGTGTATATCATGCGGAGGATACTCGAAACAATGGACCTGTTATCGTTATCGTCAGAAACTTCTTCCGTTTATCAAATGGAGCCAAAGACATACAGAATACCCGTCCCGAATATAGCCATTAGGATCATTTTACTTCGTGTTGGTAACTGTAGTTGCATAATCACAGCCATCGGAAGTAACAGGATGGTCATATCTGACATGAGATTTAACACGGATGTCGTAATAAGAGAAGCGGGTAGGGAACCACAGTGGCCTGGTACAGATGGGTTCCATATTTTCTCGCGCGGTACGCAAGTGAAGATAAAACTGAACATGAGTCCAGTGTATGTAGGGATGTTAAGCCATAGCACGATTTCATGTAACCAAAATAAGATTCCTTTTTTGTTGACAACGAAGATGCGCTTTATTTGGAGGAGTATGGCAACTTTGGCGCTTAATATAGTGGGACAGTAGAGGATTTCAATTATATTTGAGTACTGAATTGTCAGTATGAATATAGTGTGTATATCTAGCGTTGGCAGCACTCACCTCAGTGATTTTCATCACATGTGCCATCGACACGTTCCATTGGTGTACTCCCTGTCCTATGAGGGTCGATTTGATCATCACCGCCGTCAAAGAGACAAGCCCGGCCAGTGAGAAGATCAGAATGGCTTCTTCAAGTTGCATAGCCCTCAGGATTCGAGCCTTGACAAACAAGCGAAAGAAGACCGCAAACGTCGAGAAGCCCAAGCAGATTCCGGCAGTGAGATACATGAACCGGTCTGAATTATACGGGTCTTTGAGGTTGCTAGTCTCCCTAGGCGGCGCCTTCATCGCAGGAACGAGGTTCAAGTCGACACCGGGCATGGTTTCGGCCATCTTTGTTGCAACTGGATAGCAGCACTACCAAACAGAAGTCATGTCCAAGCTCGCCATTGTCGTCTGAAAGGGGTCCACGCCAGATATGAAAGCGCAGCAGAGTTGATAGGCATTATGTATCTGTCCCGCCACTTATTTTAGGGGCCCCTTTTGTCCGACACCGTCAATTTAAGGTGAAACGCACAAACATAATGTCGGGTGCTACGCAATATCGATCGTTATACTTGCTATATAGCGGATTCCTCTCATCTTGAAATCTTGCTCTGACATAGCTCTGTCTATATATCTGCCTGTCAAGCCACTGATAGAAGCCGTACGGCGCACCTGTCATGAATTTTGAATAACCTGTCAGAACCGTCATTTGTGCCAGTGAAAATTTGGTTCTCTCGTGCGGATACCTACTCCTTTTACCTATGTTTAGTGGCCGTCAAACAAGTTTTGTTAGCTTCGGTCCGAGGTCACCTAAACAGTCCTTTCCGAAGACTATGAGCCAGAGGTTCCCATTGGCCCTCAACAGCCGTTGTGGTGTCACTATCTAGTGGCCGAGCATTTACCGAAACCCACGTACGGAGAACTTGACCAACATGGCATCGATATAAACCAAAACGGGGCGTGGGTACCTATAAGAGCACGCGGGTGTCATACTTCCCGCCCAAGATCAAGTAGAAAGCCCAGTCTGATTAGGAAAGATAACGCTAATATCTTTCTGGTCTCTGTACTTTTTGAGAAGTGGATAGTTGATAAGGCATCGAAAATGTTTTACCTGATACTCGCGAGGTGTAAGTATACCCAGTGCTTGTTTTCTCTCTGATCCTTGATGAAGATGTATATAGGACTTCTTGAGGGCTGTTTCAGTCTGCAACTCAAGGGGTATTGAATATCAACAACTTCCGGCATCATTCGGATGACTAGGTCTAGATGCCGCGAACAACCGCCCTTGGCATTTTATAATTTCTCGGCATTTGGTGTGGTGGCACTCCTTGAGGCTTGTGGGCTCGTAGATCTGTAATTCTAGATGACTACTCGTCGATTGTAGTGTTGGCGCGAGACGAAACTGTTTAGTCCGGAGTATGGTACGGAGTATATTGAGAGAAGAGCTTTCGTTTGACGCTACTCCTTAGTTCCTCCTTCTGATTTGGTTTTGATAGTCATACCACGTGGAGTCATACCACGTGGTAGCATACTTATGTGGTTTAGCAATTTTCTGCTGGAGAAATGCTCCATCAAGCATTGCATAAATCTGCAATGACCGTTGCGAGGTACCTCGGCCCGAGAATAGACCCAGTCTGTAAGCCTAAGCGGGACTGATTGGGTCATGGAATATTTAGCTTGTTGACCTCGAACAGAAATTGAAATAGGCCAATATCGCACTGGCTTCTTCAGTACTCTGGAATATTATTAGCTCTTGAATGTGCTGAGATGATTGAATGAGGATTGAGCTCTATGAGGTGCTCCTATCTATCTATCTAACCTGCTTGTCTTTTGTATCTAGTGCGACATGTGGTTGCTAAATACAGCGACAACACATGGAAAGTTTTCTTTAACGACCTACATGATAATTATTTCAGGGCTGGTGTCCTCTGCACCGTCTTTATCCTGGAAGGGAGAGCGGAAATGTTTTATCATTTTTAATGAGCTTCTCATAACTTAGAATATCAGAAGATGGCTAAGAGACCTCCGCGATACCAATCGAGTATGGGCGCCACCCGTCCGTATACGGAAAGATATGCATAAATGCAACAGCTGGGTCCAAAACAATTCCTGATCTAGTGACCGCCTGTAGTCGAGCACACATTGTATAATACAGCCCACCAAGTGGATTGTCAAATCTTTCAACTGTAGACTTGCACATATCTCCATCAAAAGTTAGGTAGAGCCTCAGATTCCCTTCCCAGCTAGAGAATACAAGCTTCTGCATCATCTACTAGTTCTAACAAAATGTGCTTTTCGAGGCTCTCTGGCTGTTTGGAGGTGAGAAAAAAAGGTGGAGAGAAGGAGGATGAAGAGAGGGGCTAGGGGGACTATTAGTATTCACCGTGAAAAGTGACGAGTTAAGCACGGCAGTATTTTAAACCTGTTCTATGGGCCTCCTTCACACAAAATAGAGTTAATATCTACAAATACCACCTGCAAGCAAGGGAAACGAAAGTTTATGGACGAAAAAGATGACATTCTACTCTATACCTACCTACGCAGTATCTATTCCCATTCCAGCTCTATAAAACCTCTATTCCATATTTTTGTAATCTTCTCTTTTCCCATCAGTAAGGATTGACCGCAGCCTCGGTTCCAAAGTAAGAAAAGGGACGTAATGCAACCATTGGACCAACAGCCATCTGGCAAGATACGTCGCCACAGTCAAGTCGGGCTGCTCGAACGATCCAAGCCTCTTCCCTTGGCAAACAGGGCGGCTATCGTCGCGACAGCACCGAACCCAGCAGAGACCGCAAAAGATAGTCTGATCCCATCGTAATAGACCAGCCTAGCCGCCATCTGGACATCCGGCGGGAGCGTATAGATCGCCGAGACAGAGTGTCTGATATCTTCAATAACCTATACAAAAGACGAACATCGACTGGTCAGCAACTATTCATAGACGATATCTATATGTTAATTTCCGGATATGGGATGGGTTTACTTTCCATTTGTCTGGTATTCCACTCAGGGCCGCTGGTAGGCCTGATTTCAATGTACTTTGCACAATGGCAGATGTGATGGCGACGCCCCAGACTGTTCCGAGGGAGCGGATCAGATAAACGGTTGATGCGGAAACGGCGTGGTCTGGGAAGTATATCAGAATGTGATTCATTTGTCAATAGAAGAACGGAAAGGACATACCGGCATGGTCGAATGCGGCCAGGAACGTGAAGAGGATTCCCGGGTAGACGATCCCTTGTCCGAGATTAGCTGGGATGAGGTAAACAATATACTTCCATGAAGCGTCGTTGAACTTCAGGAGCATAACAAGCGCGTTTCCTAGAAACATCAAGAACGCTCCAGTACGGACGAGGTGGGCGAGGTGGCCCCAGCGAGACATGATTATGCCAGAGATCAAACCACCCACAGGTGTGGATAGGGAGGGGATGACAAGCCGCGCCCCCGCTTTCGTTGCCGAGTCTAGAAGGATGACTTGAAACAGCAAAGGCAGCATGAACAAGAACTGCTCTCATGTCAGGCTACTGAGTAATAAAAATAAGAAGGCAGGGGAAATGCTTACAGCATACGCCGCCATCCCGACGAAAACATTCGCAATCTGGGTAGAAACCGGTAGGACCCCGCGAAGCATCTTGAGAGGAATAATCGGAACCGTAGTCGTCTTCGCCTCGACGAGGATGAAGAGGGCCAGAAATAAGAAGCTCGCCACGAAAGAGAGTATCACCCATGGACTATCCCACGGGAGCTCGTTACCTCCAAGACTGAGGCCAACGAGCTGCGTAGAAAGCCCCAAGACGAGAAGCAATGAGCCGGACAAATCGACATGTTTCCACACCCCTCGGAAACCGGGATTGGGCCCTGCTAATCCGGTATCTGATCGCAGCTTGATCACCTTGTTCCCAACGATGAGAGCAACGATGGACACAGGGACCTGCAGCAGGAAGCACCAGCGCCAACCGATCGTATCTGCGATAGTACCACCGAAAGAAGCACCACATATGGAACCGAAACCATGTAGCACGTTCTGGGCAGCTTGGTACAAGCCTCGTTCTCGAAACGGGATCATATCGGAGTTGATAATCGTGGCTAAGAACGCATCAGATAGGCCTGGAACACAGCACTGTCTTAGAGTACTTACCCATAGTCATAAGTCCTCCGCCGCCGATCCCAGCCAAAGCGCGCATAGCGTTCAAGAATATGATATCTCTAGCAAGCCCACAACCGACACAACCCAGCATGAACATGATCGTAGAGGTGAAAAAGCACACTCTTCGCCCGAAGATGTCAGAAAACCTGCCATACAGAGGCTGGAACGCGGTGCTCGTAATCAGATACGAAGTCGTCAACCAGGATGCCGTATTCGCAGCGTGAAACTCTGAACTAATCAGCGCGTACGTCGACGCAGTTATAGTACCGTCGAATCCGGACAGGAAGACATTGGCGAAGATGGCTAGGGTATACGCGTCAGAGTCTGTCCAAATCAAAAATCAATGGTCTGATTTATTGATACTCACCTACTTCAATCCAGATAAATCCCTTTGGGGCCTTCCAGGTTTGCGGTTCCGTATCGCGATCCAACAATGGCTGAGCTTCGGTTGGTTGCACCGCTGCAGCCTCGGTGTCGTAGTCGTCGCCAAAAGACGTCACGACATCATGAACTGCAGGGCCTGTTCTTTCAAGATCTTGCGGAGGCATTGCTTTTCGTATTCGAGTTTGATAATGTCCAATTCCTTCTGGTGTGTCGTTCCCTTCCCCCCGCACTTTGTCGATAACCAATCTCAACCCCGCACACTCGCTGATGATATATCCAGCAGATGCAGGACAAAGACAACAAAGCACAATTGAATATCTTAATTAATCGAACCACTCATAAAGCCGTCTATTTTCTCCAGAAGACGAATGCTTGGTAATCACAATGAAGATAATCCGCACATCGAAAATTCCCACGTCGGCCTCGGAGTTTCAAGAATACATATAAAAAGGTACCAAAGATCCCACACAAATTTAATCATAATTAATCATAATTAAGCGAAACTTATCCGTGCTCGTTATCGATTCTGACAGGAGGGGTTAAATTCTATTGAGTTAACTAACAAGCACGAAATCCCGCCCCATTATTGCATTACCCGATCGGGTGGAGACAGCTCGGGGAGATTGGCCTGTTAGAGGAGCAGTGAGTCGGCGAAGGGGACTTTACTCATAGTTAGCAAGCAGTCTGGGGTTGAAAGATATCATCTTGTCAGGTACCTAGATTTGGGGATTAGAGATCTTGATAGGATCTACGTTGTCTAATGCAGGGTTGGCTGAGATCCAGCATTGGCATGTATCTAGAATGGACCAAGGTTTGTAAAGCTGGACGAGCACTAAAGTTGAGATTTTTGATTCATTGTCTTCATGAAATGAAGTGTATACAAGTCTGCTTGCTAAATTTACAACAAAGTGTCGTTTATGCATGACATGACATGACCAAAAGATCCATAACTACCTTCACAGCTTCGCCTGACCACTCAACTTCTCCGCCGCACAGCACGAGTTCGAAACGGGGAAAGCATCCGTCGAGACATTATCCACCGAGATACTCGATGGCGGCACCCACAAAGCTGGGTTCTTCTGGAAGAAATTCGACGCTCGCAGCATGATACTCACTGGCTCCGTAGGCATGATGGGGAAGTCTTCCGTGCGCGGGAAATGGGTGAGACCGAACTGCAGGTAGCATACGATATCTGTATTTTCGATGGACTCGTTCCTCGATGCCCAGTCGACGACGTTCTCGTTTCCAGCGTGGTTCTGCTGGCCGGTCGATTGGCAGACGTAGTCGCCGGCTGGATATAGTTCGTAGTCTCGGTAGGGGACAACCCAGAGGGATTTGCGGGCAAACCCTGCGCGGTTGTACACGGTGCTGCCGGGCTTAGCTAGCAGACCGGGGCACTGGTTGTTGATGATCTTGTAGGCGACTGGCTTCTTGCAGACGGCGTTTAGTTTGTTGGGATTGACGATATCCCATGAGCGGCTTGTTTCGTGGCAGTAGTCGACAGCGCCCTCGAGAGATGTTTTCAGAGGCGTCTTCTTGCTGTAGAAAGCATTGCCATACCGGTTTCCGGGAGACCCAACGGCATCATCACCGGGGACAGCGTCGCTCTGAATGACCGTGTTGTTCGGACCGTCTATTTCAGGATCGATCCTCAGCGAGAAGATGTGCTGGTGGTTCTGCGCAGTGATGTTTTTTGCCACTTCAGTGCCATACGGGCCAGCTTCTTCCGAAGGATGCAGACAATAAGTGTTGAGCATTCCCGTCAGCTTAACTTCAAGCTTATACGTCCCATCCAGAGAAAAGATATGGTAGAACGCATAATCGTAGTTTGCGGCCGTGATGATCTGCGAGATAATGAGCTTGCGATCACGCGCTGAGATCACACTTCCGTCGCGGAAATCAGTGTGTTTATACAGCAGACCGTTATCTTCTTCATGGATGCAGACTGCATTCTTGACGATAGCAGCCTCACCCTTTGAAGTTGACAGGACGGCGTCCAGGTAATGGATAGTACCCTTGCAGTCGCAACCCAATTTGAGGGAGTTGGTCATCAGACCGCTGCCGTATTCGCCAACATCGAAAGCATGTTTCTTGTGGTGAGGGGCATCAGGAGAACCGTAGGGGACAACCATCTCGGCCACACTGATCCTATTGAAGAGGGTTCGCTCGCGGTTCTCATAAGGATCATCGATCCGGACATCCGACAGGACAATTCCTTCACGGTAGTTGAATCCAATGTGCATTTTGTACCCAGCCCAGGACAGCTCGTTCCCCTTCACCTGGAAAGAAACACCTTCTGGCTGAGTGATATTTATTGGCTTTAACCGGTCCATCTGATAAGACTTGCCAATAAACTCAGGAAGGTAGTTATGCTCATCCAAAGGAATTCGAGTCCGCTCACCATTCACAAGACGGATGTCCACACTGAGGACCTCCTCCGTTTCCGTGTCCACCACCACGGCAAAGTCCAGCGGATGCGCATATTGGTTGTCATTGGCGGAGTTCCGATAATAAGCAAGGCCCTGCTGCAATCGGCGGTCGAATCCCCAGCGTTCATCAATACCAATAGCCCACGCATCGAAGAAGACCTTGGACATGTCGGTAATGCCAAGCGCCTTGCACGCCTCGATCACACGAGGGTCTTTAGGAGCCACACGCTCCATGACATCGAGATCCTCGAGTGTCAACGTGGGCATCACGTCCTTCACTGTCTTCCATTGTTCGACGCGGTTTGTAGACAAGTTCACAATGACCTCTGCCACACTGCAGGTTCCCTTCTCCAGGACGATCGAAAACGCGCGTCTGTCCGGACGGGGTCCATCTCCACGGCGGAAGGCAGCGTACTCCTTCTTCAAGGGCTCCCGCAGAGTGATACAGTTGAACTTGACTTTCTTGGGACTTGCATATTGGCGGATCAATTGTGCCACGACAGGGATCTCTGCCACTGAAAGCTGATCTAGGGTTGAGAGTCAGTATGTAGACAACCTAGGCCGGTCAAGAACACCACCAACATACCTAACGGGTGAGGGGCCCTGATGGATTTCTGAGGGGCAGCAGGCCTCTGCTCCTGTTCATCATGGTAGATGGTCCAGCCTGCTATTGATGTTGTATCGAGAATCATGATGGTGACTGTGGTGGTTACAGGATGAGTTCAACAGAAACGACCTGGAAGAGACAGAACTGAACCCTTTATAACTCCATCAACAAAGGGAGACCCGCATGGACCTGCCTATCACGGAAGATGAAGCTATTATCCATTGTAATTATTCTGCGGGCTTGCCGGTGCCTGTTCGGCTTTTTGAATGAACAGTACTTTTGAGCCGTATGTACACCACAATTCGTGCATACCGACTGAACAGTCCCATATGGGCCGCTTGGACCAGCCTGAACAGGAATTTCCGGGAGATAAGACGCCGAAGCTGCTGTCATTGTCTGTGTCATCTGGCGCCGTCTACGGCGTCTTCAGTCCGTAGATGAAGTCTTATCACTCTCGACAAACGGCGTGGCCCGCGGTAGATGCTCGGCTCCACCGCGCTCGTCCCGAAATGGGAAGTCCATCCAGTGCTGAGGGGCTGATAACCACTAGCTCGCTCTTCACGATAACGCTGATCCGCAAAGCGCGGGGAAGCGCTGGTGGATCAGGGAGAATCGGGGATATGGTCATGTTGGTTTACCAGATGTTACCTAGCATGAAGGATCCCAGATGCATGCAGGCTGTTACTGGTCGTTGCGACGCCAAGCATGGACATAGCCGATCGTACATATTACATACTGCCTATAGGACCCGAAAGCCAGAGGCAAATGAAACTGAGGCTGATTTCGGGATAATATGCTTTGTTAACTAGTCATCTGAGGCTGCTGAAACATAATAGCTACATCTGTCTTATGGCCTATAAAAACAGGATACGACTTCCGCCAAGCAATCTTCCCAGCACAACGTTCTTTGCTCTACGGTATATTTGAAAAGATGCAAGGAATCGCTGCAGGTACAACTGTATATCACCCGTTGTCCATTCAGCCCCGGGATCAGATCAGTGCCGACATGGCATGACACCACCACCGAGAGGTTGCTTTGGCCAAGACTGCTAACGAACTGCAGGCTTACATGAACTTTATTGGCTTACATGTATGGAGGTCTTGTGGAACATCAATCGCATTCTTTCTGTCCAGTCTAATCCGTACGAGCTAGAGTATTCATTCTCTTTCTCCCCACATTACATGAGCTGAGAGGTCGGCTCAAGCGAGTCATCAAAGAAACCCAATACTGAACAACAAACGCAATTGAAACACAGGGTCGTCCTGTCAAGATGATATAATGTCAAAAGGGGGGATGCGCGATAGGTATACCGCGCTCAGATCTCATTCATCATGCCGAAACAAGTAGTAAGCTATAGAAAACAGACAAGAAATGTCGGGACGCCGCCCGCGCTAAGAAAACATCACCCATAGAAATAATTAAGGGCCAGCTATAAGAATAGAACAGTCGATACAAGCTGGAGACCCGCTAACCCAAATAATCGTCCAGATCCATCATACCGTTGTTGAAGTTGGAAGAGGTGAAGCCTCGACCCGCCCAGGCGTGGTCTCCAAGCCGCTCGTTGTGGGCAGCGTTCAAAGGAGGGAACATCTGGTTCGATTCCTGCACAGTATGCAGGTCACTGGGCCTGGCTGCGCCTGCAAAGTTACCTCCACCATTGCCACCATTTTCGTAAAGAGTAAAGTCATTAACGGGCTTGTCGCCCCAGCCACAGGTGTACAGATCCGGGAAAGCTCCGTCAACATGGTTCGAGTAAGGGGAGTACAGCATCAGATTGCCTTGGCCCCCAGGGGAGAGAGAGGAGATCTTGCATTCTTGAGCCGCGAGAGGGGAGGCATTACAGATGGATGGGTTTCGAGAGAACGAGTTCATGGCGTGCGCCTCAACAGATCCATCGGGCGTCAGCAGCTGCATGTTCATAGCAGTGTACTCTCCATCCATATTACCCGACGAAATGTTGCTCCAGTCTATGTCAAAGTTGATGCTGCTGTCGGTAGACGTCAGAGGAGAATCATCAAAGATCCCAGGTGCGCCCATCGAGTCAGTAGCCGTTCCGGTGGAGTCGAACGATGGCCGATGGATCTCCGTAGATTGCAGGAGTTCATTACGAGGTGCAGCCTCCAGTTGAGCGCGGAAAGCTTCGAAGTCCTCCGAAGTAAAAGGACCAAAGTCATCAAGGCCAGCGCCTGTCTGATCTCCATACGTACTGTTCTCCGGGAACAGTTGGAAGTCTTCATTGGAGACAGAAGGTGGATCCGCGAAGGAGAATGGGGGGTCGCTGGGGTATCCCATGACCGGTTCAAATGGGGACGGCGCGGCACCAGTCATGGGTGTAGACAGGTGGTCAGTGAGATTCGAAATCGGCGTAGCCATAGCAGGCGTCTGCGGCACGCTAGGAGTTTGTGGGACGGAGGACGAGGTAGATCCCTTCTTCACGGTCTTCCCGTTGTTCTTCGAGCGGACATAAACCCATCCGTGGGCCTTCTCCATGTGTTGTTTGCAGTTGCTCTCGCGCTTGGACTGGTATGTACACGGCGAAAAGCTGCACTTGTACAGGGCCGGGGCCTTAGAGTGCTTGTCATTGACATGACGATCTCTCTCTTTCTCGGTGGGCCATCCGACTTCAAAGTACTTGCACGATGGCTCGGAACACTTCCACGGACGACTATGCGTCTTCTCGTGTTTCCTGCGAGACAGTTAGCGGGAGTTCAACAAAGAGTGGGATGATTTGCACTTACGTGAGATCACATGGTCTCTTGAAGACCTTGTCGCAGTCCTTGCACTTTTGGTTGATATCCATAGGAGGTGCGTTCTTCTTGCGGCGGGCCATGGAACGGATCACTCCGTCATCAAGACTCTCGGTGCTCAGAGAGCGCTTAAAAGCAGGAACTGCGTTGTTTTCTTCGTAGGGCTCCCCAGTACGAAGGGAAATGGCCTTGCCATCTTTATGGCAGACCAGCTCCGCTGGGCGTCCATTCTGGGACAGACCACCCTCGAGAGTGAGGCGCTCGCCAGCGTTATCACCACTAACCTCCTCGGAGGGTTGCGACGAAGCCCGGCGGGCGCGGGCCCTCTCTCTAGAAGCCGCCATCATGGCTGCGTACTGTCGAATCTGTTCAACGAGGTCAAGGAAGTAGCCGTTAGTGTAAGGTCGATCGGTTGGTAGTCGTTGCTCGCGATCGTTAAGATAACCGACTGCCGTATGAATGCACTGGATCGAAAACTCGCAGAAACCGAGATAGGACGCCTTGGAGAAACGGGAGTATTGCTTTAAACGAAAAGAATGAGCCATGCTCCTAACGCCCCAAGTCCGAGATTTACTTACCGGTGCTAACCACAGGAGGGTCTTTTCGAGGTCACGGAGACAGGCAATCTCCTTGTTGGCGATCCGTTGGGGGACACTCTTCACGAGGGCATGGAATGGCTTCAATTTGTCCTCCTTCAGAATGGGAATAAGGATAAAGCGCTCAATCCGCTTGCACGCAGACAAGCTCAACTGGAAACGCTCCGGGGATGCGATATCAGAAGAGATAGAACCAGTGATGGCCGACTGCGTCTTATATGTTTCGGAAGAACTGCGCTTCCAGCTTTCTACCGACATGTGACCCGCTTTCACTGGCAAGATGTTAGCAGGGTTAGAAGCATAGATGTCCAGTGAAGGAGACGCACCTTGGCCGCTACGGCCAGATGGATGGAGGGCCGCGCTGCTGCTGATGGAGGAGCCCAAGCCGCTGTCGGACAGCTGGGGGCGGTGTCTGGGGAACTTTTCGGGATGGTCCATTGGCGGCGAGAGCAGACCGTGCGTACGGTCGACCTGGGTGGTGTCGGGGCGCATGTCCATTGCGTCAGTGCGTCCAACGTGAGCCTGTAGGATACCTCTCGGGACAGGAAGGTCGTCGTCGTGGGTCTTGGTAGATGTAGACAGAGAGTCGAGATCGAAGCGGTCCAGGATACCGGCCATGCGCTGTTCACCGGCGGCGATGGCCTCGAGTGAGCGCGGGCACGTAGGGGACCGTCGAGGCAGCGACGGGATGCTCAGAACGGGGTCGCGATCCTCCGATGGCGACGTGGGTGCGTGGAACGTCTCGGCCTTCCTCAGACGCATACTAGGAGGGCATGGCGACGTAGGGTCCTGACAGTCTGAAGACGACGGCAGGGAGGGTATGGCGGTCTTTAATGGACGGCGACGAGGATGAACATGGGACTGCTGAGCCTGGGGCGCGGACATGGCTGCGGGTGCGGCGGGCAATCAATGGTACAATAATATGGATCTAAGAGCGGAACCAGGGGCAGGTAGGTTAGCCGGAAGAACACGCAGATTGTTCGTCAATGGCCAGATCGTCCAGTGACTCACCAGGCGTGGAGAGCTATTCCAGAATCTGGAGCGGACAGGCTGTTCCGGTGATTCAGAAGGATCTGGGGAACGAGTCAGACGCAACCTCTTCACGGAAACAGTCATCCACGAGTGTGTGCAGGCCGAAGAGGAGCATAAAGAGGAAAAGAGCCCTCCGACAGCTGGTTTCGATGGACCGGTTTTTCTTATAGACTCACCCTGTCAAGCACCCAAGGCATCCACCTCTGGGATCCAGCGGGCCGGCCAGTCCAATGGATGTTCTGATATTGGCAGGAACGATTCGAGTCGAGACACGATCGACAGACGAGCTTTCGGAGACCAAAAGGGAATCGGGCTGAGAAGGTGTACCGTCACAACAGGAGGGCGCAGGATAAGGGCGTCGAAAGGGTGGCTATGCACCGGCCGTTGAGATGGAAGCTGTGACCCCGGGGGGAGCGTGTGAAGTTCTGTATAACAAACGGAGGACGCAGTGGTGTGCACCAGAATGGGGTTTCACGGAGTTGAAGTAATAGTTGATGCCTTGCAAGTGACCATCGCAGAAAGAAGAAAACAAGAGGAGACGCAAAAGCCAGCGTCGACGATGAGGGAGCGGACGATGGAGGTTCTTTGATCTGGCACGCTTCGTCGTCCATCGTTTCGGCGCTGATGTCTTTGGCGGCGTCTTCGATGTCTGCCTGATAGACGAGCACACTAGTCCCAGACAAGTAAGGCGGCGCAGCAATTGGACGCATCTTATTGGACAGTGTCGCTGGGTCAGCCCCGTTGATTACGGAGCAGCCCGCCGGGTCTGCGCTAAACCGCATTGGGAGTCGGGGACCGGACGAGGCTTCGTCCGACGCTTTCCGTTTTGGGGGCCCGCTTCTTTCCTTTTTTGTATTTGTTCTATTTTATTTCTATTTATTTTTATTTTTATTGTTTAGTGATCCTCTAGAGCCCGCGAAGAAACTAGTTAGAACTCATAATCTCATATAGCTCATTCCGAACGAACGGTTCCCAACGGGTTGGCCAGAATGGAGAATGTACTCCGTAGTCTAGTATGAGTACTGGTACTCTAGAGTCTATAGTGTGCCAAAACTCTGCTCCGATGCAATAAGCATGGTCTACGCAGTAACTAACTGATACTAAGTTCCTCGTCCAATGTCGCTCAGGATCGACCACTGGGAACTGTCAGCAAGAGCCGCATCGACGACTCCTGATGTAATGGCCACGAATTCGACGGGCACAGAAAGGACACGCGCAACATCCTGTGGACGCTAAGATACGGCCAACTGGTTGCTTTTCCCTGATCTTGCAACACTCACAGCCCATCTCACGCTCTGCCACAATCTCTCTCAGGGGCCCACGCCAATGAGAGACTCGTCGGAGTAGCATCCTGCGTGTTCCGTCGACGGGCAGTTTGGCTAAGAGAACAGGAAACTTAAATGTCCGTTGTGTACCGCCCGTTGAAACCGCTAGACTATGGTAATTACCAAGGTTATCAGCCGCCTGTCCGCCATTTCCTGCGCACCGCACGCTCATCCAGGTCACAATCTCGCGGTCAAGGTCGCACAACTGACTGGTGAGTCGGGCGTGTGTGACGATGTCTTACAATACCATCCCCGCCCCCACGACGGCGCTTGGTGGTGGATCTGGCCCAGCCTGCGTAGAAGCTCCCAGTTGCCAGAGAACACATTGCCATCCCCAAGTTTATTCAACAACTGCCATCTAGGGCCATCCAACGGGGCTGTCGGCTCGATCGAGCAGTCGCTGCGAACCTCCCGGCTCGTGCGTTTGAGGCTCAAATTCTTAGCGTCTCGAGTCGGAGCTTCCAGTTACACCGACCACCTCACCGTCCGCAGCCAACCACGAGCCCTCGTACCGCTGTTTATGTCGGTGATCCAGTTCCTCTTCCTGCCCACCCGTGGAAGATGGAAGATGCAGTCCTTCTTTAACGACATCCCACCTAAAAACGCTTGTACTGCAGTGGTGCCTTGACTTGGAGCCATGGGAACAAAGCGAAGATTAGATTTGTCTCCTGCCACGAACAGTGACTTGTAGTTACGCTACCGGGATCATGTCTCAGCCACCTAAGCGCAATGGGAATTAGCGAAGTCTGCCCTCTTGGCAGTATCCCTGGACTCTAGAGAGCCTCGTGCACGGCCAATTTCTCACGAGGAAACCAGTGGCGACTATGGTTGTTCATCCGTCGCACGCAAGAAGGCCAGCTTTCCTTTCCTTTGCTGGGAGAGATAGTTAACTATGGGATACTCCGTAGAGTAATCATGAATCACATGGATTTCACGTGGATTGACCCTGATCAGCACAGTCCAAAAACACGCCCATTACTATCAACTTCCCGCTTCAAAAACTCTCCTGGAGTCACAAGATTGTAGGATCGTACAGTCTGCGGGACCAGATCCAATTATCAATTGCCCTCTGTCCTTGGATTCGCCGAACCTGGTACGGAATACTCCCACAGAACCTACCTGCAGATGAATGTTGACTCATAGTCGTACTCCTGCCAATGAAAATTATCAGCTATTATTCCTCTATCGACGTCTTTCATATGATAGACCCGTGCCCATGGGAAATTAAGAAGATTAACTGCCGTGTGGATATTATCATAGTGTCTAGGCTTGGCTTTTTGATAGAAGCTCTCCAACGGTCTAGCACCGTCCGTACTCAATTCATACTGAGCACTCCGCTTTCTCATTGGTAGAGCCTCGATTTCTAAGCAAACTCTTCTCACATGCATCAGTACGTGCCTAAGTATGTATTTCCATTCTACGGAGTCCGGTTACACTCAATTGCGCAAGCATCCCAGCAGACTGCTCGATTGCAGTAGTAGTATCGAATACGGTGGTGTACAAAGTAGAAGCCCAAACAAAAAAAATCAACATACCATTCTAACTCAAGAAAGACCCCTGGGCCGTAAAAGGTTTACCCTGATCCAGTGTAGGACGTCATGCAACGAATTTGAAATGGTTTATATGGCTGCCTGATTATATATTTCCGGCGTTCCGCGGACGCGGCTATCACGGATAAAGTGGCTGGAGAAAAGCTTACCAGCAACATGCATCTATACTATACTGTATCAACTAATCCTCTTTGAGGGGATCCTGCATGGGGAATAGGGGAATACATGAGTGCCGACTCTGAGAATATTGATGGATATGGATGTGGGTCCACAGATACTCCGTACCGTATCGGGGCATAAGTATACACCAGCAACGAAGTGTCCCAAACATACGCAGTCAACTTTATATCTACAGATTCCACTGCATGCAGCCCACGGTGAATATAATTCTTAAGTTACCGAACTCCATGGCTTGAGCCTTCGATTTGTTGGCGGCTGGATTATCCAGCCATGGTAGCAAAGGTGAAAGGGTCGAGTGACATCTTAGTTCAAGCAGTACTGAGCCGTAGGTGAATAGAATAGAGCAATAGAATTGCGTAAGTTGATTTGGATGATATTTACCCATGAAAAGATTAACCATGGGGTGACAAGAGTGTTAAGCTTTTATTGCGTACAGTGCCATTGGGGAGGATAATGATTCCGCCTTGTTTGTCATTGTACAGCCCATTAAAGCTATGATATTTCTTGAATTATGATTTTAAATAATGCCATGATATCTCTTCTGCTATAGCGTGCAGTAAGTAGACATGATAAAGAAGAACAGACATGTACTGGTGGATATAGATTTATTAACAAAACCATGCTCAAGTAATCGCATCGAGGATTGTATCCTGAAAATTAACCTTCAAGGCGAAGTGAAGTGGACATGGTTGAAGACGGAGTAAACTTTTATATATGACGCAGCACTCCGAATTCTGAGCCACGGAAGGGTCCTATACCTAGTTGCCTGATACTATGATCTGGAATTTAAGTTGGGAAATTAGATCCTGTGTTTAGGCGTACAGGAACTAGATCTTAGAGAGCAGTAAGTGATGTACATAAGTAGAATACTTTCAAAAATGAATGAAAATGAACAATAGACATTCCAGCACTAAGTAGAGTGACAAATTTCAAAGTTCGCATCCCAGCCAGTCCTACAGTACAACTTGACAAGGCACCATGGGGAGTAACCTCATCGGTTAACTCTCGATTTGATTAGATATAGGAACACCCTTCATACTCGTTGTATATAGCACGTTCGAATTGCAATGTGCCCTGTGTACAGCATACTACAGAGGATATGTCTGTCTTCTTATCTATTTATGACCAACTTCAAGTATTCGACGCTACTCAGGACCCCAACTTCAAAGCTGGAGGGCATGCTATCACGGCTATCCATTCAAAATGGCGTCTTAACTCAATATAGGGCTGACTCAATTATTTACAATCATTTCTAATCTACCAAGCTTCAGTAATGGATGATGACTCCAAAGTTGATCGAGTTTTAGCCTCGACTATGGCCCTGACTGCTTCTCGTGCCAGATCTCTGTCCATCCACCTCTGGAATCCACGTTATTCATCGCGGCGCATCTAACCCCGTTACGTGCCTTTGAAGCTCTGCAGGAAAAGTCGTGCTATGCATTACCCCCATTGAAGGTCGACGTTCCTACTCGAAGTCCCAGGACAGATACTCCAGTGTCAGGAAACTATAGAATTCTGAAATGATACTGCTGCCTACTATGATATCTAGTTTGGCTCCACCCGTACTGTAAGGCTCTTGGTGGTAAAGAAGGATGAATTCTGCTAAGTCCTATGGGGCAGGAGGAAAGCTATCTAGTCTAGTGCTGGAAGGCCAAACCTCCAATCTAATGCTGAAGCCTCTAATCTAAAGCCAAACCTTCCATTTTATAATATGTGCTCCCTTTGGAAAAATAAAAAGCAGTGTTTGTACTATTACTGATAGTCTCTGTCTAAAATATATAGTATTCTAAAATATATAAGATTATTTAAGATATATAGTAAGTGTTTGTTATATCTATTAATAGTACTTATTATATTCTGCTATAAGTTCTCTGGCATCCTATAAATTATCAATATTGTATTAGATATTATACTTAGGGCTATATTCTTTCTAACAGATAAGATATTATATAATATACTTCTTACTATACTGTATAATATACTTATCCAATAATACCTCTATTTTATAATCTGCTGCTCTATCTATATCCATATTAATTAATTTAGATTAGGATATCTTACAATTAAATAGATCTATATTATACTTTATTGGCTTAAGATATGTAATTAATATAATATTATAAATATACTAATAAACAGGGAAATTAAATTAATAGACCAGCTTCTTAATATATTTTTTAACTATAAAAGATTCTATATACTATTATAATAACTTTTGTTCTAAAATTGCTATAGAAGAAATAGAATAGCTATAATATAATTAAAGATACACTTTATTACTAAAAATAAAATAAATAGATTAATATTAATAGTTATAATAATATTTAACAAATATAACTATAACATTAATTACTTTTCTTATATCTATATAGCAGGCAAAACTCTATACTAAGACCTCTAATATAAGTAGACTAATTAAGGTAGAGAATTTAATACTATATACAAATTTATACAATAAGTATTATATTACAATACTATAAATAACATTTATAGCTTCTTATAAAAAAAGAAAAACCCTTAGCTAATCTTCTAAATAGTCTATATCTATTAACAAATATTGCAGGGCAATCTCTGCTTACTAATTAATATATTTAGACTGCCTATCTGACTAA
This sequence comes from Paecilomyces sp. PK2413, assembly GCA_023624055.1. Taxonomy (NCBI): domain Eukaryota; kingdom Fungi; phylum Ascomycota; class Eurotiomycetes; order Eurotiales; family Thermoascaceae; genus Paecilomyces; species Paecilomyces sp. PK2413. Next base: position 1,280,965 of record JAMADQ010000004.1, read on the forward strand.
GAATAATATATTATAGAATACAACAGTTTAATTTCTAATCTTTAAAAAAGAATATACTATAGATTAAAAAGGAATTTATAATCTCTATTAGAGATAATATAGTATAGTATTCTCTAATTACCTAATTAAAGCTATTCAAGAAGAATATTAGCCTATTATATAGTAGTCTACATAGTGAATTCCAGAATAAATATAATTTATTTTATAAATTTATATATAACTAATATATAGTAATCTTAGCTCTTATATTAAAAATATTCTTTAGACAAGCTAAGGATAAAATTAATTATAATTATATAGAATAGAATTGGAAATACTAGAATTAGTTATATAGAACTATAAGATTTATATTATCTAATATAATTAATAGTATATTTAAAATAATAGTTAATATATTAACAAAATAGCTTAACTCTCTTATAGATAATAAGACTATTAAACCTATTAAATATTCTATTAAATCTGGAATAAGCAGTATTATTATAAATTATATAAAAAATATCTCCTGCTAGCAAAATTAAAATATAAAAATATATATATCTACTATAATAATTAACCAAATAGAATAGTCTATTAACTATCTTATAAGGTAATATAATATTATTATCTATTTATATTGTTTTTATAATCTATAATTATCTATAGTTTTTAATATATCTATTAAGAAGCTTCTTTTTAAAGTCTTTACTAACCTCTATAAGTAATATTACAAATTTAGTATTATTACTGGATATTATAATATAGAGCTAGGCACAATTAAGTATTATAATATATTATTAGTATTATACTTTTAATTTCTAGAATTGCTAATAAATTTGTCTCTGGAATCTATTTAATAAACTATTGGCCTATAGCTGGTAATTACTATTAGTTTAAAATTAAAGATAGTTTAATTCCTATATATAATATTTATCTTACTGTTTAAATAATTTGTTCCTGGATTTAGACTTATTATAACAGGCTTATTCTCTATATTAAAAGAAAATATATAGCTATTATAGTCTCTTATTATTGCATTACTACAGAAGATATTTAAATTATTAATATCTTTAAGCAATAATATATACAGTTTCTTAGTAGTAAAGAATAGATATAATAGTATATTAAAAACTATATTTAACTTTTTAGGTTTATATAGAATATATAGATTAAACTATTAGATATATTAGTTAGCTAAAACTAGTTATAGATTAATATATTTAATAATGTTTGATTTTAGTAATATCTGTCTTACTATAGCTAGTATTATATTATAATCTATAAATACTATTATTGCTATTTTGGATATCTTAACTAAATATTAAATCTTTCTAAGTATTTATATAAGATATATAACTTTTAACTCTGTTAGCTAGTAATATATCTTTATAATATTTAGCTATTTTAATAAAAATATAACTAGCTAAATATATAGCCTGTTTATTATAGTCTTTGTTAGCAGATTATTTATAAAAAAATATTATTTATTCTTTCTTATATTATTATAGAGATAATATATTATAACAGTAAGTCTATATTAAAAATTAATATTTAATTCTCCTGCTGCATTAAGATTAATATATAATAGTCTATTATCTAAGAAATATATTAGAAAGAAGAGGTCTCTAAAATATTATTTAATTATATAGAATATAGAGAGTTTATATTCTAATAGCTTATTCAGCTTTATAATTAATATAAACTTCTTGCATATCTTTTCCTTTATTAGGCCTGGTTTAAGAAGTAATATCTTCTAATCTTATAGAGATTTTATAATAATAATATAGCTAAAAATATATTATTAAAACTATTCTATAAGAATAAGAAAATATTCTAAGTCTTTTAGAATAGCTAGAAATAGTAGATTAATAACTATTTTAGTCTTCTTATTTAAGAAAGCTATACTAAAGGCATCTATATATTATTCTAGCAGTGTAACTAAAAGAAAGCTAACAAATAATTTTTTAAGATTAAGTATAATATTAAGCTTTTACAATATTAAAAAAAGAATATATAAATATTCTTTATACTCTTCTAAGGTATATAATAATACCACTAAATTATCAATATATATACAGATAAAAATATAGAATTTCTAAAGATAGAAATTTATAATTCTTTATATATAAGCTGGTATATTATAAAATCCTATAATAATAATATTAAAGACTTCTTATTCTCTATAACTAATAATAATTAGATATAGTCTATATCTAGAGAATATATACTATTAATAAAAAAATAAGATAGTATTAAAGACAGAGATAAATAGACAGTTTTTGATTATTGCTAAGATATTTTCCTATAATAAGATTAGATAGATATCTGGCTCTATCTCTTAATTAAAAAGATATATATTAATAACTATATAATCTTTGCAAATTTACTATCTATTTTTTTCTATAATCTTCCAGATAATAAACACAAGATACCTATTAGATATATAACTATTAATCTAGTCTATATAATTTTGCTTGTATAATCTATCAAAAATTTCATTAATAATTTTTTTGTTTATAAAATCTAATAGATATATTTTATACTATTATAGAAATTATAACTTCTAATTTTTTTTAAGAAGAATTTTCATTTACTATAATTTAGAAATATTAATAAATCCCTTATTTTGTTAGATATTATAGTCCTTAACTATAGTTTATAAATATATTTGTAAGCCTATTTTATTATTATAGATTATTACTTCCTATAGTATTTAATATTTATAGTTAGATTGCCAGATTATTTCTAATACAGGCTTAGCATTATAATACTTAATATATTACTTGAAATTTTTATTAATTCCTATCTGTAGGGATAAAATAAATAGATTAAAGAACTGTTTAATTCTATTTTTTTTATTATAGTTCTAGTCTATTCTATAATAACTATACTAATAGTTCAGCTATTAATTTAAAAAGTAGAGCTTCTGTATTATAAAGTTTACTAAATATTTCCAATTATATTTTTTTAGAAATAGCCTAAGACTATAAGGATAAGTTTAAGGCCTATACAAAGCTTACATTGGTATTTACTATATATATAAATAAGGTAATTTAACTATAAAAGGATTTAAAGAGATAGTCTTTATTATTAGCTAAATTGCTAGGGTAGGCAATGGGTTGGGTTTAAGCTCAGCTCAGCTCAGCTCAACTCGCCAAGACCCCTGAGTTGAGTTGAGAGTGCCGGCTCAGCTCATTGAGTTGAGTCAAGAGGCTCAGCTCAGCTCAACTCACGAGCCCGCGAGCTCGGCTCAAACCTTAATTTTTCTAGGGCTTGCCCTAGCACTAGTCCTAATAGGGTAATTTAATAGGCGATTTCATTAATATACTAGTCCTAATTAGGGAACTAGGTCACGTGTTAGGCTCGCGAGCTTGGCTCGTGAGCCGGGTCGAGTTCGAACCCTTAGCTTAACTCAATGAGCCGAGCCTGCACTCTCGGCTCAACTCAATGAGCTGAGCTCAATTTCCCGGCTCAACTCAACCCAATGCCAACACTATAAATTGCTTTTGACTTAAACTAAGAGATATATTATTAATCTTAAAGGTATTACTATATGTTTTTTAAAATAGAATATTTTCAGAATATAGTATCTAGACTTAGCAATAATTTTAATTAAAAGAATAACTCCTTTATATACTATAATAATAGCTATATCTATACCTATATTCAGGATAAAACTATATAGATTTAGAATATTATTTCCTAAAAGAATATTAGTCTTAAAGTTATTAACCAAATATACTTCTATATTTAATTTAGTCCTGATTAGACTTCTAAAAAACCCGGGTCAGGTAGGCTTGAACCCTGAATCTAATCTAGCCCAAAAAAAGTAGGGAAAATCTACTTTTTTATATAACTTATTCAATATTTAATTTTTTAATTTTTTTATTTAATATTATAGTAAATTAGGCTTTTAGATTTATATTATTTCAATTAGAATTAAAATATCCTTTAATTTAGTAAAGTTATTTTATTTTGAAGATTTAAAGATTTTAGAAAATAAAAGTAGACCAAAACCTATTAGGCTTAAAGTGGGTCGAACCTAGATTATTTAGGTTTAGCTTGGGTTTTCAAAAATAAGTCTAGTTCTAATAGTATATCTATTAATTATTGCTAGTAGTTCTAGAAATAATTATATAAACTATATTAATATAAATATAATACCTTTAATATCTTATATTATAATTTCTATTATATTCTATAGTAGAATATAAAATATATATTTTTATAAAAACTATCTATTAATAACTATTATAGAGTATTTACTATTTAGGCAGATTATATTTAGCTTCAATCCTGTAATATAGATATTTATTCTAGTATAGTATTATTTCTAAAAGAAATAGCTAGTTTTTATATAGGAGTTATTAATAGTTATTAACTAGATAACTTAAGGTAATTTATTTGTTTTAAGGTTAAAACTGTTTATTATAAGGCTACTATTGCTTATACCTATAGTTATTATAGTTATAATATCTCTATTAGAGATAGTTACTGTAGTTTTGTAATTAATATTCTATTAGATAGTCTATTCTATACTAATTATACTTTATTTTATTATAGAGCATTATCCTAGAGTAATTAGAGTTTATTATTTAATAGTATTAGCTTGTTGCTCTGTTAAAATAACTTATAGAAGTATTTATAGAACTTATATTATTATTTTAAAAGACTATTTAGAAGGCTGCTTAGAATAAATATCTATTAATATAATTTGCTGATCTGTTTAGTACTAAATCTAATTAAATATAGAATATTTGTATTAGGTTATTCTAAGATAATAATAGAGATTATTATCTAATATAAAAGAATATAAATAGATATAATATTCTTGTCTCTAAGGTTCTATTTATATATAGTATATAAAATATTCAGTACTATTATAGAAGTAATTAATCTTATTAAATTTTTTCTTAATATATTTTAATACCTCTTTAGTTAGATATTTAATCTTATATTTGCTTTCTTTATACTATATATAGTATATCTTATAATAGAATCTCTTATAATAGTTGTTTTATATAGCTTCAGAATATTATTTAAAAGACTTGTCTTTTGGTTCTTTAATATAAGCATTATATATATATTAAAGCTATATATTCTGATTTATAGACTAAAATAGCTATTATAGAAAAGGCTAGTATAATAATATTAGAAAATAACTATTCTAACCTTATTTATTCTTACCTTAATTAAATTATTTTATTAGTTTCTATACAATATTATTAATTAGTCTTTATTTAGAGATTTATTACTATAGTAGAATTATAGATTATCTAGAAGTATTATAATAATTCTGCTGGTAGTTATTATATAACTAATTGTTATAGGCTGGGTTTCCATAAGTTAACTAATAAGACTAGTATAGCTGGTAGCTTTACTAACTATTATAATAATTTTTCTAATTAATTTGGTTTTGCCAAATTATATATATATTACTAACTAATTCTATAAATTATATTAATATTATATCCTACTGTAGGAAGATAATATTCTTATATAGGTTTAGTAGAAATTTATTCTATACTAATAATAGCTAATTATAGATAGTACTCAAATCTATAATTTTATATAAATATATAATTATCTATATAAAGGCTTAAAGAATAATACTATTCCTTATCTTAATCTAGATATATCTAAGTTATTTAAGTTTGTTTACTGCAGCTGCAGCATTTATTTTAAATTATTTAAATAAAAGGAAAATTTAGACCTCTTCTATTTATTATTTTTTAAAGCTTTCTCTTTTAAAATCTAAGAGTTCTACACTATATTATTGTAGTGTTTGTCCTTTAAGTAATATATAGATATAGAGGTATATATTTTCCTTTCCTTTAATGGATACTAGATTGTATATATATTTAATAAAAAGAAAAATATTTCTATAATATATTTGCCTATTTATTATAATAATAGGTTCTAAACTAATGTATTTATAATCCTTTAAGTCAGGTTAAAAGTATTTTAATTCCTTTTGTTTCTAGTTATTTAAACTGGAGATATATATTGCTGGTATATTTTAAATATTATTATCTGGTCTAGTTTATTATTTCTTATTTATATTATTATCTTCTAATATACTATACTTATTTAGTTAATATAGTATTCCCTAGTTCTATTAATTTAAATTGGTTATTATTTCTAGTATTCTTATTAGTATTATATTTATATCTAGATTTAAAGTACTATTATTGCCTATAGGGCTAGAATTTAAGGCTATATTATTAATTTATATCTCTACTAATAGTAGAACTATGTTATTTTTAATTAATTATATAAATTATAATAATAGCTCTAATAAGAATAGCCTGTTTAGTATAAAAAAGAAAGAATAATTTATATTAATTTATAATTAACTTTCTACAGGAAATTAGAGGAATTATAATATTAATAATATTTCTGCCTGCAATTCAAAGGGATTATTAGATAGTTCTAATAGATTTGGATTTTTACAATAGTTCTATTTTAGAAGGACTACAAATTAAACTATATTAAAAAAGTAAGAAGTTAAATTAGAAAGGTAAAATAAAAATAAGAGACTATAAATGTATAATAATATAATATAATTATCTGACAACAGATTCTAACTATCTATTTTCAAAAATAATGCCTATAATTATAAAAATCTAAGAGGATTTATCAGTTTTTATATATCTTTCTATCTAAACTTATTCTCTTACTCTCCTTTCCACATTTAGAAGATAGGATTTTTGACTAATTCCTAGATTATCTTATAGAATTTACTTATTACCTTATTTAAATTGTTTCTGTCTAGTATTTATTCTATAAAAAATATAAAAATTCCTATTTACTATAGTCTTTCTCTAGAGGTAACTAAATAAATAATAAGATAGATTAAGAAATTAAATATTCTAAGAATAGAATAAAATAAAATAATAAAATTAAGAATATAAAGGATAATTTACAGAAACTAATTATAATATATTAATAATCTATTATTTTTTCTGTATATAGTTAACTAAAATATAGATGTAATAACAGTAGCAGAGATTATAGGCAAACTTAGAAGAATAAAAAAATTAGATATAATATAATGCAAACTATTATAAAATCCTTTAATAATAATATTCTAGCTTAAGCTAAAATAGTAATAAAATGAAAGACTTTAATAAAATAAATAAAGCAACTGGTTTACCTAAAGAACTCAGATAAAATAACAGAGATACCCTAATTAATAGATATGCTACCAAATTATAAGGCTCTTGGTAGTAAAGAAGAATGAATTCTGCTAAGTCCTGTGGGGCGGGAGGAAAGCTATCTAGTCTAGTGCCGGAAGGCTGAACCTCTGACCTAATACTGAAGCCTCCGATCTAAAGCCGAACCTTCCGTCTTATAACATGTACTGAAGGCGTCAAAGTTGCCAATCGCATATCTTAGTCGAATACGACAGACGACTCTGACCCAGAAGTAATGCAGATAGAAACAACTCCTCTCACTGACAATATGCGGGGAAGTAATCGTAGAGCGGTTGTTGTAATAGTGGGGCGAGGGCCCCATATTCTGTTTTCCCGGCATAGCATTATTCTTGCTACGCCTCTTGTTGAAGCCTTCCTGGTTTTAAAACGTATGAAGGGATTGAAATAGATACCATTTTTGTTCGATAGGCATCGGTTCACTCTACATATCTTTACAATCCCAAAAGTTCCCGTGGAAGAATATTCGCTATTTTTTTTGGAAATATGGCAGAGAATGGTACCATTCTTACAGACGCACTCGTCTGCTCGAGCCTTGGTGGAGAGTTCGAAATTAAGAAGCTCACCGTAGGGGACATAAGAGAAGATGAGTTGTTGGTTTGCATCGTCGCGTCTGGTATTTGCCATACCGATTTCTCTTGCGCAGATGTCCTGTGACCTCTACTATATACCATGTTTCCTCTATTTTGAAGGACTATCCACTAACTGTATTCTATAGGGAACCACACCAATGGAATTCCCCTTCGTTGGCGGCCATGAAGGCGCTGGAGTTGTAGAACGCATCGGGGCCCGTGTCGACCACGTGGAAGTGGGAGATCATGTTCTCCTGACTTTCAGTTCATGCGGAAAATGCGCCCCGTGCGGACGAAACATTCGTGCCTATTGCCAGAATGTGTTTCGAATGAATTTTTCAGGCTCGAGAGATGATGGTTCAAAAGCGTTTACTATGGAGAATGGCTCGCCTGTGGGATCTCATTTCTTCGGCCAGTCAAGCTTTGCTCGCAGGACAGTGGTAAGAGCGGTGTCAGCTGTCAAGATTGACAAATCCTTACCGCTGGATATTTTATGCTCTATGGGCTGTGGGATGCAAACTGGAGCGGGAACAATCCTGAATGTCTTGCGTCCAGCAATGGGACAAACGGTGGTTATCTTCGGTGCCGGCGCCGTAGGGCTCGCTGCTGTGATGGCAGCAAAGCTTACTCCGGCACGTATGGTGATTGCTGTCGATTTAGTAACTTCTAAGTTGATCAAAGCTCGCGATCTGGGTGCGACACATACTATCAATGCTAATGAGACTGACACCCTGGCTCAGATACGTTCTCTCACCGATGGATTTGGAGTTGATCGCACCATGGACACTACAGGGAACATTCAAGTTATTAAGACAATGATAGATTGTGCCGCTCCTGGTGGACTCGTCGCCACTGTTGGTGCCCCGAAAAAGGGTCAGATTATCGAGATCGAACCTGCAACATGGTTGACGAGGGGGATCAGCTATATGGGAGTCCACCAGGGCTCTTCGGACCCGCAAGAGGTATACATTTCTTGTCTCGACCGCTAGAAGTATGGCTCATCTACTAATATTCATAGTTCATTCCCTATCTCGTTCAGCTCTGGGAGGACGGTCGATTCCCTGTTGACAGACTGGTGAATACCTTCTCCTATAAAGAGATGCGGGAGGCAACCGACGCTTTACGAAAGGGAATATGCATCAAAGCAGTGCTTCTGTGGGACGAATAGGGAATTAACGTAATTCACTTATTAGATGAAGGGAATATATTTTATAGGAATTCCAGATATAAATTCTGGTATCGATGCTTGTAAATCTCTTTTCTTTTTGCTATCTATCGGTGGCGGGCCCTCCGGTCCTATACTTATATAGTTCTTCTACGACATCATCACCCTGCTGCCTAGTCATCCTTAGAAATATTTCCCTCTAGTATAAATAATTTTTGTATCTGGGTACTCTTTCCCCAGTATAATGAGTGAATAAGTTCTGCCCATGATGTTTGATCGACTGTCTTGAGACGAAAAAGTAGTGCAATATGACTTCACCCTCGAAATTTTCCACGTCGCCATCATGTGAACTGGCTCTAACGATGCAATACCCACCAGCTGAGTACAGAGGTCTGCAAGCTTTGAGACAGGCAATCCTAGAAAGGGAGAGCTTCCTGAGACATGGAGGTCAAGACCAGTACATTTCCTTTAGCAACGTGAAGTCATCGGACTTCAGGACGATTGAATCCCGCCGTTTCCACCTTGGGCGGGGGATTGCGTTCACCTACTTCGAAGACATAGAGACATTGATCATCAAAGTCCCCACCAAGGTGCACGAAAAAGCTCACGCTTCAATCGCAAATATGACTTACCATCTGGTGCGGTCCATGGGCGTCGGTATGTACGATTTCTGGCCGATAAACGCTGCAAGATTCAGGAGTAGTAATAGCTCCTCGAAAGAAGGCGATTCGGCCTATCAGAACCAAGTGCTTCGCCCTCACGACTATGACTGGCCGAACTTCGTCATTGAGGCGGGATACTCTGAGAATATTCCAAATCTCCATATGGACGCCAGATGGTGGATAGAGAACTCAGGTGGACAAGTCCTCATGGTCATCCTGATATTGATAAGCCCACGTACGAAGACAGTACTCATCGAAAAATGGATCCCGAGTCCGCAGCAAAATATCAGGCGTAGTCCACGTTTTGTTTCGCCAGGCCCATCTCCTATCAGGGCCGCCGAAATTTCCATCGACCAGGCATCACCGACATCTGTGATCAATGGCGCTCCCTTGGTTCTTGAATTTGATCGAATAATCGGCAGACCAACCCAGAATCCCAATGAGAGAGACGTGATTTTCACACAGGACGATCTTGATTATTGGGCAAGGGGTCTATGGATTGGGATTTGATGATTCTATAATATATAATCGATGAAGCCATGCAGGTTGCCTTTTACTTTCCATCGGTTGTTGTGTCGGCGCATAAAGCAAACGCCATATCATCTGTCATGTTATCCGTTTTCAGCATGAAATTTGGTGCGGTTCTATATTCGGGACTCCGATATTGTGGGGTTAGGAAGGGTTCAGTTGATCACTGCGATGTATTTTTATACTTAATCACCTGTTTTATGTGGGATAGATAACGACTATGGTCAAAACTGTGTAAATGAAATGATTCACTCAAGACCCCGAACTCCTGTCGAGATTCCCATTTCGTAGGCATAGTATCTTTTCATAAAACGCCCAGAGAGAGAGAGAGAGAGAGAGAGAGAGAGAGAGAGAGAGAGAGAGAGAGAGAGACATTACGCAAATGGCAAAGGTCGTGGCTTTCCCCATGTGTCGCAGGGAAGAAACCTCCAAGAACCGGAATGTCTACGAGCAAACAGATAATGTACGAACCACTCAGATAATGGTGGCATCGCCGGCCAGTTATTACCTCCTTGGAAAGTGACATCCCGCAGGCCAAGAACCATTGGAGGCACCACGTGCTATATAGTAGACTTCATTAGTGACTGCTGGTATCGAATGCCAATTTATGGAAACTAGACTCACCTTGTCCTGCTTGCCTGCCTCTGCCTCGCACTCCTTGTAGACTTCCAACAGTGCTGGCCCATCATACGGTTGCATTGACAGCAAGCTCGGAATCTCATCACTCAGATGTTGCCGCAGCGCTGGCCCCAGCTCCTCAACGATGGCGAGCAGCACAGCTGCATCATATTGCTCTGGCTTGATGTCTGATCCATAGGCAAGCAGCTTCTTTAGCGCTGGTTGGAAAGCGTGGTGCTGGTCCACGTTTCCTTCGAGAAATCCATCCTTGCCAATGATTTTCTCGAAGCCGGGGAACATCTGCTCTTCCTCTAAAACATGGTGATGTGAGACCCAACCAGCCCATGACTTGACGAAGAAGAGGAAGTCTGTGATGTCTTGAGTCTCGTGAACATTGGGTGCTTGTCGGTAGATGCTGTTGATGCCGCGTAACATGGCGTTATGAGCAAAGGCCATTTCGTTGGCGATGTAGACAGCTGGATGTTCATTCTACAGAAGTTCAGTTGCGTTATGTACTGCGTAGCTTGCTCCTTGTCAGTATTACTTACGGCAACATCCAGACTCTTGGATGGAGTTTCGATAAGCTCCCATGGTCCGTCCGCCCATTGTTTCGTGGCCATTTGTGCTTTGGGGTTATTTTTTTGAGTATAGGAAACTTGGAGAATTAGAGATGAGGTTTGCACTCGATTAACCTTCTTCCAGAGACAGCTCTGAGGGCAGTTCTATTTCCTCTGATGATCGACCAACTGACTGCGAGGGAGGAGTCAATGAACAGCTCGACAAAGGTGCTGACACGAAGCTTGGGCCAGCTCAGCGTGGGGACGAGCTGGACTTTGGAACCAAGCCCGAAGGTGCTGGGCGGGGTTGCAGCATTTGAGAGATGAACCAACAAAAGATAGCGAGTCAGTACATTCCGATACGTTGATACTAAAGCGCCTTTTACCCATGCACTGTATTTCCCAATGAGATGGCGCTTATTGATTCTGGTAGGCTATGTATTCTTAGCTCCCGAGCCCATGTCGATCTCATTTATTAGTGGACAATCCACCTGAGAATATGGTTAAGGCTGGAGCTGAACGGACTTCACCATTCACGTCTGATCAGTACCGGAACAACTTGTGTCTGGAAAGGTTAGTTTCGACAAGTAAGCAACACATATCATTGTATAGCTACGTTGCATGATGCAATAGTTAAAATCTATACACTTACGGAGTACGTGTAGTGGACACTTCTTTTTACATGGTTTGAAATTGGGGGCCAGATATTAGCTAGTTCCGGAAATGCACCACGCTCGGATATCCCTAGGACCCGTGAGCCACATTCAAGGATCCATTGGCTCGTTACCCATGGCACATTTATCAAAAAGTGCTTTGACATTGCCCTGCGGTGTCTGAATAGTTACGAGAAACATGGTTTGTCTCTGAAAAGAGCCATGTCTTCGTCCCCAAATAATGGTCGCCTCACTCTGCATCATAACCGGCGGCGATAGCCGCGTGTTCGTGCTTGGGTCATGCCTGGTCCTCATATAGCTATATGGTATAACCGTATCCTCTTTTGAGATATCATTCAAACCATACAATCAATACTGATAGTAACGTTACTCTACTATATGGGTGGCTTGCGCCCATAATCACTGATAGCAGCCAGTGCAGCTTTTCTCTGATTTTCATGTAGAAGCCGAGTCTCCTGTCGTGCTGACTTAAACCCTCCAAGTGTCAACAACAATGCCCGCTATATTTCCTTCTGATGGAGCAGCCAAGCAAGAGATTAATGCATTTTGCAGATCTAACAATGTGCGCGCATCTCCATACGTCAAAATATATAGTGTTTACCTCAACTCCCTAAATAAGTATCCTTAACATTTTTAGACCAAAGAGACGATAACTATTGAACCAATTTAGAATGTTTCTGTTTATACTATATCATATTCGAGAAAGTCCTGAGATCGTGATATGGTAGCTCTGTTGGTGTTGAGACAAGCTGGATGTATTGGCCCATAGAAGATGCTTCTGACCAATCATAGCCCGTTATAAGTAAGGCAGGAGAAATGGAAATTGCATGTGATCCGCGCAGTAAATTACATACACATAACATTAACCAGTGACGAACTATTAAATGAGCCCAGTGTTGTCTGATGATTTACACATAGGCTAAATGCAATATTTATTTGGACAATTGGAAAAGCTATTAATGCATGTTGGCATGGTGAACGGAATATTGCGATTTGGGGGAAATGGTTCTCAGTAAGGCTAGATACGGGTTCTAGATTCCGGTTGTAGCCCAGTCTGACCTAACTACGTCAATACTGTAGATGTAGGGAGTACTCGATATAGCTGAAACAACTGCCAGAACACTTGGTCCAGCTAGTCAGCTGAAGACATGGCGCATCTGGTGTTGAAGCGTCGGAAATGGGCGTGGCTTAATTGGAGAGCCGATGGTTTCTCCGCAGAACGGCCACGCGGAGAAAGAGACAAGATGAGGGGGAGCAACATCCCATTGCATTTCCCACACCGACTTTATCCTTTCGTTCTCTTTCTCTGGCATCTTGCTACAGCACAAGCAACACTTCTTTGATCTTCTCTGAAGATACGATATATTAAAACCATCTCTGCCGATAGCTGGTCGGGGCGATTGCCGACGGAGACACAAAAGCAACCTCGGTTCGGCGGTGGCAGAATGCGCGGGCGGTATGCGGACTTCGGGATAGACTGCTGAACCCGGACCGTGAGCACTTGAATCTCCCCACACTCAGGTCAGCTCGTCTCTTCTCAATTGGAATCCTCCGGAGCTCTGTGCTGGACGTTCTTTGGACTATTCTGTTTCCCTCTTTACCTGCTCTAGGAGACAGTTGGAAGTTGGAAGCACTCCCGGTGCCTGGCCTTCAACATGGACGTGGAACGTGACGGACATCTGCTCAACCCGCCGAAACGGCGCAGACGGAAGGCCACCAGGAGGCGCTTGCGCAACAGAGCTCCCATCAGTGCGCGTATTGTGCTGGATCAGCATTTTCGAGGTGATGTGGGAGTCCTGTCCGATGACCTGGTGACGGACCTATTCCCGGACTTGGATCTGGCCGGTAAGTCGCGGATAATGGGTTATTCTGAGTAACTATGCTGACGAAGTTGTGAAGAGGCTGGCGTGGATCCGCAGAAACAACAGCAGATATTACATGTGGCCATATCGCCGTATACGCCTAACTACTCTGCTATTGAGGATATCCCCTGGACGATTATTCCGGTGCGAATCCAATCCACGGAGCGGTCTCAGACTGCACCGATTTCGCATTCAACAGTCTTGTTCCCCGCATCCGCGACCTCGTTACAGTCGTTTGCCCATGCGCTGGAGCTGCTGGACCCGACGCGGCATTTCGTACATACGCGGCCCATCGAGATTCGTATTCTCGATGTCGTCCCGTTACACCTGGATACGGTGTATGTCACCGTGGAGCGCAATATGCTCCGGACGCTGGATGATGTACAGAATAAGTTCGGGGGTGGCTTTGACACGAACGCATACGGCGTCAATGGGATGTGGAACAAGGGAGGAAAGGCGTTGGATGTGAAGAAGAGATACACAAAGAAGGCAGCTGCTGAGGCAGAGGAGCGGCTTACAGCAGCCGTTCGGGAGGCCCTCTCCTCACAGAAGATACTGCATACTGGAGACGTATTGCCTCTTCCGCTTCCCTCTCACCCAATAACTCACACACCCCCTCCACCTGCGAAGATCTCCTTCTGTGAACCAGTCTCGCAGGGTCTTCTGTTGCCGAAGACCAAGATCGTTTTGGTGCAGGCGCGACGCAACGAGCGATCGCAAAAGCGCTCGGGATCTGGTTTCCTGAGAGACACACCCGTCGAGGAGGCGGAGGATACGTCGAATGAGCAGTTTTACTCTGCAGCAGAGGACAAACAAACCGAGAGTGGCACGGAGATGGAGAGCACGTCGCCTCCTGATGATTCGGAAACAGAGGGCTCTGTTGCCGGAGCAAGTGACTCCTCGGATGATTCGCTCGAGGATATGATTTCTCTCTCTGCACCACAGTTGCCGCAACAGCCTTCTGGCACCATGTCCGCCGTGACCTCGGCCACGCCACGTCCGGGCATGCGCCTGACTGACGGGATTCACACTCCTAGCTCCGTGATCTCCAGCTTCACGTCGGCGACAATGCGCCCTGGTCATGGTGGCGGAAAGGTATTCAGGGCCGAATGTCTGCTGAATCGTATTCCCAATGAGGCATTGCACCCTAGACCTCGAGAGGAGGATGATATCGACTCCTTCATTTTCGTGGACATTAGTACCCTAGTCAAGATTGGCTGCTTCTCCGGAGATTGGATCAGAATCGAAGCTTCTGAGGAGCCGCAGCTCAATATGTTTGCGTCTCTGAAATTCGGAGGGCTTGGCGACCATGACGATGAAGCAGGCAACTATCGCGTTGCTAAAGTGTTTGGCCTGCCCGGACTACCATCTCCCAAGCCTCGGTATGCGATGAACCAGTCGGGTGACCGACGCAGCAGTATCGCTCAATTTCCCTCTCGGGGTCTTACTCCCACTGTGTTCGTTCCGCCGGTCCTACTATACAACCTGGAGAATCCGAAGTACCTCAGGCTTTCTCGACTGCCAGGTTCTCTGCCTCATGGGGCCACACGACCCGGTTTGACGCAGAAAGCCACCGTGATTAAGACACCACCAGTTGCCAAGGAGGTGACTTTGCTCAAGATCTCTTCGCCGCTGTCGATGGACCGGGCCCTACAACCAGCCTTGTTTGCAGGCCTAAAACGTTACTTTGAATCCAAACGGCGGCTCTTGAAGAGTGGCGATCTCATCGGTATCACTGTTGACGAAGGTCTTGGGAGAACTGTTTTCTCTGCTACCAAGAATGCAGACGGTGGAAACCTCGAGGATGATCTTACTGCTAAGTTGGGATATACGCCAGAAACCCCCCAACCCGAGTTGGGAGCACGAAAGGTTGGCGTGGCGTGGCTACGTGTAGGGCAAGTTGTCCCTGCCAGCCCAGAGGAGCAAGAAGATAGCGAGGATTGGGGAGGAGTTGCAGCGATTGATTCATCTAGCACCAGGATGGTTCAGGCAGGAAGCGAGACTAGCAGGATCCCTGGTACACTCGAGAACGCCTGGGAATACTGGCTTGGAGTGAAACCCATCCCTAAGTCAAGTGGCCGGGCGCCTACATCTCATGGACTGGTTACGGAGATCCCCAAGCCCTTCATCCCTGTTCTGCAACAGCGAATGCGTGAGTTGATGGCTGCTGCAACTAGCCCTCGCGCCATTCAATTGGGCATGAAACCAGTCGTGATTCTCCTCACCTCAACCCAGAGAAATATTGGGAAAGCGACTATCGCGAGTCGCGCTTGTGCTGATATTGGTCTCCATACATTCACGATAGACGCCTATGACATTTTGACAGAAGGCGGCGCAAACGGCGGGGATGTCAAGACAGAGGCATACCTGAAAGCAAGGGCGGAACGGGCATTCACCTGCGGTGCCAATTGCACGGCGCTTCTGATCAAGCACATTGAGGTCCTAACTGCCGACAGAATGATTACTGCGATGAAAGAGATTGTTGCAGACTCAAGGATTATCGTTGCGACTACCACCGATGTCGAGAAGATTCCAGAGGGGATTCGTAGTCTCTTTACGCATGAGCTGGAGATGACTGCCCCGGAAGAAAAAGAGAGAGAAGGCATCCTTCGAAATGCCGTCGCCGATCGCGGCATTCAGATCTCTCCTGATGTCGACTTGGCTGCAGTAGCTGTGAAGACGGCTGCACTGGTCGCTGGAGATCTGGTCGACGTCGTGGAACGAGCATCAGCTTCTAGGACTGCTCGACTGGAGAGCCTGGTGCAGTCAGCAACAAAGCAGGATGCGTCCTCGATGGTAGGCCCTAGAGATATAGTTGTATCAGGCGGTGATGCTGCGCGATGTGTGACAAAGTCTGATTTCGACTCTGCTGTCGATGCGGCAAGGAAGAACTTTGCTGATGCGATTGGCGCTCCCAAGATCCCGAACGTCACCTGGGACGATGTTGGAGGATTGACCAATATCAAGGATGCTGTTATGGAAACGATTCAGCTGCCGCTTGAGCGCCCAGAGCTCTTCGCAAAGGGCATGAAGAAGCGTAGCGGTATTCTCTTCTACGGTCCTCCTGGTACTGGAAAGACTCTTCTGGCCAAAGCTATTGCTACTGAATTCTCCCTGAACTTCTTTTCCGTCAAGGGCCCTGAACTGCTCAACATGTACATTGGTGAATCCGAAGCGAACGTACGACGCGTGTTCCAGCGTGCGCGGGATGCTCGCCCTTGCGTTGTCTTCTTTGATGAGCTGGACTCTGTGGCTCCCAAGCGAGGAAACCAAGGTGATAGCGGTGGTGTAATGGATCGAATCGTCAGTCAGCTACTCGCCGAGTTGGATGGTATGAGCGGTGGTGACGAGGGCGGCGGCGGCGTCTTCGTGATCGGTGCGACCAATCGACCTGATCTACTTGATGCGGCGCTTCTGCGTCCCGGACGATTCGACAAGATGCTGTATCTGGGTGTGTCAGATACGCACGACAAGCAGACTACCATTCTGGAGGCTCTCACTCGAAAGTTTAACCTTCACCCAGATGTCTCTCTTTCCCGTGTTGCTGAACGGCTGCCTTTCACCTATACAGGTGCAGATCTCTATGCGCTCTGCTCCGATTCCATGCTCAAAGCCATTACTCGCCAAGCCACCGCTGTTGATGAGAAGATCAAAGCTCTCCCTGGTGGCCCCGTTAGTACCGCATATTTCTTTGATCACCTTGCTACGCCAGAGGATGTGGCAGTGATGGTGACGGAGGAAGACTTCATTGAGGCACAGAATGAGCTCGTGCCTAGTGTGAGGTATGTGATCGTAGAATACTCTTCAAATATGTACAATGCTAACCATGTGCCAATAGTGCCAAGGAACTGGAGCACTTCGAGCGGGTCCGCCGCATGTTCGAGTCTACGGATGCACAGAAGAAAGACTCCGCCGTTGCTCCACAGCCGTCAAAGATCCCTCCTCGGACGATTGCAGATGCTGTGGATGGCCTCAGCGCGGGCGATGAGATATCCGAAAGTGGTACGGTGGTGAACGGCACCTATGCAGAAAACAAGGGGAGCAAAGGAAAGGGACGGCACCCATCGCTCCCTATACGTAGCATGAGTGACAATCTTTCCATCCGAAGTAAGGGAAAGAATAGTGCCAGTGGGAAAGGAAAAGGGAAACACCTGCCCGCAGGAGGCGATTCGGACTCGTCTCTTGACAGTCCAGGGCCAGGGCTTGCAAATGGCACCTCCTTCCCACGATCCTACGACGACGTTGGTGAAGATGATGACCCTACGTCCGACGGGATTCGGGATGGAGACCAGGACGACTACGTCGTCCGGACTGATCATTTGAGGACAAACGGCGATGATGTGGATTAATGGCTGATAGCAGCTACTGGCTTGGTCCAGGGCATATATATCTGGAGATGCATTGCGTTGCATAGCTTTCATGTATTTATTGGAGGAGATATTTTACGGGATTGTTGTTTTTGGTGCTGCATCGCGTGCGCAAGATGCGGAAAAGGCTACGGCTGTAACGGATGTTATACGACCGCATTATGTTATTACCAGCATTGTACTGTACATGAGTTCGCTTTTAGAGAAAATTAGTATCACTTCTGCCATGATCCTCAATGATGTCCACTGAGGGCTAGACACTATTCCCAGTCATGTCCATACAACTTCCGTACAGGCTGACGATGTTATTGTGATGGAGATGAAATAAAGTAATATCAATCAGGAACAGATGCCGTTATCACCGGTAGAACAATTCTAGAAAAATCCTGTCATGCATGTCTTATAATAATAACCGGCCTATCTCATGCTCTTATCGGCAGCTTACGTGGTGAATCATCTACCGAGCATTCCTCGACTAAGCCGACTCAGCCTGCGATCTCGGTTCGGAACCGGTGGAGCAAGAAAGAGGCCCAATTCCTGCATTTGATTCGAATCATGAACTCTGGATCCGTCGCCGGTGTAACGGAATAATGATGCGGCGTGGTCCTAGTCTTCCCCTTTCCAGCTAGTTTGTGCTCGCGTTTCCCGCGAAACATATCACCACGCCCGCCGTGAGTTCAGCAAGTCGACGAATTGACCTGGCTAAGCTATGAAGCTTTCCTGGTCCCGCTGCCGATCGCCTCGGGGCGTTTTCTTAATTATCGGCCTGTATCACTGCTCACTGGCCATCATCTCCGTTCTCCCCGCCTGCGCTCGGAGGTGTCGTCGAATGAACAAGCTGCGCAGGATTCGCACGAGCACTCTCTATCTGACACTTTTCTGAGATCAGAGCAAATGCCATGCGATGGATGCCAATATCATTACCCCATATCAAGTGGTAATAATTATCTCGCAAGAACCACATCCTCTGGATGGGTCGCTTGCTTTCCCCGCGACCCACGATGGGTCCCGTTATCGCCTTTTCTCCGCGTTCAATGTTCGCCCCCCGTAGCGTAGTAGCACGTAGAAAGCAAGTAGGGATCCTCTTATGTCGCGCGACGCTGCTTCTTGCTGCTCTGCTTTGCTTGCTGTCCATCGTAAAGCTTGCTTTGCGCAATCCCAGCTGTCTCTTGTCTGTCTCTTGTTTCGTGGAAGAAGGTCTGGGAGGTAGATAGCCGTGGAGCCTTTTTCTGCTTCTTTTCTCTTGTATTCCAGCCTGCATTTGTGATCGGTCCGTGCAGTTACGCTATGAAGAACACTCCTCCGGTCGACGATGATGCCCAGCTGGCTCAGCTGGGCCACAAGGCCGAGCTGAAGCGGAATTTCTCAACGCTGTAAGTTGTCCAGGAGGGAGATATGCGATTGGGAAAGACTCGTGCTGTGACTAACGTGGTGGTCTGTAAAGGTCGATGCTGGGTCTGGCGTTTGCGATTCTGAACGTATGTCCACCTATTTCGAATATCTTGAATGCGTCGAGAAACCTCCCATGTGACGGGTTTATATTTGAGTCGATGGAGCGTCGCTGATCCGATGGTTGTGCAATATAGTCATGGACAGCTCTTTCAGCAAGTCTTTCGCTCAGTCTTACCTCGGGTGGAAGTACCAGTGTCGTGTGGGGTAAGGCAGCAATAGATTCTGTTTGTGTTTCGAGATATCAGATCGATTGTTGACGGTTTGCTTCTTGGTGAATAGGTCTCATTACTGCTGGAGTGTGTAATCTGTGCATGGCAGCCTCCCTGGCGGAGTTTCTGTCTGCGTTTCCCACGTGAGTGCCGGGCTGTTGCAGAATCAAATGGATGGTCGTGCTGATGGGAACAACAGGGCTGGAGGACAGTACCACTGGGTTGCAGTTAGTAAGTATAGAATCTGGAAGATACGTCGATTCCTCTGCTGACGGTCGAAGTTTCATGGGAGAAATGGGTCCCTATCCTGTCATGGATCACTGGCTGGGTCAACGTCGCTGGCTGGGTAAGATGCAATGTCACGTATTAGCAGGATCTCTGCTAAAGATTTAGGTCGCTCTTGTTGCTACTGGTGGTCTCCTTGGAAGCCAGTTGATCGTTGGTGTTATTTCCATGATGAATCCGGTACGAAAATTTTCCTGGCTGCTCAGAGTTGCATAACTGACTTCCAACCAGGCATACGAACCCGAGCGTTGGCACCAGTTCCTTATTTATATCGGCTACAACATTGTCGCGTTCTGCGTTAATGCTTTTATGAATTCGGTCCTGCCGTGGGTCACAAAGGGAGCATGTACGGATACTTCTTCCCCGTCCTTGCGGATAGACGTCCGTTTCTAACCTGAAGATAGTTACTTGGTCGATTACCGGTTTTGTAATCATCTCTATCACCGTTCTTGCATGCGCGTCGCCAAACTACAACTCTGGAAAGTAGGTGGAAGGCAAATGATGTCTTGTGGACTGGAGGCAAGATGCTGACTGCTATAGGTTCGTCTTTACGGAATTCATGAACCAGACAGGCTGTATGTTCCATATCTTCCTAGTTTGAGATAATCTTACTGACATGTTTAGGGCCTGATGGTATTGCATGGCTGCTGGGGGTATGCTGCGTCTGATATTGCCCCTGTGAATGACACCGCTGACACGCATTGACTAGCTTCTTCAAGGAGGACTGGGCGTCACTGGATTTGTAAGTGAGCAAATGCTGAATTGCGTCTGTTGGGTACTAACGTTCTCCCAGGATGCAGTTGCACACATGATTGAAGGTAGAATCTCTTTGGGCAAATGAAGACGAATGTGTTCTAACGGACCATAGAAATCCCCAATGCTTCTACTGAAGGGCCAAAGATTATGGTCGCCTGTGTCGGCATCGGTACCTTCACCGGTGCCATTTTCTTGATTGTGCTTCTCTTCGTGGCCGGCGACATTGACGGCGTCATTAACTCCTCTGCTGGACCGTTGCTTCAGATCTTGAAGAACGCGACAAATAGCAACGCTGGAGCGATCTGCTTGTTAATGTAAGTAAAAAGCTGTCATCCCTTGTTGGCATGTGTTATATTCTGACAGGACTTAGCATCCCACTTGTGTGTCTGCTCTTCGCAACCACTAGTATCATGACTACCAGCAGCCGCATGATCTATGCTTTTGCCAGGTAATTTCTTTTCCGATGCCGTACGTCGGAACAAGTTCTAATAAAACGACAACAGAGACGGCGGTCTTCCAGCATCGCCCTTTTTCTCTCGAGTTCACCCTCGACTCGGGCTTCCACTGAACGCTCTTTACGTGACAACTGCGCTGGTCATTATCTTTGGCTTGATTTTCCTCGGCTCGTCAAGGTAAGATTGCAGTGCAGCGTATAGTCTCGTAGATACTTACTGATGACAATATAGTGCCTTCAATGCCATTGTTTCCGCGTCCGTCGTCGCCCTTGACATCTCCTACGGAATTCCAATTGCCATCAACGTCATCCGCGGGCGCAAGATGCTCCCAGCTCGGCCATGGAAGCTCAATCCTGTTTTCGCCTGGGTAGCTAACTTGGTAAGTCTTCCACACAGGTACTTTGCGGTCATTGGGGTATCTTTCTAACGCTGATGGAACAGATCTCCCTCGCATACATCATCCTCACCACTGTCCTCTTCCTTTTCCCTCCCGAACTCCCTGCTACGGGAAGCAACATGAGTATGTCCACATCCTTGTCTGTCCATGCCCCCAAAGTTCAACATTATATTAATCTTTGTTCCTCTTTTCTAGACTACTGTGTCGCCGCCTTCGGAATCATCATCGTCATTTCCGTCATCCAATGGATCATCGACGGCAGGAAGAACTTCACCGGTCCCAGAATCAACGTCGACGAATTCCCGCAGACATTAAGCGGCGTTCCTGTATCTGCGGAACCAAAGGCTTCTGCGACGGAAATGGACAACGCAGAGAAATAAATAGAAATAGAATATAAGAGATAGATATACGTGCTGGTGTATATATTCATTTCTACGGAGGGAGCCTTGGGCTAGATTTTACTTTTAGTCGTTTCTGGAGCTATTTGGAATATAAAGCAGGCCTTGTATCAGTGAATTCGTCAATATGGACTTTGGGCTCCAAAGCTTATTTTGGGTATCTTAAACCGTTGGATTGCGGAAGCGAACAGGTAGAATATGCACGTGGATCTCTCGTGCTTCCAATTTTGGGAAGTTCCGTTAACTACCGTTTACGGATATACCATGACAAATGTACTAGATCCTGACTACTTGACTTTCTCTAGAGCGTCATAGTGATAAGGATGGGGCCGATATTCGTCTCTAGATATAGTCAATGAAACTACTAGACCTGCGTGGTTTAGTAGATTTCGTTTCGACCTTCGGATATTCGACAAATGTAACTTTCAGATTATGTATGTGTCTAGACTTGCGAGAATTACTTCAAACTGGTCTTTCAAAACTGTTTTATCATAATTATAATCTTTTTTTTGGGGGGTGTCCCTATAATCCCGGAGTATCCCGGGGCTATATATAGAGTGATCATGGTGTTGCAGGTCGGCATAGCGACAAAGGCTGGAGGGCGCCGACAGATACAATTCATGGTATCACATTGCTTCCTCCATCCTTTGCTACTTCAAGATGTGGGTAAGGTTACCATCACATTGTCAAGATACACTGACGCGGGTATGGTAGTGATAAGCCTGCACTGAACCATCGTAGCCGTGGAAGTAGCAACGAAAGGAAAGCTCCGGTTAAGCCATACATATCGGGGCGAGGTGCCCAGATTGAGAATGACTGATGTGCCGGCACTGTTGTTAACAGAGCAGATAAAACTTGACACCGTATTTCCATTGATGAAGTAATAGGTGAACGACATTGTGTAAACCTGCCCAGGAACCGTGCTAATAGTCTGGTAAAGCGAGGAGGCACTCGCACCAGCAGTAAGGGTGTACATATCCAGGGCTGCTGTGCCGTCAAAACTGCTGACGAAACTATATTTTCCACTTCCGCTAGCAACCCATGTCCAATCAGCAAGAGAACCGCCTCCAGAGCCGTTGTCAAAGCCTCCGTTCTGAATCAAATTTGTGGGGGTCGCGGACACAGTTGTCGTCACAGTCGTGGTGGTGGTGGTTGAGATGGTCTGGGTAACTGTAAGATCGACGCTGGCAGTGCTTAGAACCGTGCTCGTGGCATCGACAGTGGCCGAAACAGTCGCATGCACATTTGTAGTCGAGGGAACAGTGACAGTCAACCATTCGGTCGAAGTGATAGTCGAAACGGAAGTGACATTGACTGTGGCAATCTCCGTTGCGGTGGCAGTTACTGATACAGTGGGAGTAGCAGTGATATCGACAGTTTGCGTGACAGTCGGACTGATGGTCAAGTCTGTCGTTGCTGTTAGAGTGTCGGTCAAAGTCACGTCATTCGTCGTGGTAGAGGTCACATCGGTGGTTGTAGATTGAGTGACAGTGACAGTCTCCGAAGCAGTGACATCCAAAGTGGTCGAGGAAGTCACATCTGTAGTTACATCGGCAGTCGAGAATTCAGTAACTGTTGTGAATTGATCTTCTGTGACAGTGGTAGTGAAGACGTCCGTTTCGGTAGTTGTACTGGTCTCGGTGATGAAGGCGGTAGCATCAAGAGTAGTAGTAGAAGGCACATCGGTGATTGAAGTATGGGTATTGTAAACAGTCGATACGGCCGTGAGGAAGTGTGTCACATAGTCCGTGATATGTCTCGTGACGAACACCGTCCTTTCCCCATTCTGCGGGAGGTGCGTAGTGACAGTGGTCGTGATCTGTGTTCAATGTTAGATATCTTGTTAAGAGGAGGAGTATTTCCTGAAGACATACAGTGGGTTGTGGGAGAGTCTTAGTGATAAGCACAGTCGAGACTGATGGGATCCTCAATGCGGAGCATGCAGTTGAGAGAGCTGCCGCAGGAATGGTCCTGAGAGGAGACGGAGTCGGGTATGCAGCAACATGAGGAGGTTCTCTCTTTGTGAGAGCATCTCCGCGCTTTGCAACAGCGATGGTTTGCACAGCAGTCGTTGTGACAGTGGTCCCGTCCGTGACAACTGTGGTAGTTATGACAGTAGTGGTGTCAATATCAGTAGTAAACACCGAGTTGGTGACAGTATCTGTCTCTGTCTCAGAAATCACACGAGGAACGGTGGTGAAAGTGACGGCTTCAACAGCGTCCGTAGTAGTTGATGGGACTGTATTTGTCTCTGTGGCGGTAACAGTGTCGGTAAAGGAAAGAGTGAGGGTCTCCGTATGATAGTTGGTGATGCTTTCAGTAAGCAAGTTGGTAAAGGTGTCAATGACCGAGTCTGTTGCCGTGGCGGTGATAGAATCCGTGACGGTAGCTGTGGAATAATCTGTAATGGTATTTGTATAGGTCTTTGTCAAGGTCTGCGTAGTTGAATCCGTGAGAGTTGCAGTTGCAAAATTAGTGATAGTCTCGGTGACAGGATCTGTCGTGAAGCTACTCAAAGACACAGTGATGGTCTCAGTTACGGGATCGCTGACGAAGGCAGTAGTCACAGTTGTGATGGTGGATGTCTGAGTATCGGTGACGGTCACGGGAAGAAGGCTCGTCTGTATAGCCGTAAAATATTGTGTCTGCAAATCTATGATGTGTTCCCTGATGGTCGAGTCTATCGTCTGTGTCACAGTCTTGGTCGTCTTAACAGGAGGACCGCGGTCATGGATCGTTTGAGTGACTGTCGAAGTAGCTGGCGGAGGAATGAACGAATGGACTTTCGTGGTAGTTCCACGCAGTGGGATATCAATCAGCTCCCGGCAGAACTCAATAGATTCTGGCAATCGAAGGAGCAGATCGAGTACTTCATCTGGAGGCAAGCATACATTGGCTGGCTGCGATTTGTGTTCAGGCCGAGGCAAGGCCACTGCACTAACAGCCAGTGACAACAGCAATGCTGTCCACCGCATTTTTGAGCAAGAAAGATGGAAGATATAAACGAATGACGACTCTTGCCCAAGACAGCTTGCCTAGAATCACAGGGTGTATATGGGTATGCATCATTTTATACTCCATCAACACGCCTTTCTCAACCGGAGCATCCCCCGGCCCATATCTGGAAACATCGAACTCTCCGCATTTTCTCAGCTCAACGAAGATGGTCCCAATCTGCACAGTGCTAATAGAGAGAAGAGGCGATATCGCGCATTTACTTGATGTATACTCTCGTGGTTAGAGAGAGATTGGTTGGAAGAGCCGACGGACGAATGAAATGGCCGGGAGGCGTATACTATTGATTCTCGCTAGAGATATTGTCGGTGCGCTATACGAAGTAGTGGCAAAGGTACAAAGCCACGTGGTTCCTGAACAGCCTCGCGTGGCCAGATCCCAGTCTAGATCGAAAAGCCTTCGATTCGAATTTTGGCGAGATTGTTGAGAAAGTTCTGTGGAGTTGGAAATCTGTAGCTAAGCATCTCCCCACATCGGAGTTCCCGAGGTCGTGGATGCGCTACTTAGATAGAGCTCGTCCCTGTCGCAAAACAGCTCGGGCCGTCAAATACAGTGACTCTTTTTCTTTTTTCAGTTTCTCCTATTCACCTTATTTGGTTCCCTGGGGTAGTGCCCGTCAAGGAACACTGTCTTCTTTTTTGCGCTGCCATGTTCGCTGGGTTGCTAACAACAGAGCTTTGACCATGCGTTTGCTGCAGATAGCTTTTCTCTCATCTCAACCTGCTACATCATTGGAAATGGTCACGGTGTCTTATTCATGATGTGTGCAGTAAGCCTGCATCGGTCTCATGTTAAGAGGTCAATGTTAGACATGCTATGCGCATCTTTTGTACAAAATTCATAACAATCGTACTCCGTAAACTTGGCAGAATTCGCCCAGTCGTTAGGCGAGCTCCGCCGCCACAGAATAACAGGACGGTTTTCCGTATCCCTAGAGCTAGGGCGCGCAAATATCGGAGGGCGCTTCCCTCTTCGTCTACGATACCGGGCAAGTCTGCTTCTGGATAGTTACGCTTTTCCATCGATTATCTCCAGTGGGTCAAAAGATTGCTTTGGGACAGCGGCAGCCAGCTGAAAGGTGACCCTATTCGATTATTTTCTCCTAGCAATATTTCCACTGCCATGGTTTGCAGTCCAATAATCTTCAGGACTACTTTAAATCTCTGCTTGTGATTCAAAATATATCGCTCTATGCACTTAGAACAACTGAAGATGTCAGTATCCCGCCTGCTTCCTCAAATACTCCGTAGTTACCTGTTCGGGAAATGACATGAACATCACGGCTGCCCAATTGGGCTTTGGCACCTCCCGCGATGAATATATCGCTTTCTAAGCAGATAATAGCCGAAAAATTTAAGCCATATATCCTTAAGCAGTCATCAATTTCCTATATATTCATGCAAACCTGAATTGCTTTCTCCTAAATACTTCAATCTTCACCGGGGCATCCGCTTACATAATGTTTTTCACTGGTCCGTGCAGTGTTTGCCTGTTTTGACTGACGTTGCGTCATGGCTGTATTGATTCCGTATTTAATTCCGTGTCATTGCTGTGTAAGATTCGCAGTTTACATATCCAATACATCGTCCTTCCCCAACCAAAAAAGCCGCCAAGTCACATGGAGAGTCGATGGTGATCTGGATGAGCGGGGTACGCAATATTAAATCATTATTGATTCTCATAAAGTAGAATTCTGTTATAAGCTTCCCCGCGTTTGTGATGCGCAATCTGCGTTATTAAGGCTGTGTCTCTCGCGGTGTGGCGACACGCTGGTATTTCCCCATCAGACTTGCGTCGATCATCCGTATACAACAATTCAACCAACGACCTTGAACGACAATGTTGCCGTTTACGTTTTCGCTGCCGAAGCTGTTCTCCGGCGCTCGCGGACGGGCAATCGATATCCAGTCAGTGAAAATTCACGAGATAGAGACAGCCCAGGAGAAGCCGGCGCGCGCTCTCAAGCATCTGCTAAGACTGAACCATGCCAACCATTCCATTCTGTACAATGAGAGGCGCTTCCACAATCATACTCCCCATGTGAGAACCATTGCTTACTATACTTAATTGTGTTGTTATGTATTCTGACAATACTGGTTCTAGATCTTGAGCTCTGCATACCTTTTGGGTGCTGATGCGGAGGACTTGAATCGTATTTATGAAGAGGAGGCGAAACAGCTGGAAACATGGACAGATTCCCCTGGAGAAATCAGTACTGATGACTGGCGAGATTTTCTTGGAAACCGAGAGTAAGTAGAATTCCGTTTATTCGCAAATTTCTCCGCTTACCATGTGCGGGCAGGTATCAAAGAGCGTACGTGGATTTCTTCGAGGACGAACTTGTCCGCTATGGCTACGACTGGAAGCAAGTCGTGCATGAATTCCTTTTCTCTGGAAAGGAACCATTGATAAATTCCATTGTCGCTGACTGTAGGCCTCCCCACTTTTCTGAACATTGTCAAAGGGAATGGATTATTAACACTCACTAGTGGGCCATCCATTGATTCATCTCGGATATGCGTTAGAGATGTCCAATAGGGAAGTAGCCATGGAGGCTCTTGCAATGACGGCAACGTGCTACAGTGATATTCACAAGTATCTCGATGATCCATCTTATTCAAAAGCAGAGGCGTCGTATCATTCGACTTCTCCTCTCGAGATCCTCGAGAAAGTCCGCACTGATAAACGTTTTCACGGTTTATTCGGCTCTCCAGGTGCCCAAAATCTTGATATCCTCTTCCGTGACCGCGAGGCTGCTCTGCTTGATCATTGGAATGCATGGGAGATCCAGGATCCTGTGAAGCAGTTCCGCGAAAGCCAGGAAGCCGCAGCCGCGATCCTGGTTGCCACTCGCGCAAATTCCACCTCACAATACGATTTTTTCTTGGTTCACCTCCTGACTACCAGCCATGCCGTCAGGATTCTCCTGCCTTTGATCCCTTCTGCTTTCCATATACCTCTTGTCCGACAGTGGTGGTTAATAACCATTGCCATCTATATCACGCAGCTTCGACCAGAGATAAAGCTCGACAGGATCACCGATTACGAAACTAAAGGAAGAGACTGGGAATGGGCCAGCCGCCAGGCTGTCAAGGGACCTCACTCGACTGATGCTCACTATGTCAAGGCGATTCGAGCATATAAGGAAGCTGCACAGACCTGGGGAGACCCTGATGACTACTACCTGAAGGCAGCGGTTAAGTTTGCGGATGAGTTCAACGGATGGGGTGGATTCGTTTGAATTTCTTCAGAGGTTGTTTCAAAAGTTGCACAATACTTCGAGACTGTGCAATGGTCCTCTGTGACCTTCGGAGTCGAGCACTACTTCATGCATTTCAGGGATACTCCAGGATACTTTCATTCTTCGTTCGTTGTATTATCTATTCTATGGAAAATGGCATGCTGTGGGACGGCCTCATTAATATTAAATTGCAAAATCAGTTCAAAGTTTAGTGATCTATTTACCAACGAGATCCAGAACCACAGAGGCAAGAACAAAAGCTGGGTATTTCGGATAGGATCTTCTAAACTCTTTCAGTAAACTAATACTCAATGCTATGCTAACTATCACACCTCGATTCTCATTGAACAGTCAAGATGCTAAGGTATTTCGCATATCACAAACAGATTGTACAAGCACTCGCGAGCATACACACTCCAGTGAAGACGACAACCCAACGATAAGACAACGATGATGGGCTTCCGGTCGATTTTGAAGTAGAAACAAGAAACCCACCAACAGGCCCAGCAAGTACATTACCAATGCCCTTGCCGAAGTTCAGCAAACTGAACACTATTGGCCCTGCTGTAACGTCGTCCGTAATGGCGGTGCTCATCCTCGCCCAGATGGCAGTAAATCCTGCGCCGAAAAACCCGTACACTATGGCGAAGATAATCATGACGGGCAGTGACTGAGCTAGTCTCCACATAGTGAGACAAGCAATTGCTGCAACTACGGTTGACAGCCAAGCCAGAATGTTGAGTGGTACTTTGTGATCAGATAGCAAACCGAAGACAAACTGGCCGGCAACTTGACAGATGCTCATCAATGCGAGGAGGAGTGCACCACTCTTACCGCTGAGTTCTAGGGACGATGCATAAGAGGGAAGATACAACGAAGGGAAGAAGTACCCCAATCCTTGCAACAGGTTTGAGACCGAGTATACCCAAAATAAAGGGTTCTGGAAAAACGTCCAGTTAATTTTGGGGGTATTGGAGCGTTCTGAAGGCGGCAAACGCCCTTTCAAGAGGGGAATCAGTGGCCCCGTGAGCAACGTGAGAGCTACGGCCACCGCGCGAAGCGTCGTTCTATACCCGTATTTCGCCAAAAGTGCCTGTAATACAAATGGCATAACGGACATTGAGACGCCAGATGCACCACACAGGACGCCATAAGCCATGCCACGGCGTGCGATCCAATATTCATTCACCATGCTGAGAATGGGGTAATAGAATATGAGAAATCCAAGGCCGTAGGCTACACCTTGCGTGAGGATAAGCACTTCTAAAGTTGATGCAAACGACCCTAACACGAGCCCGGCAATACAAATTGGCCCTCAAGGACAAGTTAGCGATTTATGTCATGACGTCTTCAGTTATAGGACTTACAACCGACCCAAATCATCTGCCGCTGCCACCGTTGATAGCGTTGAATAAAAGGCATGATGATAGGTGCTCCGAGATAACCGAATCCAGATGCTATGGTACCCACGACCGAAATATAGCGATTGTTTGCAAATTCGGGAACTTTAGAGTAGTATTCTTGAAACACACCAAAAGAGAGTGGGAAACCTGAATTCAATACAATTAGATCTGAACACAAAATTGAATGAATAGTCGGGTGCTTACCCCAGAGCAATGCCTCGAACATGAAAGCAGCGCAAAGCAGTCTCCAAGCAGCAGGCCCTCCATCTATGGGGGCAAGCTCCTGCTCTGTTCGTCTGCTATTTGTTGGCTCATCCTCTACATCTCGCGCTTGTGGTGACGCTCTTTCATGTTCGTCAAATCCTATAGTTGTGGCTGACTGAGGGCGCACGACAGTCACTAATTCAGTACTACTCATTGCGGATTTTAATGACAGACCATAGAGAGAAATTAAATAAGAAGTGCGAGTCTTTTAAACGGCCATGCTTGTCATGAAGCTTAGATCTGCGTAACAATAGGACGTAAAGTGGGATGGTGTTTTACCGAGGCCTGCGTCGGGTCGGCGGCCGAGCTTTCTATATCATCGGCTTGCCCATTGGGAGCTTATCTTTCCGTTTCTCTTCCAAGATTAGGCGCAATTACTAACTCTAATATGAATGGACTGCTTAGGGCCTATTATAAGGAGGTATGTTTTTGTTTTGGATTCTAATACCATTTCTAGAACTATTTAAAACCAATGATTCATCTTCATATTCCTAGAAATTATTTCTATATGTCATACACATCTTTATACAAGATGGCATGGTACAAACAAATTGATTAATCGACTGGAAGAAACAGGTCCACTTGCAGTAGAGAACACATAAAATATATAGGACATTCAAATAGTTAGGTGTAAATGCTAATTTCATGGTTGATATTCATGAGGCGATCGGCAGAATCTCGGCGCAACAAGTACTTGTTGTTTGTAGCGTTTGCACCAGATGAGCTCCATCTTTCTGAAGGAGCTTCAATGCCTCTTAACATCATCTTCGACCCTGCGATGGAAAACAGATTATTCCTCGACAGCCACTCTAAGAGAAACATAGTGAGGAAATACTAACATAGGAGCTATGCCAGCGCTCAACGTTATCTCGCACAACACACAGCTCGACGACCAGGATGTCTTCCAATCCGCACATGTCTATTCACCTGCACGCTGAGCTTCTGCCCAATATTCGCCAGCTTACCCTCTATGTTTCCCTTCCTTCAGATAGCTACACAGATAAGGATGGCGGCAGACTCAAGCCAGAGATCTCTCTCTCCGAGTCGCGTCGAGCTGTTACAGTATCCGTTGAAGAAGAGTCGCAAACAATGAAACTTCCTGCGAGGGTCAGCGAAAGTTCGCGCTCAAGCCTGCGGTTCCCGGAACAAGCTCGCTCAGGACACACTGGAGCTGTTCCCGATGTGACTAGGATGGAGTTCTCATTTCGCATGCAGGTGGAAAATAATGAAATGCCTGGTTTGAAAAAGGATGAATTCGTGGATGACCTTACTCCTTGGACTGCGGAGGACATGTCTACATGTGCGATTGTGCAGTGTCGCGAATGCAGCACAGTCATTCTGGACTCTACAAAAAACAATGAAGGATGGACGTGGAAAAATCTTCCCAGCGGGAATTGGGCTGAAATGATGGACTTTTGGCACTGCCACAAGCCAGATCCACACGAAGGCCATGACCATGGAAGTCATGATCATAAACAAATAGAGGACCCTAACGCAGTTCTTAAAGGCTACGGTGCTGCAAACCAGATCTCAGCAAGCCCTGGCATTGTCCTCGTGGATGTTGCCTCATTCTTAGTTGCGGAATCAGACTGTAACGGTCTCCGAAAGGTAAGAGAAAGGCACCCAGCCCGTGCTAATTCTTTAGTCCTCAATTCATTATGCCCTTACGTTCTGTGATGCTCGGATCTATAACCATGTCATATAGCGTTGCTCACTTGTAATGTATTCCCCCAAATTCTTTCTCCACCGCACCACGGGCAACAAGAAGGAGACCTCCTCAACTTCCATGAGCTGGTTTCCGATACAATTGCCCGATATTAATTAATCTATGGAAGTCCCTTTTCAGGTGCATCTCATCTATTGCAACTCAGAGGCGAGAAGCCGTTAAGAAACACTGGTGGAGTATCCTCTCTGCGGAGATGGATTTCCACCTTTGGTATCTTTCCAACTTCCCACCTTATTTGCTGCGATGGATTTGCTACCTTGGATTGGGAATTTACCGCCTCATCTCTTTCACTGTTGGATTTCTTTGCAGGATCTTCCCAGAGACATGGGATCCACAGGATTAAGACGAGGTACATGAATGGGCCCTGTTAGATGGACACTGTCGCTATATATCTGATATAATAATTACCCCAGCCTTTGCTATTTGCAATAAACATCCTGTTTGATCTAGATTAACTTTACTTTTCAACCCATCGAACGCTAACGTCTTACTCCGTAATAGTCGCAAAATGAGCGTATTCCTCAAACCGGAAACCCAAGCTCGAGAGTCTATGTAGAATGTGAAAGCTGCGGTGCAACAATAGGCACCGAGGACATCGCTGCTAATGGCTGGAGGCTTTTCAAGGCATGTATAGCCGTACAACGACACCCATCTTCGGAAGCCGAGACATACCCAAAGGAAACAATAGTCGGAGCACAACTCCTGGAAATGATCGAAAGAGAAGGTGTAAGACGCTTCGTTATCCATTACGGAGGAAACGACGGACTCCTCGTATGTTACCCTCAGAATGCTAAAAGCAAACCTTTCAGAGGACACGTCGCTGACTTTTTTCTTTCTTGGTATTAAGATCTGGATCTTCAATCCCGACATCCGCTACTCCAGCGTGAATTCAAACCACAGCATAACCGCACAACGAGCAATGAAAGCATTCTTCCAACATGTCTCTGATGTTGAGAAAATCCTCGAACCGGAACTAGGGAAGCCGGCATCAATGTCGTTGGAGGAGCTGTATCTCCCGATGAGTATTTACGAAGATCTGTCTTCGGCGCTGAGTCAGAGTAATGAGATGTTACCGGCGTCTGCTAGGAACTTTCGTGAGTGGAAGGTCGGCTTTCTGAATAGATTGGATAGAAAACACACGTGATTTTATTTGCTGGAAGAGGATATTTACATAATGGAGTTGGTATGAGTGCAATGAGATGGCATGTACGTTTATGACGCTATTATTTGACTTCAATAGCTCTAGCAATGGACAATTTGAAGCTCTAGGGGACATCAAATGCTTCCGTAGGATGATGGAACTCATCAAATACTCTAGATATATTGCAGCTTAGGATGAAGGCTCTCTGTTAAATTCCCAGATGGCATGTAGACGGAGAGTATATGTTAGAGAGAGGTGGGATATTGTCCTGCTCTTGCATCTTACTCATTTGAGAAGAGCCCTCATTATGGAACTTCACAAAACAGGTATATCCTATGCTGAATTGTGCGTTGTTGAAAGCACAATTGGGGCAACTTTTGTGTATTGAAATGGCTATTTCTAGTATTAGATAAATATCACAGAACCACCGCCCCATAGGTATCATCACAACTTCTCATTTCTCAACTCCGTCAACATGCACTTCGATATTCACGTTCACTTTCTGGATAAGAGAGTAATGGGAGCAATCCCATTATTTCATGGCTCATACACTGTTCTGCAACCGTCTGGTACATCCGTCGACGTTAGTTGGATGTTTAGGCCTCGAAAGGCGTCTCGTAAGGTGCTTCCGCCTGCGGAGTAATACGAGCCAGATGGCGTCTCTGTCCGTCCAACCAGTCGTAGAGGGCTGAGTGAGCGGTGACACGGTTCTGTGATTAGAGGTTAGTATATATGTAACAACAGACGCATATAGAGCAGGAAGAAGTATGATCACGTACATCCCAGACGACAACAGTTCCGGGCCTCCATCTTACGCGAGTCTGGATGTCCTGAGACAGAGCGATGTGGTTGAAAAGGAACTGCAGAAGGAAGTCCGACTCCTCCTTCTTGTAACCAACAATGTAACGGGTAACTGTGAAACGTTAGAAGAGATAATTACTAAACTGGGGTTCCAAAATTATCGTCTTACATTGAGGGTTAACGAAGAGAGCCTTCTCGCCGGTGACTGGGTGAGTGCGAACGACAGGGTGCTCGGAAGTGATGGGTTCACGACGAGCAATGCCTCCGCGAGCAACGCTGTTGTTGACCTGCTCAATACCGGAGTGGACAGCCCTCAGACCGTGAAGTCTCTTGCGGAACTCCGGGGACAGACGGCGATATGCCAGAGCCATGTTGGCGAACAGAGTGTCACCACCGCTAGTAGGGCCATCAAGCAGATACAGGAATGTGGTGCCGGGCGGCTGCTTCTCGAAGGTCACATCAGAGTGCCATGTGATGGAGTTAGTGTGGCCCTCCAGGAACTGAGCGCCGCTGCGGTCTTCGGCTCCACGGTGGACGAGATGAATTTCAGGGAATCCCTTAGGGGCGCCAGATGTCTGGTGAATGTGATGACGGCCGAAGTAGCCACCGAATTCGAGGGCCTTCTCAATGGGGATGTGGGCAAGGTCCTGATCACGGAAAGCTGCGTATGCTGATCAGTGACTGATGAAAAGACATCTGTATTGTGGATGACTCGTTACGTACCGACGACCTTTCTCTGGGCAACATACAATGCCAGCTGGTCCTTTCCTTCCTTTGACAATTGGCTCAATTGGATGCCGCGGACCTCAGAACCAATGGAGGGACTGAGTTCGTCAATCTCAGCCTTTCCCTCTGGGAAGAGGTCAGGGAAGGATGGGTCAGCATCCTTTCCATGGTCGTAATGCTCGAAGGGCTCCAGAGGAGGGTATCTGCGGAGGAGTTGTTAGCCTATGACACCTATTTACTGCATTGTATTTCATATCTCCGGGGAAATTTGAGACATACCTTTCGGTCTCATTATCCCACACTGGAAGGTAGTTTGGGAAAGAAGCAGGCGCCTGGGTCTCTGTGCCCTTGATCTCCTTCTCATGGACGTATGCTTCGCCATATCCGATCAGGCCTTCCTTATTCCAGGATGCGTCATGCTTGGCCTTGCTCGCGGGAGCAGCCCGGACGGGGAGCGTTTCAACAGCAGACGGAGCCATCACTTATTCAGATATATATGGTTCTGATAGTGATTATGATACGTAGAGTCTTTGTCAACGTTTTCTTCAGTCTCTTTTAATTTTGGGCCCTGGCACGGGCTTCTTATTGTATTGAAGATATCGGATATCGTGCCGTGCAGTATATGCAATGCTGCGGGGTAGCAACGTGGCTTTCTGTTTTCACGGTATTTTCCGCTTCGATTATTTGAGGTGGGGTATAAGAAGGATTCAATGTTGCAAAGTCAGATAAAGTATGAATCGCATCTGATTGGAAAATTGACTCGCGATACATCCCAGTAATGGCGTGCTAGCGGATGGCGTCCGTTGACGCACGATATCTGGCTAAATCAATTGTGTCGGGAATTTATTGGTGTTTCTATTAATTATTGATGAATAGATTAGATCAGATAATGCAATGTTAACGAATCCTTGAAGTTGTCGACTATGGTATATCCCACTGCCAGTAATGGCTACTCCATAGATGCAATGAGATCTCATTAGAAGCCGCCCAGCATACATTAAGAAAACTTGCGAGACTATGAAAATAATCATAGATAACACATCATAATAATTACAGCGAAGCAAATAGCAAGGAATTGCCACTGGTTGTAAACCCTAAATTATATGGTCAATTCTCAATCCATTGGAAAGCGCATAAAACATCCGCGTCGGATGTCCGAGAGACATTCTACAGTATAACTTTATCTGACGCGCACGAGCGTTTGATCTTACGATGTCTAGAGACCTGCCCGAGGGGGTAACGATATACGCTGAATTGAACTGGTTGCCACAGTGCGGGTTGTGCTCCAACCCTTCAACATATGCGTACCATAGGTAACTTAGATACTACTGGAGGTGGGAGAGGATGGTACATATGGCGTGCTCCAGTCGCGATGTTGCGCGAACACATGCAGAATTACGAAAACGTCAAAATCTCCGCACCACGCGATCAGAACGGCCCAGCAGACTGGTGATTAAGCAGTTAACTTGGAATACATCTCTAGAGACCCGAGAATTTTCGATAATATTGGTATTTTTCTATGACCGTAAGGGTGATTCTTTCAACGGGATAGATAGTAACTAGATAAGCTCGGTAGCCTATTTAGGAAAGCGAACCAAGTATCCTGGAACCAATGGAACTGGCCAACTAGTTAGTCAATATTCCAGTGCTGAGTCATCGTAAACGAACAACATCTTCTTCGCCAGTTGAGCAGATTCATATTTCGACCCTGCACGGGCCTTGGTGTTCCTTTTTATTATTAGCAGGAACGATGTTTAAAGTTGGATATGGTCTAATTATCTCTCTCGCTTCGAGAGTGCCTCTTTCGTGATGGTCAGAAAGGTGGATTCTCCATGCACTGGAGATAACGTCAGTTGCAACGAGCTTGCGTGATCGCGCCGGCGCTACCTTAAGCGGCATCCTTGTCTCTATACCGAGCTTTAACTCGCTTTGAATAACGTCAATTCTCCTTGGCTGGCGTGCTTTTCTTGCAGATGTGGCAGCACGCCAGCATCTCCTGCCGGTCAACTGCCGGAACCTCGCCGCTGCGATATTCATTGCGGTCTTTTCTGCATAGCGGGTAAAATCGCCAGTACGTATGCTAGAATGGAGACTCCAGGAAGCAACCGGAGAGTCCCGCAATAAACTTGCGCTCTTAGGAAGTGGGAAGTTTATGTTTCAGTGCTCTTGGACGCCCAGACGCCTCGCAGTGGCTGGCCAAGGCCTCAAGACGGAGTCTTTCAGTTCACACTGAAGAAGGGTTCCACTATGTCACCATAATAAGAAGATAATATCCCACGCGGCCTTAGCGAACAGCTCCACGCGTGACGGCTCTAGATCCGATTCAAATCCAAGGGACTGCAGGGAGGAAAGCCTACCCGATCCTTCATCATTCAAATAGCAAGCTGTCTCGCTGTAAATGTTTACCACCCCTGTCCAGTAAGCTCCCATAGAAGGTCGCGAGTCACTTCTCCAGCTACCAGCACATCACCATGGGTGCGGAAGACTCCAAGGAAGGGTGGACTACATCCGAGGCTCAGACCCCGATTGGGAAGACGCCTGAGGATGTAGCAGTGACGACGGGATACTCACCGTCGGGCTCTGTTGGAGAACAAGGCCGGTCGAAAAATTATGCGGAAGGAACTGCTTTCGAAACGACTGAAGATGTCCGGTATTACAAGCCTATCCCAACATACGAAGGCATCCACCGGTGGGATCCAGACTTCGAATGGGAAGAGCACGAGGAGAAGAAGATAGTGAGACAGGTATTTGCGAAGAAGTTAATCCACTGTGTTGTAAATGTGTTAATGATAGCAGATTGACTGGCGTGTGGCTACGTTCGCATGCGTTACTTTCTTTGCGCTGCAGCTTGATCGAGGAAACATCGTGCAGGCTTTATCAGACAATATGTTGGATGACCTTAACATGAACACAAATGACTACAACACTGGACAAACAATATTCTATCTCTGCTTCTTGTTTGCGGAGCTTCCGTCGCAACTGATCTCGAAGAAGCTTGGTCCAGACCGATGGATTCCGATTCAGATGCTTTGCTGGAGTCTGGTTGCAAGCATGCAAGCCTTCCTTTCAGGGAGGAGTTCCTTTTTTGCTTGCCGTGCTCTCCTGGGTATCTTCGAAGGAGGATTGTAAGTCACCAATTACCACAGTCGAACGTTTCCAGACTGACTCGACCTAGCATCCCGGATACCATCCTCTTTCTGTCGTATTGGTACACATCAAAAGAACTGCCCATTCGATTGAGTTGGTTCTGGACGACCTACGAAGCAACATCCATTGTCAGCGCTTTCCTTGCCTATGGCTTCTTGCATATCCGAAACTCTGACGGCAAAGGTGGCTGGCGCTATCTATTCGCCTATGAAGGACTCATCACTGGCGTCATTGCTATTATCGCTGCAATTTGGATGCCTCCATCGCCTACGCAGACGGCGGGTCGTTTCAGAGGTAAAAAGGGTTGGTTCAATGAAAGAGAGGAAAAGATCATGGTGAACCGCGTTCTCCGTGATGACCCCAGCAAGGGCTCTATGCACAACAGACAAGCTGTCACCCCGAAACTTCTCTGGGAAGCTCTTTGCGACTACGATATGTGGCCTATCTACCTTCTTGGCCTCACATGGTGTATCCCCCCTACACCAGCGCAGAACTATATCTCGCTGGAATTGAAGTCTCTCGGGTTCGATACCTTCAGGACCAACTTGCTTACGATCCCGGCATACGTTATATTTATTATCAATCTTCTGATTATTACGTGGATATCGGAGCGGGTCAATCAGAGACTTCTACTTGGTTTAATTGCTGAAGGCTGGAATTTGGCCCTGCTCATTGCTCTCGAAGTCCTCCCTGCAAAGTCGAGTGCGTGGTCGAGATGGGTCCTCCTGATCCTCCTTATCGGAAGCCCTTATGTCCATGCCATCATTGTGGCCATCACGTCTCGAAATGCCGGCTCTGTGCGTACGCGAACTGTCGCGTCCGCTATGTACAACATGACCGTCCAAGCAAGTAACATCATCGCCAATAACGTAAGTTGCTGCTCTTCCTGAATGTCCAACGTCACAAACAGATCTGACCTTCTCATCTTCCAGATCTACCGCAACAATGATAAACCCCTTTACCGAGTCGGTAACAAGGTTCTTATCGGTCTCTCCGTCTGGAGTGCTTTCCTTTTCGTCGCAGCCAAGTTTTACTATATCTGGAGAAACCAGTAAGTCTTGATATATTCAATAAGACCTGTCGAACTGGCGCTAACTCTAATCTCAACAGGACACGAGCTGCGAAATGGGACGCTATGTCCTCGGAAGAGAGGGATACTTATCTAGCCTCTAACAAGGATGAGGGAAATAAGAGGTATGTCTTAATCTAATTCAGTTCGTTGCAACATTTGATCGCTAACTTGACACCTTTAGACTTGACTTCCGTTTCGCCCATTAAATTCTCGGGGGGGAAAGAATCTTTTGGCTCGTGTTGGCGGCGGATGCTCTTCACTTTATACAGTATAGACTCTCCTTATTCGCTGTAGATATGACAATAGAGTTATGTCGAAGGTGTTCTGTCCTTGCTCAATATAAAAGTTATGTATATACTACCTACAATTTACCGTGCACGTAGAGCATGAGGGTGTGGCCATGATTTCACGTAAATGTGCAAGAAAAGGAGCTAAATAGAATATGTCTACCCACTTAACAGTTAATCTATCTATACAGATGACAATAAGGTTAGAGATGTCGCGTGACTGCTTACCGCATAGAAGAATATGCTATGCTCTCACAGACCTTACACGTGATTTGCTCGCGTTTTGAGCCTCGGTATCAAGTCGCCTTCCGCTTACATGGCTCGTGAGGCATTGAATAACTAAGATATGTAAGGGGTCAGATTGATGGAAGAGGGTCTAAATACCATGGATATCTAGGGGCCAGGTAATAAATATTTTGTGAAATTTTGTGGGTGTTGATCACTGGGTGTTTATGACTAAGTTTACTTCCGATAGTTTGGATTTTTTGCGTGTAATTAATGATCATTGAGAGATTGATGAACTTCATATTGCGGACCGAAGAACTAGCGACCATGATAACTCCGAAGCCATTCCTTTCCCCCCTACTCCCCAATGACATACTCACATCCTTCTTCTCCAATCCATACCTCGTGCAGTTTCCCAGCTGGGACATCGACCCTTGTGCCAGGCCCGAATGTCTCTTTGACGACTTTGCCACCGTGAATGGAGGCATTGTCCTCGGGATAGGTTATCGTCAGAGTGCCTCGGCGGATAAGGTGTGTAGTGAGACCAGAGTGCTTGTGCGGTGAGTAGTGCGCATTGCTGTACGGAGTGTGAGCAAGCAGCATAGAGAATGATGGGAGATTCTTTTGTCGAGAACTATTTCAGGGATAATGATGCGTCATGGACGACGACGATGGGAAAAGAACACTGTATGACGAGTTCTTGAGGTCAAGATAACCGCCACTTCATTGTTGTTCATGATCTAGGGAACGAGTGTTGCACCGGGGAATTAAACTTCTACCAATGAATCACGACGAGAAACGGATTATAAAGGCACATATGCTCATATTAGAGGTCAACCGATTCTTCACTTACCTGCCGTCAGCCCAAGTAAATACATGACGGAATCCCCAGTCCTTTACCATGCGTTCGCACTCTTGACGACTTCCAATGGTATAAGGGTCCTCAGCCATGGTTGACGCGCCTTTCCCTTCTCAGAGTTGCGGTTCGTGCGAAATATGTTGCGCGGCAAGGGATGTCTGATCCTGTTGAATGAGTTTATGTAATGCACCCGGACAGCGTCCGCGAGTTTCGAGCTTCAGCGATAGTTTCCGTTCTCTGAGATTCAGCACCAGTGGCCAAACCTGATCTAACCTTTTTATGCGAAAATAAGCATTGCAAGATTGTTCAGTTGTCAGGATCATCGAAGACCATAATGAGTGACGCTTAAAGCCAGGTTAAGTATGACGTTTGCGGGGCCACATTCTTGGCAGCCCCTTTTGCTGCAGAAACGAAGCCACGAGTGACCCAGATTCCCGGGATGACCGTTTTGATGTCCCACCTCGTATGATTGTTCCCTTGCAACATAACAAAGCATCTGTCGTGCCACCTTCTCCGGGGTACGTGCAAGACCAATAGGAGCTCCATTCGCGGTGTTCATATGAGACATATTCTGGCAAGAAGAATAGAAAAAATAACTGCCATCGTTTCCGCTGCTGGTAACAAACAGCTGTCCTCGCTTCCAACATCGACTAAGTAATGGCCCGGAGATCTGGGTTGAGTTATCCGCTCTGGGCCGTACATTCCACTCACAGGCCTCCATCGTGAGATCTAAAGTTAGATGAACCGCTGTTGGACCACTGGAGCGAATCTCAGAGTTCTTTTGAGACCCACTGAAACTGTATCGCGTTGCCCTGAGTAGACCACGTAGCATACAGAAGTATGATGTACTATATTTCCAAACGTTCTGCATGTGCTTTTCCATAACTTCGTTTTTATATGCGCAACATTCCGGAACTGCCAGAACTGGGATATTGTCAGAGAAATGCGACATGAATCAATAGTCCGATCGTTTTTGCTTTTGAAGCTTAACCAGAGTCCAAACCACTCGATCCTATGCCTCCCCTCGCATACCGAGCCTGTTCAGATCTGAACGGCCAGCGATGAAGGACTCATACCCAATTAGTTAGTGCCTAGTGGATTACTAAATGGCGCCGGTACGCCCATTTTTGAGGCCGCCCGTCTTGTTTTATCACGGACCGTACCCCCCAGCCGACAGTGTTGAATCGCACACACATAAATGGCGAACATACAGCAACGAAGATGACTTACTTTACAACCAAACAGTATCTCGCTAGAATATCGAGTATTGTTCAGGACCTGATGGTGATGTGACAGAGGCCCACTCGCCCCGCCTCGTCACAGCGACTAGCGGAACAGGCCTGTTGTTTATCACATCGGGGCTTTAGGTGCGGGCAGTGCAAGGCGTCCTCCAGCCATTGGCGCAAGGTTAACAAGGAGGATAAATGCCATCCATTGTTGCAGATTCCTCAGTGGGAAGAGTAGTAAGCATAAGTACCAGAGCTCCTGAGCTTTCAGCGCGGTTAATTTTGCGTCTCACTGTTGAAGATTGCATGGCTTACCTGTTTATTTCTTGAAACTAGTCTAGATCCCTGCAAACTTCGATACAGGCGATTTGTCGTGACTCTTTGTGCTTATGCGCTTGTTCTTGACACCTGACAGCATTGGAATAAGAGATTCCTCCACAGGTCTTGTGCAGCATAGGCAATGCATCGCACCGTCATCGAATTAATACGACCAAACCGAACAAGATATTGGGCTCTCACACTATGGAGATTGGATTCGAGACAGAGTAAGGCTCTCTTTCCTCTGAAGACTGGTATGGTCCCTTGAGTCGCGCGGTGGCCAGTCTTTCACTTGTTCTTGAAGAACAACAACCTGAGAAGTATTCCCGCTTTTGACTTAGCTAATGTTCACCAGGTGACATGATGCACTAAAACCTATGAAAGCAAGTGCATTGGATGATATTCGGAGATTCAAACCACGCGCTGCCTAATCCCGTCATTTATCTGCCCCGTTGAGGTAGTTCTGGCCGAGAATGGAAACAATTAAATATTTCTCAGAGTGAAGACACTTAACATCTTGGTGGAAATACTCGTGCTTGGACAAGTCAAGATCGATGACTGAGATTGACGTGACATGGTGCGCCTACCGCTTTTGAGTCAATGCGGCTCAAGGCCCGGAGGCAGCATCCTTTCGAGTCTCAACATAAGGTGACGGGACTTCCTGCAGCAGCCACAGAGTTCTCAGAGCCATCATCAGAATCCCCGGGCATTTTGCTAGAGTACTAATCCTCATTCGAATATGAGCGCGACAGAGGCTTCAAGTTACAATATCACAGCAGGAATTCAGCTGATACCCGAATCATAACGGCGGCCGGTCGATAGTCCTAACGACATGTGTTGATCCCTGTCACGCCTGGTCAGTCAACGTTTACAGCATCATCATCCACCCTCGACAGAACCGTTATGCAATATCCGTGGATCAGAGTACATTACAGCCACAGACTTGCCATAGCAGGCTATAGATGCCAACAGCTCCATGTGAAGTTTGCTGTTCGCAGCTCGATCTCTATGACTATGGGCATCTAGCTTGAATATGGAATACAATCAAGAGCAGCATTGGATTGTCAGTCTAAACCGACGTACTGAATCATGCAAAAGGATCGGCTGGTCCCTTTTTATCAAAGCTACTTCGCGATTGTTCTGGCCGCAAGAGCTTCCCGTTATCAGATCTCAAAACTAACCATTGTTCTTTACTCCAATTCAAAGAACTTGTGGCTCCATCGCCCTTCGTCTATATGGAAAGAGATCGGTACACCAAGGACATACAGACTGCTCAGCTGTTTATTGCGTATCCACTGTGCCTGATAGATTGGGTTCACTAGGTGAATGTTAGCACCGTGATCATCTAATAGCTTCAGCCTGGAGGACTACCTGCCTGAGACTCTTCAACACATTGTACCACATACGTGACAATTTTTCCCCGGGATAACCCAGACTTCTTGCCCTCTTTTTTCGCAGTTCGGACAGCGCACTCCCGGCATCTAAACATTGAGTGTCAGTTTCGATCTGACTCATTGGACACTTTGTAAGATGGGAATCCTCACTGGTGTCATGAGTGGGCGGACCATATCAATATGGATGGTACCCCCAAAGATGCAGGTATAATTCCTGTTCTGAAGACACATGTTTCCCAGCGCACGAAATTTCCAGTATTTTCTGACTTCTGATGGATATTTATATGAGGTTGGTCTCTTATGCTGGAACTCGGCGTCAAAAGGGATAGGCTGCGCCCGTGCTTTATATGCTTTCTTCTGAATGCTTTGTTCGTGGGCGACGAGTGGAAACTCTTGGTGGTCTATTCGAAAGACATCAGATGCTGCTTGCTGGGTGCATATTATTTCGTCATGCGTATGTATCAATCCACAACCATTCACGAATAATGGGTTCCTCTCATTGCAAACAGTTATGGAGGACCCATACCCTGGCTACACAACTGTTTGAATTTCGGGTACTTACCTAGATTTCAGTCTGCTCGTCATGAGAAGAACCAACAGCGTCGTTTCAATTGAGAAGAGAAGGGGCAGAGTTAGCTTGAATGCTTATTGAAGTGTGTTGCACGAATCTTAAGGTTGTGTTATAATGGGTTTCGATCTGTCCCGTTCCCAAAATCACAACTGCATGCGCTGTGTACCGACAATA
Source organism: Paecilomyces sp. PK2413 (assembly GCA_023624055.1). Lineage (NCBI taxonomy): Eukaryota > Fungi > Ascomycota > Eurotiomycetes > Eurotiales > Thermoascaceae > Paecilomyces > Paecilomyces sp. PK2413. The sequence goes on from JAMADQ010000004.1 coordinate 1,324,705, forward strand.
TCCAACAATGGCTGAAAGATCGCCAAGAATATATGTGCTCTTCTCTTTCAGTCAGATATGCATCCTGCATCTTCAATCGTTCTGGGTACGAAGGATCTCTTACGCTCGGGTTCTTCTGTTCTGATATTCCGTATCTTTTCCGAAATGTGTGGCAGGCGGGCTACCAGCCCAAAGTCATGGATTGGCAACGGGTAATTCTTGTGGATGCGTCAGGTATTGTAAGGCTGTCTCCTTTGCGTTGTCACTGTAATCCAATAGCTAACAATATGACACCGTGCTAATGAGTGTCGCTCAGAAACCTTTCTGTTGCAGAAACAATTGGGGCATCTCTTCTATAGAAGTTCCCTAGACGTCATTCGACTCTGGTCCTAAAGTTTTCTCCGAGCAGAATAGACGATCGTTAGATCGAATGATACATGACAGTCCGGCCATTGCCATCTTCTGCGCTACTGGCGATTAGTCTCGCACGGCAAAGGGCGCCCGAATGGATCCATCAAAGCTAACAACGGTCACGGAACGTGGCCTGAATCCTTCCTTGAGAATATTGGACTGTCCTCAGAAAGAGAGAAAAAAGGAGGCCCTAGTCAAATTTCGTGCGGGGCTTCCTGTCTTGACAGATGATCTTCCAAATTGTGGACAGGAGGATCTCCGGCGCAAGGTTGACTTACGCTAAATGCGCCATTGACCGTCTGGGCAATTTCAGATACCGCAAACGATACGCTGTGGGATTGCCAATACATTTAGAGCATTTGATCTAGCCTAAAAGCGCAAACAATGACTACCGAACACGATTATTTCTATTGGATCAAGCGCTGGCGCGCGGTGGATAAGGACTCAAGAAGCGGAGGGCGGCTGCATAGCTTTCAAAATGACCACTGAATACTCTTCGGCTGATCTAGGGACCGCCACTTGTCTATACACGATATAGGCCATGAGATGGATAAAACCGCATGTTTCTTCCATCAATTTCTGTGACCCTTGAAATCCTCGATGGTATGAATATGTGGACGTCATAAGAAGACTAGTCGTTGCCCTGTCTACCAAGGCTGCAATATCTCATCTTCACGGCTACGTGCATTGCTTTCAAGTTCCACGGATAACACATTTCCCACCGCTTCAAGGAGGAAACCCGAGACTGGGCTTTCGTTTGCTTTGTGTGGATCTAAGCGCGATTATTCGAGCCACCTTTGTACTCTGGCAGACTGATCCCTTCGGTCCCGCTGGTGTCGGGAGCTGTCGGATTCTGCTGCAAACAAAGGGAGGAAGCGGCGCGGAGTTGGTTTCTGCGTCCACGCTTCAGACATTCTGGAGTACTGGTAAACACCTGCCAGTTAAGGGAGATTTCTCTGTGGAGATCTCCCTCATCGCATCGCAAACATGATCTACTGTGTGACCGCAGCAGTAACAGCACTGACGAACGGTGGGGCAGGATCTATCGCTTAACCCACGCGGTCTGCGCAAGGCATGTTCTGTACGGGTTCAAAATGGATACTATATGGCCCACGCCAACATAGTCGTTGGGACTCCAAAATCCTTTCGAGGCAAAAGTGGATATTCCAGGTCCATCCACACCTGGATAGCCTGCATGGAATCTCAAACCGGGGCCATGCTCGTGAGTGTATATCCGACGTCTTAGGTGCCTACGCTGAGAGTTCGCTGTTAAGCATTCCAAGAGTAGAGAGCATTAGGTGCACACCGCCGACAAGACTCAATCGAGAATTACTGGTAGCGATGTGAGGAATCTGGAGTGAAGGAGGCAGTGGGTGCTCCTTGAACCTTGTTGGTAAGACCGGTTGGTCTCCACTGTTCTGTCAACCTTTCATCCATCGATCATTAACGGCTGACGAAGGATATATTATTTGCTAATCAGGAAGTGATTACTGTGTTGAATATTCTGTCACTGCATTATTATCTTCTGGCGCTACAACTACCGCAGAAGCGACTGAAGCAGCCACGTCTTTCGGATTCCGGACTGCAGCCTACCAGCAGGAACAACACTAAGCGGCATACTTACCTACATTAGCAGCTAAATACCGAGCTAACACACGACACTTTAAAAGAATGGGTATCCATAGTCGAACAGCCGATGTCACCGCGCGTCTGTGTTATCTCACTAATAACAACACTAGCAATAATGATCCAACCGCCTACCCCACACGAATGCAGATAGACGGCCTAGAATTGGTACTGCCAACTCGACATTATGTGAGCGCTCGCCAACTGAAACAAACTACAGGGAAATCATTGGAATATGGCTGGGTGCGTCGCGGCTATCACTGGCTCGCGAACCCGCTAGTGCTCTCAAGTTGGGAAATGATATGTTGTACCTGCAGGTGCAGCGTTCCGACGGCACCTATCATTAGGGACGAGGGTGCCATCATCATTTTTGCTTGGAAACTGCAGACTCAGCATAACTAATCCAGAGTGTCCAACTTACCAGAATTTTCTCTAGGCCGTTGTAAACCCCCTTTTCATATGCGGAATTTCGGATTAGACTTACACAAACAAATAGGAGAACCATCTAATATGCATGTGAGGACTGACTATCATAGTCTACGAAGACCCTGCCCAGAACAAAAGTGTTATGTGTCTATGTCGCGCTCATTTTTATGGGGACCAGATCAAAAGCATCCAACAAGGCACTCCCGCACAACTACTTATTCGGTATTATATTATACACATATACACACCACATTCAATCAACTGTGTCCCACTGATTTATGCGGCACCTATCGCAAAATTGCAGCATTTATGGTCCTGTGATCACCATTACCGCACGCAGTGTAACATCTACTCGTAAAGCCCAATCCTGTGCAGGAAGGGCGGTGAAGAGAAACTCAAAAGGTAAAGAGCTTATTTTCAGGTAGAAGACATCTTGGCCCAGGTGGGCTTCATGCCAAATCTTCAAAATGCATGTTGCAGTACTAATTAGGACACATAATTTATTTGACAGTGCATACAGCTGCACTTTTAGTGGTGAGATCTACGCCTATAACAGAATACCGTTGGCTCTTTACGTCCAAATGTATCACATGTGCACAACACATACTTGCCCTGCCTTTGCCAACATTACATGCAGAGCCTATGGCTTCAGACTTTGATCATTTACGCTTTGCAATGACCTACAGCAATCATGATTTTCATTTGAGATGCATGCTGCCGCGAATGATTGTTATAACACTTAATGTGGAGGCAACTTGACGCTCATCATGAAGCAGCAATATTTCAAACTCAGTGTGAGAAACGTCAAGATCCATGGTTCTACAGAGTCGATAAATATTCTTCGACATGGTGCGATGGAGACATTGAGCACGCAAGTTTCGCAGGAAGATGGTGAATGCCTATCAGATTTCGGAAAAGCAACCTATCCGTGGCCAACAGAAGGAACTTGGCCGAAGGGCATCGACGGCTTTCGCTCTCAAGAGGTTAATCTGCCTTCCCCTGGTAGTGGCAAACGCAGGGGTGTGAGCCGAAATCGGGATTTTTCAGTGTCCCCAGTCATCGTTCGCTCTGAACAGGTCCTTGCACTTTCTCGACATGCGGCAGGGAGTCCATATACGGACAGGCATTGTTGGCTAGAATATTCCGTGTTTATTCACTGGTTCTAACGACTCCGACGGGTAATCAATCAATCACAACTTTACTCCTACTTATCTTGGAAATCAGTGATGCCCGGAATGAGAATAGTGCCTTACATACCGGACAGCTTACCCACAGCAGATACTCACCTGATCTCCAATTCGAAGTGATAGTTTGAATACCTCCGCTTTAAGTGCCTGGACTTCCAGTGGGCAAGAGTTCGACCTGCCGAGCTAAATGTGCGAGGCGGTACAGCGCGCACATCATAGACTTTCGGTTATACTCAAATGGTCTCCTTTAACTTCCCCTATGTATGCAGTGTCTGGGCATTGAAGACACGTGGTTTGATGAATCAGTTATTCTTCTCTACCCAGAGATCCCTGCTCTGTCCCGTATGCAGTGTCCTTGAGCGGGATGAAGCAAGCAGAAAGGTGGGCGAAGCAGCGACACAACGACTTGCGCGCGTACGATCGGCTGCCTGGTTGTTCACAGCTGACAAGCTGCGCCCGTTCTTGAACCGTGATACGTGCTTTCGTCAGCAAGGATCTCAATAACTATCCTTTTCTATGCTTCTTCATGATCAAAATCCCTGGCAGGCCATTTCTGGGAGACTTTCTCCTCTCTTTCGTCGAGGGCTTGGTCACCATTGCATGCAAGGAGATGGACTTCAGACTATCGTGGTATGGGCGATGATCTCTCGTTCCCATCGACCTGGTGCGTACAAGTCACCTTCATCATCGATCTGGATAATGTCTTCTGATCAACTCTTGCGCATAGTTGTCCTCAATCAAAGCCGCCCATCGCCACCGCCCGCTCATGAAATCGCCTCTTCTAGATAATACGGGGGAAACCGAGGTATCTACGGCACATTCTCTACAGGCAATTCAGTGTCACCAGAAAACCGGCCGATCTAGCTGCTTTCTTCACGCACGAGTTTCCAGCGTAGGGTACAGATCAAGGTTCTATGAACCAACCGGAAGTCCATGGATGACATCGAGATACCACCTGAATCCTCTCGTCTGTCTTCCTGCTTCTTCATAGGTCCTGTCACTTCGCCACTTCAAACCCCGATACCTATCATGGCAAGATCGTATTCATTCGAACGGAAGCACAGCCCTTTGGCACTGAAGACACCAATCGGACTATAATTTCAGCCGCGATATGCGCCTCACAACCGTTTCCTACCGTGCAAATCTGAGATACCGTTCTAACTGACGTTCAAAAATCACTCGCAACCCTTTGGTTGGGCTTTGACTACCAGTTGTATCGGTCCTATGGTTGCAGGGCAATTCGGATGGTTGAGGTATGGTCTCTTCTGAAGCAAAGGACAGAATTCTCGTAGGCGCAGGTAGGGAAGCCCCTAGATTAGTGCGCATGAATCATGGCGCACTAGTTACTGCCTTAATACTATGACACTGATGCCGCCAGCGCAGAAATACAGTCCAAAAACCTCTAAGTTATGCCATAACATGCAGTCCTTGCTTGTTAGTGACGAGCTTGGGAAGTCTCGGAACCACTGCTACATGTGAAAAGCGCACTGGCAGAGGAGACTCTGGTGCCGAGTCTTCTAAGTCAGATAACCAGGGTCCGACGAATGGATTCCAGACGGAATACCAGATAATTTGTCCGCGGGTCAGAAATTTGGACTACTCCCTTGATTTGCTGATTCCCGGTACACTCGCGATCATAAACTGCTTGACACATAATCCTTGGAAACCTTGATAGCTGGGGCGATATTTACCAGCTTGCATGGCCGCTGTAAGTCCGAACACGACGTTGCATTCTTTGCTATACGAGGGAGAAGTGGGTATATGCAGGGACGACACAGTGACGGCAAGTCTCCGCTATTTATGCCATTTCTCTGTTTTACCCACGGCGACGGAGTAGAGTCTTCCCGCAGGACCTTTCAACGATTTTCACCGTAAAGACAAAGTACAACCGGTTACTGCTCATAAATGAAGTGGCTCTTTCTTCTCAAGATAGAGATACTGTCCCAGCAAGGACACTAAACTGATCACTAGAGTATTGAGGTCTCCATCCACAGCTAACTAGGTCTTTCCTGTCCGCAAAGATAAGTGTAAGGGGCGAACCTCCACCACGATAGCGGTAGGTTTGAATTGGTGTCCCTATCTCAGAGAATCAACTTATCTAGGTATAGAGGATATAGTATATTCTTTCCTCGCTCGATCTCGGAGCCGGGATGATGCTAAGCCTCAATGTGCGTCTAACGCACTTCGTAGCTTGATTTCCACGGTTTCAGATGGAGCTAAGACTCAGGAGTAAAGCGTACTGGAAGATTCGTCCTTTTGATTCGGCTGAGATGCGCTTACAGAGCTTGACAAGGCGCGTTCATCGGCAGATCGAAATAAAGAAACATACTCGCGCTCCCACGACGAATGAAGAGGACTCAACAAGCCTCGGAGTTCGGGACACCAATCCGAGGCCCAATCGAAGAACTGCGTAGCCGACTCAGAGATCAAGCCCCTGACAGGCGCGACCCCTCACGTTCACGGAGAGTTAATTTGATTTCCAAATCCCGACTTGATTTCTCCCTATCAAAGGTCTAGGCTTTACTATACGTAAGAGTGTTGACCGATATCCCTTGCTTATGACTTCGTTCTAACGGAACGTGGGAAAGTATAATGTTATGTCGGACCATGTTTTCTCGTGGCTGCGTCAAGCTATATGCACAGCAAGCTGTACCATCAGATAATTCCGTTAACTAGTGCTGTGCCTAAGTATATTTGTCATTCGTGGCCCCATGCGGCTTTCGCGTTATCTTACCATATCTGATATCTAATACTCCGACAATATACCGGTCTCCGTGAACAGCTAAATCTAGTCACGCAATCTTCATTGATACGATCGAAGGACAAGCCTCGGCTCCTTTCATATTTCAGAGGCAAGAATAAAGTTTTTCCATATTGTTTGGGAATCACTACGCATCTCAGCTTGCATCACGTATACCTACTCCATTGGCTTTCCAGATTAGCATCTCGGAGCAACTTCAAAAGAAAGAAAGAGAACAAACCTGATATTAGATCAATTTTACATTCGCTTGTGTTTCCAGAGTGTCCGTCTAAGCAGTTAGCAATGATGAAATAGTCTGTCCATTTCCCGGTTTGTCTTCGCTTGGGCTCTATTTCTCAGAATCCGCGGCCAGAATCGGTGGATACTAGATAAAAGTAGACTCATATGTTAATCCGACTCATAGCCTCGTATCCTACCTCGCTACTGTATTTGTTTCATGCCTCCCGAATGCTCTCGGAGATACGTAGGTTTGAATATATCTTTATTATTTATTTCTGGTACTTCAAATCTAGTCTGGAATTACACATCGACGAAGGTTAGAATGGGTTCTCATCGAGCAATTATAGTACTTGAATACCTATAACGTGGAAATTCTATGATTTACTCACTTTTTCCCTATTGGGTATTTTGCGCTCAATTGCCCGTCCCGGCATTCGTCGTTCTACTCAGAAATGCTGCAAGCCTATTCTCTAGAATTGACGGTCCTCAGAAGTCACTGCATCTAGAAATTTTGTACGCCCATGGATCAGTCACTGTGATTATTTAGTGGCAGGGGGATTTCTGGGTCTTGAAGGCAAGGTAAACAAGAAACACCGGGTGTCTAGGTAAGCTTCTAAGCTTCACACCGGAGACTAGGCGTACCATTATTAATGTTCAACTTTCGCGCAACAGAATTAGACGTGGCCTTGCATTTACAATCACATTAGTGTGCTTAATAATATGTTGTTTTCTAATTTCCATTTTAAGAAGGGGTTACTTCGAAGATCGCTGTAACTACAACCACGGTAACAAACAGGCCGGGTTCAATTATTAATTATCAATAACGATTACCCCGCACGTACCTTTTTCATTTATATCTGCGCAAACATTGATAATTGAGACTTTTACAACAGAATCCAAAGCAGTTTGATTATCGCATACTCTACATAAACACCATAATGGCTCAAACAGAGCCTGTGCACTTTTTTGATATAACGTCTAAGCTACCAGGTACATACCAAATCCCACCTTGAGCATGTTATAAATCAGCTATATTCAACAATAAACTAACAAGACTGTTATTAGGGCCTAGGAAATCATGGTCACCCAACACGCTGAGGACCCGAATAGTGCTTAACTACAAGGGCATTCCGTATACCCAATCGTTCATCTCATACCCAGACATAAAACCTCTGCTCAAGCAACTTGAAGTCCCTCCTAACTCATCGGGTATACCATATACACTTCCTGGAATCATACACAGAAGTACTGTCACATTGAACCCGTTCGGGGCCATGATCGATTCGCTACCCATTGCATTGCACCTGGAGCAGGCGTTCCCTTCGCCTTCGTACCCGTCTATCTTCCCATCCGGTGATGCTAGCTACGCGCTCGCCCTCGCAGTGGGGTACATAACGAACGGTTTGTTCGGCAAGGGCGTTAGAATCCTTATGCCTAAGGTCCCAGATCGACTGGACGAGAGCGGTAGTAAATATTTCCACGAAACGCGCACTGTGAGATTCGGGAAACCGTTGGCGGAACTCACACCCAAGGATCAACAGGAGTATGACGCAATTTGGCGGGAGATTGAAAAAGATTTGTTGACATGGACTGCTATGTTGAAAGGGAAGGCTGGCAAGAAAGGCCCTTTCTTCGAGGGTGAAAAGGCGGGATACGCGGATTTCCTAGTTTTGTCTTTCATGGCCTGGTATGAGAGGATAGACAATGAGACCTTTCAGAAGATGTTGAAAGTCGGGGATGGAGAGTTGAAAGCACTATGGGATGCGTCGGTCCAATGGGTAGATGGTCAGGGCGAAGAGAAGGAATGGCCAGTTTCCTCCGAGTTGTCCACGGTTCTTGGACGTTTCTGAAATGGATCGATGAATACATAAGCCCGAAGCTTCAAGAACAGAAGAGTGATAGTTAACTCGTTTATATTCATATTATACAACACAGATCTCCGCGGGTCCGTTGAATCTGACAGGTTCCCCGAACCGTAAACGAGGCCCACCCTAATCGTGCTTTCAAAGTTGATGCGACTGCAGATTTTCTGAAGGCACCATGATGCAACAATCGCTCCAATAATAACATAGTAGTTTGACACCATAGTTGTACAATTCAATGTTAGATTAGCCAGTTCACAGTCCACGCAGGAAGTTAGCCTCCCGGATGCCCTTCCTTCTGGCGGCCCTTGCACTCTTGGTGATTTCCGATCTCTTTTCCAGACTCTCCGCAGCTTCGGTAATGATATCCTTCTCGCTTTCACCGCTTCTGTTGTACGGAGCAGGTGTGATATCGGTTGCCTGTTCGTGAACAGGGATTTTGCGGGGCAACGATGCCGCGAGAGCAGCCATCTTCTTCTCGTGACGCTTTCGCTGTTTCTTGTTCAACGCTGAAACTTAGTTAGCACACCGATTTTTCCATTAATAAGATCAGTTAGCGAATAAGCGGTCCACATACTGCTAACATCGACACCACCCAATTCAGTTTTAGACTGCTTCTTCTCATCCAGCAAGCCCCAGAGCCAGTCGGGATATTCCGAATCATCCAAGGCGAATATGTCTGGTTTGTTCTTGAAGTAGTTCAGGCCCTGCAACTTTGTTCCTGGCGGGCAGCTGCTTGGCTCGCGCTGAGTCGCAGGCTTCTTAGGCTTTTCAGGGTTCACATCGACATGGACACCCTCCGGCGTGCTCAACGGCTGCGAGATACCCGGCGAAGCGGAGGATATGGCGGACGGGATGGTGATGGGTTTTTCGCTCGGCCCAGGCTGGCGCGGAGCTGGCGGAGGCCCCGGCAGACTGTAATTTCTCAATTGACCGCGCTGGATCGGTTGCGAGCATGTCGATGCTGTCGGACTCTGGATAACAAGTCGCGACAGCAAACTTGTCCGGCACTGTCTGCAGATCATTGTGACAATTCCGGCGCTGCAGAGGTGAATTAACAACGATACAGTCAGTTCGGACAATCAGCAAGTCGAATAGAGGATGCGGGCTTGCTGGACGCCGAACGACTAAGAGGGTCGATATCGAGGTTGAGATGATCTCCGGCGAAAACTGCGGCGATGAATTTCATGCCAAGCCGGAGGTTGTGATCACGTGTACTTCGCCAGTCCTGCTGAGTCAGCAACTTCCCATCTTTGCTTCTTCGCTGGAGTATTATGGTTGATTACGAAACAGCAGGAAATGTCTTTTCCATACGAGTTGAAGCTAAAATATCAATTTTATGACGCGATATTATAGCTCAGTTCTTTTTGGATAAGTCCATTGTGTTTGGTGTGCATACTGATCATCTTGATATGCTTGTTCCGAGAAAAATATATACTTCGAATAAGAGAATGCAGCGGTATTCTGTGCCCAGAGAGCCTGCCCCTTCAACTGACCATACATATAAGAAGTCTGGGTGATTTTTACACACAAGAAAAGAATAATTGCACCAGAGGTGTTTCTACCGCTACACGCAAGGCTAAGCGGCCATGTCTGCCTCATTTGTAGAAACATCTCGCATAGAGGAGTGTCATGGACAGCAGAAGAGAAAATAGCCTGCCCATGTGTGGGCGCTCAGCCATAAGTGGTTGATGGTAAACAGTAGACTCTGTCCATTTAAGATATTCAAGTGATTACAGTATATAACCATTAACTATGCTAACCTGCTCTTAGTTATGTAAATCACGTTGCTGATTATTTCCAGTGACTTACAGATGAATACTTAAATTTGAGATCATATTTACGCAGAAAAGATGTCGAAATGCTAGGTGAATTGATCAATACGTTACTTAAGGCTGCACCGAGCTAAATGTCCATGTCAAATGGCCCCGACCTCAAGGAAGCCCTAGGTATGAAGAAATTGAACGACAATAGACGCATGATGTGCGTTCAATATTCAATAAGTGTACATACAAAATGAACCCACGAGGTATCATGAATAGTCGGATAAGATGGAATTAGATGGAGAGAAAAGGAATTACACAAAATATCAGATCCAGTGGTCGAATCAGCTGTGCGACATCCAATATAAAATTCTCCTCTTTACCACAGTTTCATAGGAGTGCATTTGAGATCGAGGTAGTTGGAATGAGTGTATAGTTTCCTGAAACACACATACACCATAAACACTTGAACCAATGATTAGGGAAGGGATATAACTGCGACCGGGGCATCCAAGAAATTCATCGAATTACGGCACTCCCGCATTATTGATTATCCAAAGGTCTTTATGCATACAAAACGAAAAGGGCCAAGTCAATATATCACTTGCTTCTCCTCACCGCTGTCCAGGGATTTGCCCCAGACTTTCTCCATCTCGAGAGCTGTAATATGTCACATTGGACTAGCGAAGGCGAATCGAAAAGAATGGAGCGTTATTGTGAATATCAGATGTCGGCACGATAGTTTGCGGCACCGAGACAGACTCTGTGATGCGGAACCGCATTCTAGCGAAACCAGGGATGCACATCGCTGAACTATTATATCACCTGGGTTGCGCAGCGACACAGCTAGGTCGCCAGGAGGCCTCGTTCCCCACTTCCAAGAATAATCGAGGCCTCGTCTCCCATCCAGACATCTGCTCTTATTTGTGGACAGGCAAGTGTACTCGTTGAAAAATAGATCCGGTCCCCGTTCTGACCGCTATCCGGATGATCGTCAATATAACACTTCTCGACCTTTCCCCGCATTTTCGGTCGGACATAGCGTTGGAGAGCCGAGCCGCATAACTAAAGCATTTTTTGCGGGGCAGCTGGAGAGCTGTCTAGAACTCTCTGGATCTAGGTTCATGCTTTATTGCTATGGTTGAGATGACTGGACCGTGATGCTGTCAGTTGGAGATAGCCGATTCCGCTCAGATCCTTTCTATGTACATACATGTACTAGGGTACTTTCTCTCTTGGAGACATTACGGAGTACATTGGTCGCGACTATGCTGTATTCGGTTCCCCGGGAAATTCGGGAAATCGGCTCATCCTGGGCTATCTGGGAGCAGAAAGTTTAGGAACCTCTTGAGTAGCATTCTGTGTGTGATGCCAAGTGTTCGGGTGGCTACAAGCGCGTCAGCATGGTTGGACTTTGGCTGGCTAACGTGTACGGAGTAAATGGGCCCCTGTGGGTAATGGAACGTCTAGCTTGACAGCTTGGGATCGGCGCTGTACTTGGGTAGAAGACCAATGACCAATTAATACGTCAAGAAAGGAACAGTCTGCTTTGTGGTTTTTGTTTTGGGTCAGGTTGAAGCATACAAGCCCGCAGAAGCTTTTCCTGTGGAATATAAAGCGTAAGAACTTAATATATGCGTATTAGAAAGATGCTGAAGTAGGTAAATCGTATTTTTTGCTCATTAGACAAGTGTTCAGATAATATCCTTGATGGTTCTTCCCGAATGGAAGTAGCATTATTATCGCCTCGTATGTGGAAGCTGTCAGAATAGACCGCGCTGCACTGAAAATAGCAAGCACGTAATTTTCATTGGAAGCTGGAACAGCAGGAAGTGTGCTGTTGGTCTGACACGACAAACCATAAGTTCATTGCTTCCTTCATGGTAGTTCAATATTACAGGTCCTTATTTCTCTCACTGGCTCCCCGAACAAAGCGGCTAAGGTCGCCCACTGGAAGAACAATGGGGAAATCGACACTGATAAGGAGTTGGGCTGTCATGAGATACCACCCGAATAACTGAGCCACGAAGAACGAAGCACCGGATGCCTATAAGTAGTTAGATACGATCAAACATGTAGGGGGAAGACCCATAGTAGCGAGGAGAGCAAGGAAACTCACAATCTGAACTCTCCCTGCCAATGCAACGTTTCCTTCCGCGAGTTGAAAGTTGGCACCGGCAAGCAGACAGAAACCGAGGGAGAGAGTCAAGAAAATGACCATGAAGACGAAGTTCGTGCGCAGACTACATATAAGGTATACGAAGCAAAGGAGGCCGAAGAAGACATAATAGAACGCTGTTAGACGGTGTTAGAGATGGATTAAAGTATAGTAGACAAGCACAGAGGGATAGTACGTACCGAAGGAAGAATTGAACCCTGGGTTTGTCGGATCGTTAGGTTCGAAGGCTGCAGTAGCACCGTATGAAGGAACCAGGGTCGTAGCAAGAGAGAGCCAGAAACCACCTTCATAGAAAGAAAGTCTTGTTAGGTTATCGTGTCATCGAATGATATGGGGGAGGATGCTGCATACCGAAAGAAGCGAGGACAACCAAAGTGAAGGTGTTTCCGAGAATCCATTCCATCACGCCAGAGATTATCATGAGAAGACCACCGACGAAGTACATGACACCGCTGTTATAGATTGTTAACATTTGCATATGGAATATAGGTTATGCATGTACTGACACAATGGCAGCACCGCCACCCCCAGATCCTCTCCATCCCATCAGCTGGCACGACAGAGGGCCTAATGTGACAATGAAACCCAGGATACCCCTATATTATGAGAGAATGTATAGTTAGTTGCCACACTTGCAATCACTTCTTCAGAAAGGAGAGAACTCACAGTGGCGTCGGGTTGCCGACAGTAGCTCTGATATCCCCTTTGACTTGATTCTTGGGGGTAAGGTAGATTTTCTCGAACAGCTCGGGAGAAATTGAGATTCCACCTGCTGTACGAATCTTCCTGAGAGCATCATCTCTGTTCTCATGGTCCTCTATGTCGTAGCGTGGCGAGCGCAGAGAGCCATTGTGGTCGGTGTTGCCCTTCTCGATATCGGACATGGCTGTTGGTCTGGAGACTTCAATTCCTTTGCTGTGGTAGTGTTGGAAACGTTGTCAAGAGATGAAACAGAGTGCAGTAGGAGACTGGACCAATAGTAGAGACAGCCAACGTGATCCGTAGATTAGCGGCGAAGGGAAGTAGATGATCGAGAAACAGGACTATCCCATATTCTTCCCCAAAGGACATATAGACCTTTTATATATTCATTCCAGGGGGCTACGCAAGGCCCAAGATAGACCACAACCTTCACTAGCGAGACTTCACTCTATGCTGTCCTTGTCGATCCCATCGTGAAAGGACATGACAAGCCTCATTCTCTCTGGAAGCCAATCCCAAGGATTTGAAATTGAATTTAGCCATGGGAAACATGCATCAAGGCCCACCGTTCCGGCGGCTAGCTGTTCCCGTTTTCAGGAAGACGTGTGAACGGACATCTAGTTACGGTTCTGATACCAATGGGTCCATAGGCAATCTTGTTGCGGGGAAGTTCATGGTCCAAGCTGGAAAGCAAGATTCTGATTGGATTCAGTGCAAAGCTCCTTATGTGCATAATTTAGACATCCCCCGAAAAGCACAGCATTGGCTGCTGGCCATCGTCATAACGTCTCGTCTGGCACAAGGTATATGTATACTCCCCGCAGCGCCCCCGCACAGATGGTTCCAAATGAAAGACAGAATTGGCGTGTCGGATGGTGATTCCTGGACAGATGTATTTCTCAGCCCGTATTTAGCAGACACTGAGGCCAGGACATCAGAGGATCTTGACCTAAGATGACCACCTACATGGACATCTCAACAACGACGCTGTGGAGACGCACGACGGAATGCGGAGTAAGGGCCGTCGCGGGCTAACAGCTACACCAGAAGCTTGATGGCGATCACCCTAGCTCGATTCCAGAATAGCTTTAGGGGTCTCCCCAGACCGAACGACAACCAGCTCGGCAGAAAAGCAGGATACGACAGGGCCAATTTCCACCGATCCCGTGTGTGTGTCGGATCCGGGGAAAGGCGGGGGATGGTGGATTCTTCCCCGGAGTGCGCCAAGAGCCAGGAGCCAGGAGCCGCATCGCCATCCATAGACGTCGATGAGGAAATAGGATCCGCTCACATTGCGTGACAGCTGTTTCAATCGTATGAGGTAAGTATGGATAGTCGGATTAATGGAAATTTCCCGGAGTAACGGTTGGCGACAGGCTGGCTTAGCGACCTTGCAACGAGATCCATTCATCTCGATGGACTCGGGAGCCGCATCATACTGTGTGTATGCGGTTCCCTGTCTCTATGTGTAAAACTAATCGAGCCAGACTATGCGACGGGCTGATTAGATCCAGATCATCTCTCCCCTATGAGGCCAACTAAGGTTGAAACTAGAATAATGGTACCGTTTCCTGGTTGCTAGAGACAAAGCTTGAGAAGGAACCGTTCCTGGAACGATACCCAGAGGCTTCAGCCAGTTCCTGTGTTTTCACCAAGGCTCCAGTTATGCAATGGCCCAGAAACCAGGGAAGATGGAGACAGACGATCAAGCGTCTAGGGAATGATACCCAGCGGGAAGTCTGTATTTGGCTATCCGGCTAATCTGCGGTTCCGCATAACAGTTTCTATTCTAGGAGCTCTAACTTATCTATTATGAAGGAGACGGTTCGTATACGCGCAAAGAAAATATAAAATAGGAATTCAGGCCTTCACAAGTTGGTTTTGGCTACAGATGCGATCCCTGTTCGTTTTAGAGCACTTTTATTGTCGATTCTTTGGGGGCCGAGGGAATACACCATCTTGGTTCTTCCACCCCTTTACTTCAAAACGTGTCAACAAACCTCTTAGGTTGGTCAATGTCCAGTCTCTTCTCTATCTGATGCTACCTAGACGTCCACATCTCTCACTTGAATAGTATGGCTTTATCGGATGTTTCGGTTGACGTGGAAGTTCTGGAATTATGTCACACCACAAAGAAGTCAGCGCATCGTCAGTCTTGCGTGTGAGAACCATACTTCAAGGAAGGCCTTTTATGAAGGGTGAAAGTAGCTGAAGAAGAACCGTAGAAATACTTTCAAGTAGGAATTGTTCTGATATCTTATTTTACTTTGAAATTCGTCTGAGACTATATCGATCAAGTCTACCTAAGCTATGGGTTCAGGTTGGCATAAACATCGGGACAGGGGTATCTATACCCACAAGTATCCTGTCAATAACATACCATATGCCAAGAAGATCACAAAGAATGATCGCAACCCTACAGATGCCAAGATCGATCCTTATGGAACTGGAGTTCGCCCTGAACCCTATCGCAATCGTCTCGGTGCATCCATACTCGGTCCGCGCAATCGGGACAGGGAGAAGCAGGACCCAGATATGATTCGTCCACCGTCGACAGATTCTGGACACATGCCCAATCTGAAATGGAGCTTTGCTGATTCGCACATGAAGATCGAGGCAAGTCGGTGCTCTTATCATAGAGATCTGCAGTACATACTAATTCCACCTTGTAAAGGAGGGAGGATGGGCAAGGGAGACTACAGTCAGAGAACTTCCCACAAGGTAAGTACTGAAAATAAAAAAAAATTAATGACAAGAGATAGTCTAATGAAATAACTTCAATAGCGTTGAGCTCGCGGGAGTCAACATGCGCCTCGAAGAAGGCGCTATTCGCGAGCTGCACTGGCACAAAGAGGTAATTAAACCCAGTAGATTTCATGTGATCCTAAACTAACCACATAGGCTGAATGGGGCTATGTCCTCGAGGGGACAACTCGCATTACCTGTCTGGACAATGAGGGAGGTAACTTCTCGGACGAGGTCAGTAAAGGTGGCCTCTGGTATTTCCCATCCGGTGTTCCGCACAGCCTTCAGGGACTGGGCCCAGGGGGAACTGAGTTCCTTCTGATCTTCGACAACGGGAACTTCAGTGAAGAAGAGACCTTCCTGCTATCAGACTGGCTTGGTTAGTGCGCGGAATAGCCATAATGCCACCCAGTGAACAGCGAGACTAATATTGTATCAGCACATACACCCAAGTCAGTGGTCGCCCAAAACTTCCGTCTTTCTCCAGAAATATTTGCAAACATTCCAGAGAAAGAGAAGTATATCTTTCAGGGGAGTGTCCCCTCCGCAATCGAGCTCGAACAACCCTCTCGCGGTGGCGTCAAGGCTTCGAAGCATCGATTCACCCACAAAATGCTGGACCAAGAACCTTTGAATGCCACTGGTGGCCAGGTCCGAATTACTGACTCTACTAACTTCCCCATCTCAAAGACTGTGGCTGCGGCTCACGCGACGATCAATCCTGGCTGTCTCCGTGAGTTACATTGGCACCCGAATGCTGATGAATGGTCTTTCTTCATCAGAGGCCGAGCTCGCGTTACGGTCTTTGCCGCGAGTGGAGTATCTAGAACATTCAATTATGTGGCCGGCGATGTCGGCATAGTGCCAAAAAGTATGGCTCATTATGTTGAAAACCTTAGTGATGAGGAGCCGGTCGAAATGCTAGAAATCTTCCGGGCGCCCAAGTTTGAGGATTTCAGCCTTGAGCAGTGGCTTGCCTCGACTCCGGAGAGAATGGTAAAGGAGCATATGTTCGCTAGAGACTCTAATAGTGGGCAGGAATTCGTGAGTGCTCTAAAAGGTGCAAAGGATCCCATTAAGGGTCCTTCGAAAGAGTCTAAGTTGTAGTTAGACATGGGATTAGCTTCGACGCAACTCAAACAATCACTGCGACATATTTAGGGAAACTGGAGCCATTGGAACGGGAAATCGAAGCTCGATTAGTAAAATTTGCTAACATATCTGCGCCTGGATATATAGTGAATAGTTTAGTTTGCTGTGGTAAATATAAAAACATGTTCTCTTCAAATGGATATATAAAACAAGATTTTATGTCCAACTTCCGATAAAGATCTAATCAAGTAACAATAACGAACCTCAAGAGATCATGAACCATGATTTTCTCGCTTTAAACATTTGTAGAAATCTCACTGGTATGGCTCTTTCTTAGATACTCCATTGAACTTAGGAAATCGTCCCTCATTATAGTGCTGATATCTGAGTTACGGTATGGGAGTAGCTCTTCACGCTGGAGTCCATTCATGAGATTCCGAGTCGATTGTGGTCGGGATCCCGAGGGACCGGAGGTGCGTCCTGATCGACCAGGTGCGAACACAGGGAGGTACTTGCTGCTTGGTAATCGCATGTCGAACTCTCCATCACTTGATTCGTTGCTCTCTCCTGTTCCGATAGATTCCCCTCTCAGGCTATTTGCGAACGTAGGTAAGCCGGAGTAATCGGTATAGAGGGTAGACAGGCCCGATTCGGCTGATGAGCGCCACGAGTTGACAGCACTTGGAGGAAGCGTTATGATTTCTTGGTTCACAGCGCTTGCGAGGTGGCCAACTGGTACAGAATCAACGGGGTCTATCGATTTGCTATTCGCATAAGCCGTTGTCGACTTGAGCGATTTCCCAATCCAGAGCATCTGCTCATGTTCGCGAAGGTAGCGGTCACCGCTGAAAGATTTCTGCACAATTCCTCGAGTCATCATACCCAACTTTCTGCGCTGTTCACGTTTGTCGTACATTCGCCGGGTTATTATGGCAACATCTTCAGGCCTTGGTGAGGAAGATAGACTCGGTGCCGGCTCCTTATCATCAGCATACTGGCTCCATTCTCCCAACATCGCAAGCATTGAAATCTGAGCTCTCGCAAGAGCCTGAGCATCGTTTGGTGCGACCACAGCACTGAACCGCGAAAAGTCATCTGGGTCGCTGAGTACTCGCAAGGAGGCCCCGACGTCTGTACACACTACTGGCGCCCCAGTTAAGGCAGCTTCGCCAAGCGCCAGAGGCAGCCCTTCAGATAAGGAAGAGTTCAGAAAAAGCCAGGTGTTTTCCAAAACCTTCATTGGATCAGCTGTTCCGCGAAGCATTACTCGATCCCGCAAGCCCTTTGAAGCAATGAGTTCCTGGCATTCGGTGGAATAAGTAGGTGCTTTATCAATGGCACCGTAAATGTCAAGATAGTAGTCATCGAAACCCCACTGGTTGACAATGATATCCGCTGAGAGAATAGCAATTTTGATGTCTTTAGCGTACCAGACATGTGAGAGCATAGTGACGGTAGGCCGTTGCGATTTGATCTCGTTGACTGGTGTGAATTTCTGCATATCAGTGATGCCGTTGACAATAGGGTCGACCTTTCTGCGAAAGCTATTCCGATGTTCTATCGCACCTTGGCTGGTGCCTATTTCCACCTCCCATCCAGGGTTGAAGAAGTCGGCACAAGGCGAAACGATATCTGCGTGATGTAAGACCAGAACGGATGTCAACCTCATCAGACCAAGAAGAGAATTCCGAACAAATGGCGGAAGTTTGCACAGTGCGGAAGAGAGGCATAGATTAGTCTCACGCCAACTGATGGCATGATCCCAGATCTGAAGAGTGCAATTTCTTTTAATCTTACAGACCACCCCATACGAAGCACTGACGCTATGATGAGATGCTTGGAAGACGGTAGGCACCTTTTCGGGGACGGGTATAGAGAAGATAAACAGGTACCTGAACCAAAGCTCGAGAGCAGTATCCAGATGTCCGAGAGTTGGCAGTTCTGTTTTAAACCACTGGGATGAAGGGACCGCATTGGTCATTTCCTGCGTAAGCCATAGCTCTCGCCAGCTTTCCTTGACAATTTCACTTGTCCATACCTGACTCCAATGTCTTGAGGCCTGGAAATAGCTATTAAGACTAACTAGTGCTCGAGTAGCCTGCTGAATATCCACATTTGAAAGACTAATGGCACGGGCACCTTTCACAAGAGCTGTCAATACCGGAATAAAATTCCTTTTGATATCGAGTTCAGTTGCAGATGTGAAAGTATTGTCAACCTCTGAGTCTAGCTTGTTCTTAAAAAGACCATGCGTTGGCGTCAGGAAATCCAAACCCCAAAGTGGAATAACTTTGAGCGACTGTATATTCTGCTCAGTCTGGTGTTTGGGAATACCGAAGTCGTGAGCTGACTCGCATATCATGTGCCATTTAATAGTACGCAGTGAATTGATCATATCACGACGACAGGCAGAAACACCACCTCCTTCGTTAGGCCAAGTCCCGTTGTCAGCGGCTATGACATGCAGTGTCTTGTCGGTATCAAAACTAATGTCCTTTGATCTCGTATATGCGACAGCATCACCCCCTGGACCAAAATTGAAAAGATCACTGATCTTGACTGCAAGTGGAGTCCAGCTCGAGATGCTGTCATCTAGATCGGCGCTGGCCATTACAGCATCTGCGCGGAGGTCGAGATACTTTCTTGCTGCTTCTAGATTACCACGATTGCGATAGCGCCAGTACGGAGCAAGTACTCTGTCTCGTCGCAGTAACCTTTCGTCCATCCACCTCACGATAACGCCATCAAAGTCAACTCGCTCTTTCCATGCTTTCCACATCAGCGAACGAGCACGGGATGTGGACACTGGAAAGCGTTGCTTGTTGAAACCGAGCGCGCGAGAGAAGAATCCTGTGTCCAAACCATTGCAATAAAATAGTGGATTATCGTGTACGAAGCTTGTGTTTTTAGGTTTAGCGAGGACACCCAGATAGTCATTCTCAATCAAAGGCGGGGTCTGGATTTTCCGTCCATTGAGTGTCGTAAAGATGGTGGGATGGAACTTGTGGTCATAAAGCCATTTGCTTTCATATACATCAGGGCCCTGGACGAAAGTCGCTTCAGTGACCTTGGCATGGGGTATCCACCGTTCAATCTTCTCCGGGTGCCGCCTTGGAGGAGCACACCAGGAGACTGTACAACTGATGTGGGCGAGGACAAACTCAGCGCGGAGTAATTCATCCCCAAACTTTGGGTTTTTTCGGTAATGATATTTGAAACGGATCAGGTTCTCATCTTTGATATATGAACCAGCTTCAATAAGCCCTTTCCGATTGTATTGGACGCTCTGCAGATTATTAACACCTCTCACGCAGCGACGCCCCAGTGGTAGTCTGTTGTTGGTGTCCTTAGAGAGCCTGCCTTTATGTGCTTGATGTCGGTAGTCATAATGGTACTCGTTGTAGAGTGCCCCGTCCTTGAATTCTTGCTTGATGAGGAGAAGCATATCTTTCGAATATATGCTCACATGGCTGAGTAGTATCCTTGTCTCGGGCTCATTCTTGCATTCTCCTTTGTAATAGACCATCTTGAAGCCTCCATCAGGCACATCATTCCTGAAAGCCGTAAAGGTGCCATCAAGGCTCTGGACAATAACTCTGCTCCGTTTGAGTGTGATGGTCACACCTTTTGTTTCAATCCAAAGCCTCTTGACATTTTCACGACTGTGGAATAAGAAAAATATAAGACCTATGTCCTGCATATTCTTTGAATATATCCAGATCAAATTCAGCAAAAACACGGAGGGGACCCGAATGATGGCTGGGCGATCTTTGATGAAGTAGCTGAACTCGCGCTGAAATTCCACGTCCGCAATCATTGCTGTAACAAAAAACTTTATCACCGCTCCGATTGTGTTAATCACATACTTCACTGGTAAGACCCTATAGACCGGCTTTCCAGACAACTCCGCGTGGAGATCGGGCATACTAGTTGTGGATGATAAGCTCTTTGGTGCCAGGAATGCCTTGTCATTATTCCATACATGATCGAGCACGCGGAGAGCAATGCTAGCTCCAAGGTTGCATCTAGAAACGTGGATTTCTAGCTCACTTGTGTCGAACTTGCAGAGACTTTCCCGAAGCCACCGCCTCTCCATACTCGTCAATGAACAGGTTTGGCCCAGACAGCGTTTCACAAGCACTTCGCGAATTCTTTTTGGGAGTCGATCCCAGTCCAAGTCAACCTGGAAGCCGAGACACAATTGTTTAAGAAGCTCCTTCTTCGCCCAGCTATTGACAGCGTATATATCGCTCTCTTCCTGCAGATCACGAGACATGGTCTCCGTAATTCCCGCTCTTACTAGTGATCCTGTAAGAATTGCATACTCATGAGGGATCTTTAGTATTGCTTCTGCTGCAGCGTGAAGAAGTATCTCAGCAGCAATCTTGCAATCACTAGACAAATTGAAACGTCCGTCTAGTTCTCGTTTTATTCCCATTTTGATGGTGAGGTGGTCGTTTTCGGCGCAGCTCAGAGCATGGAGACCAGAGGCAAGTTTCCCTATCGGGAGGAATTCTAGAGTTATGGACCCTTTCTCCCAACTGGCGAGAGTCCAGCTTATAAGTTTCTCGGCATTTGGAAACGCCTCATTTTCGATTGAATTGGCGTGCGAAGACAAGAGTATTGATTTAATCTCAACACCGGGATGGATTTCCGGCTTTACCTCCACGCGATCTTCATTCGGAATGGATAAGATGTCGTCGTAAAGAGATTGCAGTTCTTGTTGCGACCATCCAGGGTCCGACCAGACATTGCTATATGCATGGAAAGTCTTCCCAAGTTCCACCGGTGATTCGACCTTTTTAGGCATACCTATCTTCGCTGTCCATATGGAGAGTATTGCGACAGTCCATGTTGCTGTACCAAGGCCGATAACACTGGAATACGCAAATGCTGGGAGTGACGACTTCAGCGCAATCCCGACCGGAAGACCAATGACCACCGCAACAGACAATGGCTTTAAGGCATGTGGTCCGGCGAAAATCTTCGTATATTGATACCACAGCAGACCCGTATAAGCGAGCACATATGCATAGAACATAATCATAGCATCAAGTGAGGCTTGAAACGTCCAGAGAAAGCTGGAAGTGAGAGCCAGGCTCCAAACATGCCACATTAAGAACTTCAGAAGCGTCTTCCAGTAGACACGTCGTTTCATCTGCACGTCTCTTTTTTGTATATGACGGATGTCTTTTGCTGAGCATATGGCAACTGGCTGGTGGCTGTTAATGAGCTCATGAAGATGCTGTGCCTTTGTGTCAATGAGAACAGCCCCGATCAGATAATATGCCAGTCCGAAGCCGACTGCCATACGAAATGAGTCCGTTAAAGCGGCAGAAAGACCGATCAGTCTGCCTCCACAAAGTAGTTCCACCCACTTATCGAGTAGTGCAATGATGAAGTATAGAACACCACATCCAATTTCTTTACTGGCTTGGCGCCAATGTATAAACGCATTGTGGAGACGAATGCCTTTTTGAGCATTTCGTAACGTATCCAACGCGACCTTCGTCTGAATATTCCACGAGGAACTAAAGGGCACTGGTCGGGGAACATCCGAATATCTGCAGTACCAATCAAGTAAGAAGTTGGTAGCGTTCCAGTCTTTAGCAAGCTCAAAGACCAGTCGGTCAGCGGTTGGTTTAGAGAAGAAACTCCGTCCACATTCCGCCAGGACATCTCGATGCAGGGCTTCTCTCGAAAGCTTTAAGGCAGCTGGATCACTAATCGCTTCAAATATCTTCTCATCGTTTCGGCAGTGGGTAGTGATGTACCACTTCCTAATCTCGGAATCATCGGTTCTCCGTATGTCCTGATACCAATTTACCCAACGAGAACCGATAGACCTTAAACCGAGGAGAAGGGCGCCGACGAAAACATAAAGGACAACAAGATAGACGACAGAGTCGTGACCAGTGAACGTCGAAACAATGGGCGATATGAAAAGAAGGGGAATCAGTGCGATAATAATTTTCCTTCCTGATAAGAACGGGCTCCCAGGAAAGCTGTAGCACGCAATGGATGCAAACAGCGTCAAATATGCAGTCAACGCAACCAAATAAAGATAGAACACGATGCCTGCGCGAGGCCCTTTAACACCTGATATGACTATGAATCCGAGGAGGCCGCCTGCGATAGTGAAAGCAGTTCCAGCAATAAATCGAACCAAAATGAACATATTCATTGCCGAAAAGGCCATCGAGATGAGATAGTACGAACCTCCAGACGAGATCCATGTTCCAATCGCGCCTGACAATAAAAGAGAAATCATCAAGGCAATAGTGGCACTTCTTTGTTCGTCAAATGTCATAAAGGCAGACAGATATAAGCCTCGGCCGATTATGGTGAGAAGGATAATGTCAATTAGAGCAGGAAGTGCGAATACGCTGAGAAACGTAAACCTTTGATACCCCGGCATTGGCTTAACTTTGTCATCAGGGTTTACATCAATTTGGGCTCCGGCGTATGCAGTCGCCAGCTCTGGAGCTCCGTTAATCCACACAGGTGGCTGGTGTTTGTCGTAATAGGCCCTGAAGCGGTCGGATAGGAGCTTGCCAAAGACATTAGGTGAAACATCAAAGTATGCTTCGCATCGAGATCCAAGAGCAAATGATTCAGCGAACGCAGCGGCTTGGTCAGCTTGGTTGTTGAAGAGAGGATTTCTATCCGTTACTTCAATATAGATTTCCTCGAACGCCGATTTCCTCAGAGCGCAAAATATTGACAGTAAGAGGATATCTGCATAAGAGTCGATGCCACCCTCAACTAGCCCCCTAATGACATTAGTGATTCTCTCAAGGTCTCCTTCACGGCGATATTTCAGTATCCTGTTTAAGGCAGAGTTTATCTCACAGAAAAGTGCCAATGAACTCGAAAACGATGGACAAATACTGCCCTGATCTCGATACCAGTCAATTCTAGATGCAATCAAAGTATGTTCTGTGACAGTCCCATCGAGATAGCGAACAGTGTTTAGCTCTTTGAGTTGCGACAAGGACGGGGCTTCGATAAGTTGTTTGCGGATTTGTAGACATATATCCGTTATCGAGTCCTGCATCCGATCCGTCAACGCTAAATGTTGAAGCAGTAAAAGGCACTCTTCTGGCGTTAAGAGTTCGATATCTTGAACTAGGCGACGAGGAAGGTCTGTATCAGTAATCAGGTCTTTCGAGAATCTTGCCAGAGCTATCTCCGCCTCGAAGCAGACATGACGGGAATAGCCCTGGGCGGATAGAAATGTGTGCAGGACTGTTCCTGCTAAGCCTTTGGCGTTCTTGGAAACATATATCTCAACTCCGTCTGCATCCACTTCGTATATGGACCAGAAACGGACTTCCGCACTCTTGCGGAATCCAGAATCCAGTCCCAGGTTCACACGCAGCGCACCGTTAAGTGCGAGAGTAGAGAGTTCTTTTATGGACGCAACAAGAGCAGGCGAATGTACCCAATTCGATAACAAGAACTTCCCATGGAACTCGTTTAGGAGCATACCAATCTTATACAATTTATCAGCATGGATTGGGTGTAAAAGTCCTTGGTACTTGAGTAATTTTTGCGATTGAAGGATCTCCGAGAATGCGATAGGTGATACATCCGACCCAAGGGGGAAGCAACCTAGAGCGTTATACTCTAGCCCGGAAGGCGATATTGACAGTGGATTGTCTTTCGGTTGTCTCTGGGCACTTAACCCTGGAAGACCTTTCAAAACACCTGAAATTTCTTCTTCCAACAGAGATTGACGCTCTTCAGAAACTAAAAACTCCTCAAGGCAGGGGAATAAAGGTACAAGAGCCTCCCATTCCGATAGCTTCTTAGTTAGTTGCTCTTCAATTTTCACGTTTGAGCGCCAAATGTCGTGAACCTTCATGACTGTGGTGTCTTTCAGCCATCCAAATGCAGAGAGAGGTTCATCTACCTTCATGTTAAGCCGTACGTCTCTCAGTGCGGACTCTGTTCCAACCCATGTGATGGCGCTATAGAAATTGCACCATTGGATACCCCTCCGCAATACAGCATTTGACAGGATAGCATCATCATTCATTGTCTCCCATGCCATAATGGTAAAGTCTCTCAGACACGCTTGTGAAACAAAGGCCTTGATTGTGGATTGGAGTTCTGTCATTTGGAAATAGTCTCTCTTCTCGCCATTTGGTAGGATGGTTGCATTCCTAATCACAATCCCTGAGATTGAACTGGTTTGCAATACATTCCTATCCTCAAGGAAATTCGGAGGGCCTGTTTCAAGGTAAACGGCTAGTCCAAGAGTGCTAATGCTTTCGACGAGCTTGGAGAACGTTATGCTGCTGAATAGATGCTCCCATTGCGTAAGCAGCACACCACTGAAAGCAGTCCTTGAAAATGCTTCCACCAGCAGGTTCGCTAGTTTGTCTATTGCCTCCAGTGTGGAAACTTCTCTCGATATTATGCCATTCAGATCGATCCTCCCTAGAACTCGCGTATCCTGTGCCTCCGCAACTGCATCCCTGACTCCGTCCTGAAAGGGGTCAACTATCAGAATCTCCCATTGGGATAGAAGCCGCGATTCCTCTGCCGTTCGAGGGGTTGTGAAAGCACCGAGGTATACACCAAATGAAGCAGGCTTTTTTGTAAAAGAGCAAGTATTCGATAAATTCAAAGTCCAATTGGAGAGCTCCGCGAGGCGCTGTGCTACCTGTGGGGACACACTTTCTTGTTTGGATTTGAACTAAAAAAGTAAGTAACGTGTGTATTTATCGGAAAGTGTTGTTCATATCGCTTGGAGTGTGGCTTACTTTGTAAAATTTGTATGATCTCTTGATTGTGCTATACAGAACGTACAAACAACCTATGCTCACAGTCGCCAGAATTATGCCAATCAAGACCTGGATATTATTAGCTTCCCTTGTGACTCCATTGCATCAGAAAATCCTTGGGCTCACAAATTGCCACCAGTGGTTCTTCATATGCTGCCACCCGACAACAGTCACTGATAGAATCTTTGCCATGGCGGCTAAAACGTTGGGTGACTCTGTAGTCTGAAGGAACCACACATTCAACAGGTTCTAATGATTAAATAATGTTGTCTGTGCATTTAATTTGTATAAAGACGAGGTAGGTTGTTTTCTATGCCATCCTTGTGTCGGTCAAGAGTAGCATATAAAGTGAAGTAAAAAGGAAAGACTGGTTTCGGAACCTCAACGAGTGATAGTGACATCCATTTGACTATAAACAGATTACCCCCAAAAGGTGGGTAGAACATTTACTGCGCGAGACACTTCTATGATTCTAAGTCGTGTTGAGAGGTAATAAAAATAAATCGAGCTCCAAGTACGAGAGCAGTGGGGTCAGTTCGTCGATCTGTTTATGGAACTCTAACTGGAACCACAACTCAGCTCAAATTAGGCATCTAGAGGTGTAGTCTTAGTCTACTTCCTCAATATTGTCTAACAAGCTTGCGAGGGTCCATCACGGTGTTTCTTCCACCGCGACATAACCAGATTGGGGCAACCAACAAAAGTGCCTCTCGCGCTAGCGCCGAGCTGAGGCATAAGCGAAGGACATATGATCCCAAAGGGAAAGTCAGGGGAAAAGAACTTACCTTGTCGACGGGTCTGTTCCATACATGCGCATCCTGCATGTTCATTAATCCTCCGCCCCGATGCAACAGCGCCATCTTGAACGGAAGAGCCACACCGAGCTTCCCCCTACCACCACATGGTTTCGGGGCCCCTTCAGCCGTGGCGCTTTTCTATTTGGCATTACTCATAGTTCCTGTTGAACTCTTGACAGGTCCTAGTACCTGACTCTGTCAGTGATAGTTTCACTCGACATGTCAATACCAAGCGTGGCTGGTGAGAAATGGGCGTCAACGCCGCCTTTGCTCCGTATACACTAATTGTTACTAGCGATACTAATATTACTAGCAACGCCGGTAATATACCTACAGAGTACTACTGTGTTCTATTTCATTACGGTAATACCAGTGCTCGTATAATACGGTATCATCATGTTTCACTCCTCATCTGTCTTCCCTCTCTTAGTTCTCTAACTGCACTCCTCTTCTATCTGATCATTCTACTGTTTCGCTAATGCATATTGGCGGAGCTTCGACTTATTAGGCAAACACTAACCATCCCTTGGTGACCAGAGTGTCTCTCTCCAATACGGCTTTCTGCGTGCAACGTCCCATAGATCTGTCAGGCGCGAGACTTCGGACTCGAAATGGTAAGCATTGCTCACGAGCATCGGAAAAATTTCAACTGGTACAAACCGCTGGTTCAAGTTAGGGCTGGCTACATGACCTCATTAAGATTGGCTGGACTACTAGGGCTGTGCTGTATTCGAAGGAATCACGGAGAAATGACCTTATTCTATTGCCTCCTCATCTTGTTCCGCAGCTCTTGTGTGACGCCTCCAGCATCTTCATTCCTGTCCGCATGCTGTACCTAGTCAGCCCATCTAGACTCGACATCAATAGCCGGTGGCTGAATGGCTGGTGCAGTGTCAGAGTCGATATCATTATTACCGACTGTTAGGTTTTCACAATTCTCTGGGATGTATGCACCTATCATATCAGCCACCAGCATATTCTCTCATTTAAGGCAGACCTGACTTTTGGTTCTCACTGTAAGCCCCCTCCCCGAAGTTGTATCTACTCCCGAATTGATGTCCCCACTTGCCCGGTTACTACGCCATTGCATTTTCCCTCCACATAGTGACTACATTTCACCGCACCATAGCGCAGTTGAGTCTCCTCCGTCGTCTTCCACTTGTGGTTACGCTAGCTGCATGATCCCTTCCAGCATGCAGGAGCATATCCCAGCGAGTAACTGAATGTCACTTGTCGTCAACCATAAATAGAGACGAGAGCACTTCGATTGAGCATCAGTAATATCGTCTATCGTTTAATATAAAATAATTGAGGCCCGTGGAAAGCTGACCATGGCCCTCTCTTCTTCTGCACACTCTTTAGCAAATTTGCCTGCAGCAACTGCTTCTAATGTCTCGGTTAATGCTGTTGGAAGCAGCTCAGTCCTTTCCACAGTCTTAGTTTTGGCGACTGATAGCACGTCAGCTCAGACAGCCACGTCTGGTCTGAATGCTTATGGCATCCCCTTTACTACTGTTCTCGTTCCTCAGGAGGGCGTTACACTCCCTGATCTTAATGGAACTTCAGGGGGCAATTTCGGCGGTATTGTCGTCGCATCTGAGGTCAGCTACGACTATGGAGGAACCACAGGATGGCAGAGTGCCCTAAGTACAGACCAATGGAATCAACTTTACGCCTATCAATTGGAATACGGAGTCAGAATGGTTCAGTATGACGTCTATCCTGGCCCAAACTATGGGGCTTCAGCCATCGATGCCGGTTGTTGCAACACCGGCGTTGAGCAGGAATTATCGTTGACCGACACCAGTGACTTTCCTACTTCGGGCTTACGAACGGGTGCCGGTATCAGTACTGAGGGCCTCTGGCATTACCCAGCGACCATTACCAATACTTCAACTACTAAGGAGATTGCTCAGTTTGCCTCAAATTCGCAATATTCAGGCACATCTACTGCAGCTGTCATCAATGATTTCGACGGCAGACAGCAGATGGTGTTTTTCATCTCCTTTGACACAACTTGGAGCCCTACGTCGAACTATCTCCAACATGCCTGGATTACATGGTTGACCCGTGGTCTCTATTCCGGATATCGTCGTGTAAATCTGAATACTCAGGTCGACGACATGTTCTTGGAATCCGATATCTACTCTCCAAATGGCACTACCTTCCGGATCCGCGTCAGCGATCTCGAGGCAACGGCTACTTGGATTGACGAAGTCAACGCTAAATTGAACAGTGGAAGCGAGTATTTTCCTGAAATTTGCCACAATGGAAATGGAAACATCGAGTCTGCAGCAGATACTGCCAATGGTGATTCCGCTTGTAATGGGGGCGGAATCGAATATGGTGATATCCCGGACACCCCTCTCGAGTTCAAGAAACCACTTGGAACGGGAACCAATGTATGGCCTGCAACTCCCACTGTCTATGATTGGACTACGGAATGTACCGACCTCGATCCTCTGAAGGTTTGGTGGACGACGCCGGAAAACCAGGACAAGTTTGCTCACATATCGCATACCTTTACGCATGAAGAGCAGGACAATGCCACATATTCGGACGTATACAAGGAGATCTCTTTCAATATTGCCTGGCTCAACCAAACTGGTATCTCTTCAGCAAAGCGTTTTACTCCGAATGGCATTGTCCCACCTGCCATCACCGGCTTGCACAATGGCGATGCCCTGCGAGCCTGGTCAGATAATGGAATTAAGAACTGCGTTGGTGACAATACGAGACCAGTCCTTCTGAATCAGCAAAACGAGATGTGGCCCTACATTACAACCTTTGATTCGGATGGTTTTGATGGTATGCAAGTCAATCCGCGTTGGGCTACTCGCATCTATTACAACTGTGACACTCCCGACTGCACGACTCAAGAATGGATTGACACTTCTGCAGGAAGTGGCGATTTCTATGACTTGCTCGCAGTAGAAAAACAAGACACTATGCGTCACCTGTTTGGTCTACATCACGATCCCTACATGTTCCATCAGGCCAACTTGCGTCAAGCCGATGCTCCCCAGATAACTATCAATGGCGTGACAGCTAAATTGTCTCTTCTTCAAGCATGGGTTGAAACCATGATCCAAGAGTTTGTGCGCCTTGCTGATTGGCCTATTCTTAGTTTAAAGCATCAAGACGTAAGTTCTCTCGCCCAGTTTGTTCATCTCTCATACTAAAAAAGATCACAGATGTCAGATTCGTTCGCCGCCCGCATGGCGCGCGATGCTTGCAAATATGGCTTGACATGGGCATTTGATAACAAACAGATCACAGGAGTCACTGTCACTGCCAACGGCAATACATGTAACTCTGCTATCCCCGTCACTTTTCCTGTTGCCCCAACAAGTACTCAGGGCTTCACGACAGAGCAGGTCGGAAGCGACCCTCTGACTGTCTGGGTCGAGCTTACTGGAAGTCCCGTGAGCTTTACACTTTCTACACCAATTCCCTGGTAATCTTAGCCGTTGATGATACCTTGATGATTAGAAGTGGGAGAAAATGTGGGTTACCATTTATAGTGGACATTTATTGTTCTACGTATTATTTTCGATGTTAGATCCTCGATCTGACATTATGGATTGCAAACAGTCCTGTCAAGTGAGACAAAGATATGTATTTAGGAAAAGTTGTGTGGACATACAGATTTAGCTTCGCATATGAATATACCATTCCAGAAGTAAATCCAATGGTCAGAGAGATGCTAATTGAGAATCATTGCCTGTATCTTCCATCAAAATCAACATGGAAGTGAATGGCCGAAAACGTACCCATGATCAGTGACATTACTTAGTAGGCCTGTATCGCAATCCTAAGCCATAGAAAGTCCACGAAAATCGTCCATGTGGACGCTAATTGTGTCCGTCGTCTTAGCGCTCTATAGTTTAATGTTGAGATCTAAGCCAGCTATTCACGGTTCGCACCTTAATTTGTTCGTTTTAGCTCAAAATGCGGAGCAGGGTCGAGATCCCATCGAAAATCCTGGGTTCAGCCGCGCCCACTGCGTACAAGATTCTGGTGTACACGGACCCCATGTCGCAGCCACGCTTATACGGTGATGCTGTTCTGTGTAATAATAATATAATCTAGAATTAAGAGGTTATCATTTTCCTAATCCGTCATATTCCACAACTATAGGGAATCTAACTTGGTAATATTGCTGGAAAGGGCTGAAAATGAAAAGGAAAAGGAAAATTCTCTGGCAAAGTGAGTACTTTCTGGTGCACCAAGTGAAGTGAGTTAAGCTGCAGAAATACTCTAGTGCATATGCAGGTATTTATCCACCCATTCGTATTTTGAGACCGTACTAATCATTATTCTGTCTCCTGCGTCTCCGGTACTTTGGAGCCTTGGCATCTTGAACTCGAATATCTATGCCATGCATGCACAGAGACACGTTGGCCGCTCCATGGCTCCATGAAGCTATGCTCAAAAAAAAAAAAAAAAAAAGGCCTCGTGTAAAAGGCGTCATTGCAAGAAGAGATCGATCGAGGAGTTGGGAGGTGCTAATGTCAAGAACAGGGCCAGCCCATCCCTTCCGGCTTGTTCAAAGTAAAAGTACTTGTTTTTGATTCCGGACTAAATCTTATGAGCGAGCTCTCCGTCAACCTTGGCATTCTTGGCTATCTTGGCGATATCTGTCGGTTAAGGACTATCTTAAAGTTGGGCTAATGCAGCTCTTAGACCCTTGGGGTGCTTTGCTCCAGAGGGGCGAGGCGTGGGAATGTTCATCAGGTAATTCTGGGTAACAAAAACGTCCGATGTATTTGAACGTAACGACGTGATGTACCAATCACGGTACTGTATCCGAAGAACAGGCCATTAGGTTCGAGACCAGTTAGCGGCAGGTAGAGTCCAGATATGTGGATTGAACCAGGATCTTCGAGCGGTCTCTTTGAATGCAGTAGCAATTGGAGAGCATGACGATCACTGGTAAAGTTCCAGCATCTCGGGCTACTCCAGGAATAGCACGTCTGGTTGGCGATAATATCTCTCCACCGTCCAAGGTGAACCTCACCGAATCCCCATCGAAACTGGGGCGAAACACTTATTTTGTGACATCTCAGATCCAAAATAAATTTGTTTGTGCTATCTTGGCAGGGGCGATTTGGTGTGGCATCGGTGAAGAATAAAGTCAAAGTTCATGGCTTCAATACATAGTCAAATCATTAGCATAGCGCCCGGGAGACTGTGCTACAGAATAGAAGATGTGTTGATGACTTTGCACTCAGCTCCTGATGTTGTACGAGGTAGTCACACAGACAACGAACAATGTCTTAGTATGCTTGTCCATCCGAGGTGACTGAGAAAGTGTAACCCATGCATGGGTTCCCAAATGCATGCGTTACACTGAGTTCGGATGTCGGTCTACTCCGAGGTATCATTAGAAGCAAAACATCTGCCTGTTGGACATTATGAGCTAGGTATCTTTAAGCTCCACTCCTGGGCCGGGCCGATGTCTTCGTCTAACGCTCACTTTCTTCGTTCAGCTGAAGTTAGAAGTCCCTGGTGGCATAATAAGCCACAGACTAGCAGAGTTATAGAAAGTTAGTCTGTGGCGTAGTCTGTTGACTGTTCTGTGGTATCGCAATGAAAGAGGGCGGCGGGGTGAGTGCCAGGGGCACTTGGAATCAGTCGCGCGGCTTTGTGCGGCAACACCATACTTAACTTCGGCCTTCTTACACCGTCCATCTCCATCGTTTTCTCGCTTGTTACTCTACCTCAACAGGTAAATTCTCTTCGTAGAGATAATATCTTCCACGGCCGTGCTTGCCACAAACGGTTCACTCTTCATGAGAATAGGAATGTGAGCAGGTGATCCCAAGAGCCCAAGAATATAAATTGAGTTTATGCTTACTCTGACAATCTGGGTTTCTTAGGTTCGTAATACACGGAATGTGACTACTCGCTTGCTCTATCTGGAGACACATGTTTTTTACGGAGAGTCTGAGCATCGCAATCAAGTGAACATGGCAACTCTAAATGATAAACAGGCCCCTCGGCCTGGGTATTGGACATGGCGATATTGGTCCAAAAAGAAAAAGATATTGACTGTGGTGCTTGTTCTAATGGCAATTATCGCAATAGCCATTGGTCTCGGAGTTGGTCTAGGCATCGGACTGAAAAATGGTGGAGGCTCAGGAGGCGAGCAGCCAGTGCCTCCATCAACACCGCCGACATCAGAGGGCAATACCACAGCTAAATGGCAGCCGCCTGTAGGTACTACATGGCAGATAGAGCTACTTTATCCTTTGAATGACACGTCCTTCGATGTCGACGTGTATGATATTGACCTCTTCGATAACAATGCGACAATGATCTCAACTCTGCACGATAAAGGACATCGTGTCATATGCTATTTCTCAGCAGGAACCTATGAGAACTGGCGTCCAGATAAAAGTAGATTCAAAGATTCGGACCTTGGGAAGGCGCTTGGAGACTGGCCCGGCGAAAAATGGCTCAACATCAACTCCACAAATGTTCGTGATATTATGGTTTCTCGACTCGACCTTGCTAGACAAAAGGGATGCGATGGGGTTGACCCGGACAATGTGGATGGTTACGACAATGACAATGGTCTTGGTCTCACAGAAGCAGATTCTGTCAATTATGTCAACTTCTTGGCCAATGAAACACATGCGCGCAATATGTCTATCGGACTCAAGAATGCCGGTGCTATTATCCCCTGGGTCATTGGAAACATGCAATGGAGCGTCAACGAGCAATGTGCACAGTACCACGAATGCGATACCTATCTTCCATTCATTGAAGCTGGGAAGCCGGTGTTCCATATCGAATACCCCAAAGGTGACAGTACTAATAACGGCAACCTAGTCTCAACCTCGCAAAAGAATAACGCCTGCCTTTTCAATGACTCAGGGAATTTCTCTACCATAATCAAGAACATGGATCTTGATAATTGGGTCCAAAGATGCTAGTTTCCAGCGACATTGCATGTCATAATATACTCCATTCAATTTCAAGTTGCAATCGTATTCTACGTCTCCCCGACACTTTTCTTAAAGGTCAATCTCGGTGTATCGTACGTATAGAGTTGACAGCATGTGACTGAATTGCAGGTTATAGACTGTCGGCCTCTGACATCCTTGTGCAGAATATGGTAGTAAGTCAGCCCACGTGGTAGTTAACTACAGTAGGGCTGTAGGTCGCAGAGTCGCTGGTTCAGCTCTTACTCAATGCAGTAATTCAAGAGGCACATGTGCTTGCTATATACATGAAACTCAAATGAGACTGGTTTTCTGAATATTTCCGAAGGAATGTCTTGCATACAGTTTAGTTGAGATAGCTAGAGTTTGCGGTCTACGTCGGAGATGGGATCGATGCGTACTTTCATACGTGATAGTTACCGTTTCGTTTTGATACCATTACATGAATACAAGAACTGTCAGAAACACAGTGACAAAAAGAAACCGAATTGCATACTAGTTTAGAACATACAGTTTGGAAATTCTAGAACCTCCCAAAAGATGTCACAGGCTGGGACACCTGCATGTGTAGGAAATCAGATTTAAAAGCCTGGGAGATTTTTCACTAGGTGATGCTAGTCAGAATAGGCTGAAATAGACCCCGAGCGATTCCCCGGTCCGAAGAATAAAGGAATTTTTCAAGCCAGAAATAGAAAGTCACACCACTCTGTCACCTGAACATGTTGAGTGATAATAGCAAAGGAAAAGAATATCGGACATTTCACTTCAAATGGGCTAGGTTTTTGAACAATATCTACGAGGCGAATGGACCACTGCCAAGTATAACCCCTAGGAAGACGCAGGGACGACGAGCTATTTTTTAGACAAGACGGTTCATCCACGTCCAAGTATTTTCTCTCTTTGGTGGATCATCTAGGACTGGGCCGGACCGCCCTACTTTTTTGCGGCGTGTTTAGCCTTGAGCAAGTGTTTCTGGCCAGTACTCAAAGAGGAAAGTCGTAGATCAGAAACGATCCGAGCGAACTCAAGTTCGCACAGATCATCTAGAGACGAATTCCAGGTGGTCCAGAAGACGGCATTTAGGTTATCTCTGGTCCCCGATGATGATCAACTAGACTGATGTGGCTTGGTACCAAGGCAAACTTAAAACGCTATAGCTCATTAAGATGCCGTTATCCAAGATGCACTCCGGAAACTGGTCACAGCCAGATTCGATACAAATAAACTTTACCCCTGGAGTTTGTTGGCGCAGAGCTAAATTGAAATGGCTTCTTGACAAGGAGAAAGCTAAGGATATACTTTTTTCGTTCTGACATAGCCTCGTAGTGGAGCAGCGGTGGGAAAGTGTCTACAGGTGTAAGTTTTTTGAGTTGAAACCCAATATCAAGCGGTTATCCACCAGACTGCCATGCTGGCGGTTACCTCAAAATACAAGCCAATATTATGCCTGGTATACTCTTTTAGATATACGAGATATGCGACAAAGAGGCATTGGATAAATGAATCCCTGCTCTACTGGGTTCTCGCCCAGAGTATACATATTTGCCACTCAGTGATCGTCTGTCGCTTCTCCGGACTTAGGGGCGTGCCAAGATCATATTTGAATATTTGCATTTGAGTACTTATTATGGACCACCATGCGAGCATGCTCCGTATCGGCTAAACGGACATAACGTTGCATCGCATGAGATATAGGCATTATATAACCGCGTGCATAATGTTGGAATATTTATGGATCCTTATACGTTAATAAACACGCCAAATCTACGTCCAAATTCCGGTTACTTGGAATCACCCACAGAAGTAGATTTTGGCTCCATGCATGTCTTAGATATGCTTTTGTTTGTATCGCCTTCGGCTCGGACACGTGTCTGAGCAGTGACCTGTTTGTTCTGGAATTCTCTTTCCTTTCGGATAATCTAGAATCTCACTTTTATGCTTGTTGATCACGTAACGTAGCAGGGCATATTTACAAGGGGTTTGCTCGTCGTGATTAGATATAAGCATCTTGTTGTATGTCTTCTCTTGATGCCTTACACATGAAGCCGTAGAAAGTGTCAACACTGTCCGAGACAACTTTTGCCCCTGACCATCGAAGCGTTCCGCAAGTCCAAATCCTAATGCGACACTACAACTATGTTGTTGGCATTATTACCAAGCTCTGGTAGCAATTAATTGCCGCCTAACCGAATTGCACCAGACAAGCTCGGTAAACGAACCAAATCCTCATGTTAGCGAGGCACTGAACATGCATGCCAAGAGCTGAGAGGCATTAGCTTACAAACTGAAGCCCGACTAATGTATGACTTTCCACAAGAACTTGGTGGATTGGCACGCTATATGGCGCAAGGAGAGCCTTTTGCCTCAAAGCTAACCCCCGCAAGAATATTTTGTTTAGGATAAATAAGAAAGATGTAATTAGTATGTCTTCATGCGCTGCAGTACCGTGTACGAAATATTATTACCCGCGGTAATTAAACCTCGTATTGAACTTTAGTAGAGTACCGCCATATGGTACTGAGCACAAGCCTCCTCAAGCCAAATTCTTAATGCCAATTAGGTTAAGCATAATCCGTAGTTCATGGCTCCGGCCATAGAATCAAAACTACGGAGTACCAACCGATCCAGTAGGACCCACAGTAGTCAACTCATGCCCGAAATGTTTGATACGTCCAAAAGTTCGCCGTATGGAGTACTCTCAATATGATTGCAGTGCAAAGGCTGTACCATATCAATCGGAAGATGCCGACAGCGGTCTGCGCTGCAACATCCGCAGCTTCCGAAAACGGTTCGCATAAGAGTAAAAAAAGAAAGAAAAGAGAAAAAGAAAATAAAACCAATCGTTGAGAATGAGCATCAATTTGCAGGTCTGGAAAATCAAAAGCTTGCTGCACATTGCTGTTCTTTATCAATTGTTCAAGCTGCCACAAGATCCACAAATTCGCCCCACCCATCTCCAAAGCTCGCATAGTAGTTCGTACTCAGATGGGTCACAAAGATCTCGTCAGCGACTTGGCGCAGCTGCTTCACCAGGCTGCGGAGATGGTTACCACGGACCGTGTCAGGAACGGAGTGGACAACTGCGCAAAGCTGCGAGCGATTGCTATTCCCGATACTTTCGAATAGTTTCGCGCCGTGGCGCTCCTGAAATGTGTCATATGTTCCCTCAAAGACTATGGTAGAATCCGCAGTTGGAAGATACCGGTAGTCAGGAACAACTCCAGGATTGTGTACCACCTGGAAGGCTGGGATATTAGCTTCCATGTTACAACGATTTGGGGCAGAAACAAGGGGGTCATTGCAGCAGATGGCAATGGATTTCAGGCTCCAAGCCAGGTGGCAAAGAGCATTGCATTCGCGGGAGAACTATTGACAGAGCCTCAGGTGCAATGCCAAAACAAAGTTTATTGCAGCGGTCAAGCTCACGAATAGCTAACAAACGACACTTACAAAACGGTCAGGTCCAAGGCCCTTGTTGTCTTTGACGAAGGTCGTGAGATCTCTCAGGTAAGCGAAAGCATCTGTATCGTATTGCTGCGGTGTCTCGTCAAAGAAAATGCCCCTAACAGCTATGTTCGGGTTTCCACTTCGAGTTGGCCAGGCAGCATAAGTCTGGATGTCTTCACGAACTAAAGAAATGTTTCGTTTTGCGTATGTAATCGCGACATAGCCGAGGAGGCGGACGTTCGGTCGAGTAGCAAGTTTCGGTATCTCGCGCGTATAGTTCCCATCGGGCAAAGGTCCCGGACCGGGGCCACTGCTTGGGTTGATCACGACGGTGAAATTGATGTTCGGATGAGCAGTTATACTGTGGCATTCAGCTTCGCTTCAATGAGACACTGTATACGGTGCACATGGCCAGCTCGTTTTGTGATGGTTTCGGAGTAGGCTCCAATTTGGACCGATGTTGTTACAGGGATCAAAGCCAAGAATAAGGAATTGGAGAACACAAAATAACATACACTTCTTCCAGCGGAGCCCAGGCCCCTGGGGCCGGGTAGACGTAGAGCGGAACGAGGACGGAGGACTTTGGCCCCATGCTGTTTTTCTTCCTCAGAGTCACAACAACGGCTGGCGGGATGACAACAGCGAGTACTGCTATGAAAACGAAGAATCCCAACACAATCCGAGAGCGTCTCGACTTGAGAAAGCCGCGGCTCACGTGTTTCTCAACGGCCATTTTTGGTTAAGAGGTGGAACCATAATACTATCCAAAGAAACCAAAAGGCTATAGTGAAAATGTCGAGGTCAATTTCCTCGCGTCCACAGGCGTAGCGGTAGTCGGATACATTCAAAGGCTAATAAGTAAGCGCTCTGGATCGAACCACCTAAGAAAATGCACCACGGCCCCAAAATGCAGCGGGGCCTATTTAGGTTGTGGTCAGACCTGAGCTTCGCTAGCACGGTATCATCTTCTCGAGCCTTGCTCGAACGCTGCTTGTCTTAGGTATCGGACTTGGCAAACTGCAGTCACACCTGTGGGCGGTGTCCGCCATATTCCCTCCTATGAAAGGGGGAGCTACTGCGACGTTCCAGCCAGCCGTACCAGACCAGCTTGTAAGTCAGTAAATGCTGGATTGTCCGCTGCAAAATCACACGATGAAATATGACGTCTAGCCCTAGATTTAGAAACGGCTGCAAGATCTGTGGGCATCAGATCCTCATATAAAACGTGTGGAGGTCCTATGTCAACCAACTCGACATATTGGCTAGCCTTTCATCCACGATCTTCTTTTTCCATTGTAGTCCAACGTTTTCTTTTTTGGGTATCCGCTTTATGGCTCCCATTCAAGACATGGGAAGTCCAAGACAGTCAGAGGAAAGCTCGCCTTTTGAGGCTTTGTCGCCAATCGACCTAGACACTCCAGCAACTGAGATTTCAACCTTGTTCGACGATACTCTGAATAACCTGCTGTCAGATCTGCCCGTGGATGATCAGTACATCCTTGTAACTGGCGGATTAGGCTTCATTGGAAGCCACACGACCTTGGAGCTGCTCAAAGCTGGGTACAGCGTCATAATTATTGATGACCTTAGCAATTCGTACCAAGATGTATTCGACCGCATCCAACAGCTGGCGTTCCAATTCCACGAGAGCAACGGCACGGAGATGCCTTCACTGAAAATGTACCGCCATGATTACCGGGATACGGTTTCACTGCGAGAACTCCTTCATCAATATCGACTGCCGTCTCGCTGGGGCTCCCCGAAATCCAAAGTGGGAGGCGTGATCCATTTTGCCGCACACAAAGCCGTGGAAGAGAGCATTAGAAACCCGTTGAAGTACTATGCAAACAATGTAAGCGGACTCATAGACTTTGTTGGAACGTTGGGCGAGTACGGTATCAAAACTTTCATTTTCTCCTCTTCGGCTACTGTGTACGGCACACTGGCGAACTCCGGTATTCCGCTCAAAGAAGAGCTGTGTGTACATAGACAGGGAATCTTCAAGAACGACGATGGCTCTGAAGTGGTTTTGCAACCTGGTTGTACCGGCATCACCAACCCTTACGGGCGAACGAAGTGGATGTGCGAAGCGATTCTTGCTGACCTGGCATATTCTGACCCGGAATGGACGATCGTGGCTCTTCGTTATTTCAATCCGATCGGATGTGACGAATCAGGCAAGCTGGGTGAGGACCCGAAGGGTATCCCTACAAATCTCTTTCCTGTTATTGTCAAGGTCATCACCGGACAGTCTGATCAGCTGCACATGTTCGGAACAGACTGGGATACGGAGGACGGGACAGCGATCCGCGATTTTATCCACGTCACCGATCTTGCACGCGGACACATCGCAGCTCTCAATACTGCGAATGAAGGAAAACTTCAGGAGAATTTCCGTACGTTCAACCTCGGTACTGGGCACGGACACTCCGTTCTCGAGGTTGTCAGTGCCATGGAGACTGTCTCTTCCAAGAGCATCCCACGGACAGCTGCGGGTCGCCGTCAAGGAGATGTCGGATCGTGTGTAGCAACAGCCGCAAGGTCACACAACGAACTGGCATGGAAAACGGAGAAAACAATTGTCGATGCATGCAGGGATATATGCAATTTCTTAGGGGTTAGCGGTCGTTCGTCATAGAGCAAATGATGTTTGGTCATTGGCTTTTGTTTCATTATTTGAACCATCTGCACATCTTTCTGCTCCTTGCTGTCTTGTGGTCAGAAGGGAGCAGGAGTCTTCGTTTCGTTTCTCTAGATGCTGAAGTCGCCAACACTGGCGGACGACCTCGAGATGCACGGTGATAAGCTTTTGGGAGAGGGGATCACTTTGGTCTCATCAAAGTTCGTTGTAATAATAGTCATCTGCATAGTAACCTTTTTGCATGCCAATTCAGTTAGACAGCGTTGAAGCACCCCTCATGAGGTTTTACTTTTCTTTGTTTGGAGCGGTTCTTCGCACCAAGGCAGGAGGAAATGAGCATGTATCAAGATAGTGGGCCTCGATATCCAAATATTTATTGAAGATGGTGACGCACGATGGGAGTCGATGGGACACGCAACCACGTGACATTTGCTAAGACCGATCTCTTGCCTAAACTGTATAGCCATGTCTAATATCGAATCTGAAAAACTCTCATTCAAAGCCCTAATAGAGTTAGCTTACTTGGGGAAAACAGAAATTCAAGGTTCAAAACGGTCTCGATTGATATGTGCAATGTTGCGCAATTGTCCTGAAAACGCCTCGAAAATCGCCATTTGTTAAATGTCCATGCAGAGATGGCACCCCCAAAGGATGCAAAAGATCTAATACCACGCTGCCCATCAACACAGAACAACTTCAATGCGGGAAAACTCCTCGAATACGCCCGAAAATGTAACCTTGCCGGTTTATGTCATATATGACCTAAAAGACAGACAGAAAACGCTTCAGAAGTCGACGAGATGCACCGTCAGGGCTTGGGCTTGATGTCCGGTGCCATTCTCCATTGAAAGCATTGACAAGCCAGTAAGAAAGACCTGGTCGAGTCAGTATAGGAGTCAGGGATGCCTCGATGAGATAGTACTTACGGTCGTAGACCATTCTATGAGCATTGTGGAAGTATATACTGTGATCAGAATCCGGGTACACGTGAACATCATAGTTCTCTACACCAGCCAAGTCAAGCTTGTCGATCAGTGCAAGGGAATTCTGCAGATGCACGTTATCGTCGGCAACGCCATGGATGACGAGAAATCGAACATTCTGGCTTAAAGCAGAAACGTCAGAAATGGTCGAATTATCGTAGCCCGAAGGGTTATGCTCGGGCGTATGCATATATCGTTCAGTGTAAATAGAATCTACGGCATGTTAACAACAGCACGATCATATATGACGTAGTACATACCATAAAAGCGCCAGTCTGTTACTGGCGCTACTGCCATGCCATACTGGAAAGTCTTGCCAGCGTCTTGCTCGAGAGTCTTCAAAGTCATGAAACCCCCGTAGCTCCAGCCCCAGATGGCTATACGTGTCTCATCCACATACGGTCTTGCTGCCCAAATCTTTGCTGTTTCGATCTGGTCTCTCGCTTCATAATGTCCCAGGTTGCCGCGGACAATGCACCTGGCCTTCCTCCCGATGAAACCAGTTCCACGACCATCAACGGTGACGACGATATAGCCCAAGCTTGACGCGAGGTAGGAGTGGAAATCGACACCGAAAGTGCGATCAACGGTCTGAGAACCGGGGCCTCCATAGAGATGGAAGAGCACGGGATATTTCTTCTTTGGATTGAAATGCGGTGGTCGTCGTTCAACAACCTGTAACGTGTAACCATCGATCGTGACATTCGAATAAATCTCAACAGGCAGAGCATGGTCCTTGACCATCTGGGCCAACCCCTGATTCTCCTCTATCACTTCCGTGTAAGACATATCGTTGCTCGGAGTGCTCTTTACAGCTTGCCAGGGAATAGAAGGTCCTCTGTAGGTCAGCAAAACGTAGCCACCGCCTTTGGAAAACGAGGCACCGTAGTATCCTATCTCAGATGTGTCCGTTATTGGTTTGAGGTCAGATCCATCCAGCTTGACGCTATATACGTGACGCTGAGTTGGTGCCTCCCTCGTGGCGATAAAATAGACGATATCATTTTCTAGATCAACAGCAGCCGGTCCGCCCACGACCTCCCATTCTCCTGAAGTGAGTAGGATAGGGGTGGCGTTATCAAGCGGCGTAAAATAGGCTAGGTGATCATAACCTTCATGAGGAATGACGTCGAGGTATCCATCATGAGGCCGACCCTTTTCAGGATCTGCTGGAATATATCGCGTAGATTGGGTTGGCTCAACCCATCCGCCATCAAGACTGGCAATATCGTCAGACCTAACAACTCTCCCAGCCCTCGACGCGGTGTCTATAACGATAACTTTCAGAACATCGCTCTCACGGTTCGTCTCTCTTACGAGAACGTTCTCGTTGGCCGTCCACACTACCTCAATGATGAGACGATCCTCGTCTGGGAAGTCCTGTGACACGTCCACGGAGAAAACCTCTCCTTTCTCCACATCGTAGAACTGCAGACTGACGGTGGGATTAGGAGAGCCAGCCTTGGGATATTTGATATGCCGGACTTCAGGATAGTTCTCAAGTCCTGGAGGCGGAGTCTTTCCAGATGGTCTAGACATGAAGTACTGTACGGGGTACTCAGGGACAGTAGTCTCGTCGGTGCGCAAGAAAGCAATATATTTGCCGTCCTCAGCCCACCAAGTGACACTATTTCCCGAGAAAACCTCCTCTTCATATACCCAATCAGGCACTCCATAGAAAAGATTCTTCCCACCGTCCTTGGTGATGGGGACGACCTCGCTGGATGATAGTTTACGCAAGTACATGTTGTTCTTCTTCGTAAAAACAACTGCATCGGACAGCGGAGACCATGATGCCAGCTGCACCCGTGCATTGGGATCACTGGGGTCCAGCGGCTGAGCAGTCTGAGACTCGACATCAAACAACCAGTATCTCCCCGTGAACGAGTGGCGCCAGTTTTTCTGCTGGTCCGACAACACGAGCACACTCTTCAAGTCTGGACTGGGCCATACTTCGGTCGGACTGATAGTCTCCCCATTGACATGTATATATGAACTGTTCATGAGAACTCTCGTCTGCTTATGCTCCGCGTCGGCATTACGATACCGTACGTCCTCGACCCGAAGGTATCCTTGATCTTGGCCCCCTCCTCTCTCAAGCAGCAGTCCATCTTCATCATCTGGACCGGCGATCCAAGAAATCGCATGTGACCGCGGATACCATTGTCCTGTCAACACTTGTTCCAGTGTGACCGGCTTCCCATAGTTTGTTGTCAACTCCGAACCAGCATTGTTAACCACTGGAGCTGATTCCGTCGCAGCATGTCCTGTCCGCTTCTGCCCCAGAAACAGGAAGAAAGCTAATATCCAGCCGCCCACACACAATATCCCAAGAATCCACAAGATCCGACGAGTCTTGCTAGTGGTAGCCTTTCGCTCTGCCCCGGGCAGGAACGCAGCAATGACATCCGATTCCCCTTCTTCCAAATCACGGTATTTCCCATCTTCCGATATCTTCCTCACTTCCCGGGACGCACGGCGGTTGTCGTCGAAGAACATAGAGCCATCTGAGGACTCGGAATCCGAAGCTGGCAACGCTGGAGAGTTTGACCGCTGCGTGAGAGGAACGGACTCCTCATGGTTGCTCCTCCTATCCATGCCGGCGGGACTAACTCGCTCGGCGGTTCTTTAATGGTAATCTAACAGCGAAAGATCGACAGTTTCATATGGGACGGAGCAACGACGGAGACTGCTAGGTGTCGGTAGTAGGGGAGCGCGGACCACTCGATCAATGGCATCAAATATACTTCATACGATCTGGTGCGGAATGTGTACAGTGACTCTTTGATGAAGAAAGCATCTATCAACAGATGCTCTCAACTTAGGAGGACGGGACATGTATCGCTGTATGAGCCCCTGGGGCGGAGCTGGCTGGAGCTCGTCTGACGCGATACCGCGAATGTCTTGGCGTCGGCATTACAAGACTCAGCCGCATTGCGAATCGTCTCCATCGTTGAAATAACACAGCGTTACTTGCTCTATAATTACATGAAGCTCTGAGATTGGTATATGGGATTAGATACTATCATCAAATGAGAATAAAAATGTGAAATTTCCTGTTAATTTAAAGATAATTGTAGGGACCCTTCCATGTTTATATATTCAAAGGATACCGGCACCGCGGGAAATCTACTCATCTCGAAGTTACGCTGCAAATACCCTATAGGAAAAACGAATGGTTACAGATTGTATTACGGATCGTATGCGTGTGCATCTGAACGTCCATGTTAGATATTTGGTGGCATGGAAAGCAGAGATCTCGAGAAATTGAGATCTGATCATATTAAAATGATTGGTATGGTTCCTGATTGTATCTATCGCAACACTTTTTTACTTTCCCCAGCCTCAATTTCACGTCATCATCGGGATATACGAATGCCCGTTTAACACGCATCGCACCCAAATTATCTTGACAAGGCAATATCGTCGATTCTCAGGATCATCTTCACCGTCTCTGCTGCAAGCTCGATTGCACTTGTGCTCACTAGCAGAGGCTGAAGGACTCTCTCTTCCGTGATATTGTCCTTGACACCGCCGCTCCTGATGCTAACACCGGCATTCTGTTCGCCCTGAGCATGACGGTGGCGCAGATCAGTCACAACCTTGATCGAGTTGAGACCAGCGTTTTCGGCCAAGGTAGTCGGGATAACTTCCATCGCATCCGCAAAAGCCTTCCAGCAGATAGCCTCTGTTCCGCTAAGCTCACGGGAACGCAGGCTTAGACGGTGTGCGACTTCGATTTCAGGCGCACCTCCTCCAGCAATCATGGCACGCTTCTTCACCAAGCATCTAATGACACAGAGGGCGTCATGCAGCGACCGGTCTGCCTCGTCCAGGATAAGGTTGTTGGCACCACGAGCGACAATCGAGACAGTCTGATTCGGTGTGCTCGCAGGAGTCTTGATGCCGGTGATCTTGACGTAGCGTGCGCCCGAAGATTGAACTTCCTCAACGAGATCAGCGGTGCCCAGTTTGTCCTCAGTGAAAGAGTCGACGTTGGCGATGGGCTTGCAACCGAGACTCTTGCAGATGAACTCAACCTCATCACGCTCGATGTCCTTGACGGCAAGAATCTTGAGACGAGAAAGGAAGTGGAGCGAGAGATCGTTCACGGCGTCACGGAGAATAGATTTTTGGATCAACAAAACATTGCACTTGGTCT
The DNA here is from genome assembly GCA_023624055.1 of Paecilomyces sp. PK2413. Lineage (NCBI taxonomy): Eukaryota > Fungi > Ascomycota > Eurotiomycetes > Eurotiales > Thermoascaceae > Paecilomyces > Paecilomyces sp. PK2413. Next base: position 1,369,429 of record JAMADQ010000004.1, read on the forward strand.
TCTGGATCTTCTTCACCATGTTGAGAAGATATTGACGCTCCTCCTTCAGGATCTTATCCATTTGTCGGTAGTCATTGACGACAATTTGGTTCTCCATCTATAAGAAGTCAGCACAGATTCCCAACCAACGCGTAGGCATGACATACGTCGGGCTTCGGTGGACTAAGCTGGAACTGAATAAGACCTATCCGCGCCTTCTCAATCCTTGTGGGACCTCCACCACTCTTGATAACAGGCTGGTTCAGAACCAAGCCATCAATCATCTCACTGTCTTCAATAGTACCGCCAACCTTCTTGACGATTCGGATATTCCGCAGATCCACGTTGTCTGAACTCTTAGGGTCAATAACCTTCAGAACAGAGTCAACCGCCATCGGGCCCAGGAGACTGGAGTGTTGTGACACGATCTTCGAAGAAAGGGAGGTGGATGCGGCTTGGAGGAGGGTTGCACGGTCGGTCAGGTTGATAGGAATCGACATTCCGTGGAGAATCTCAACTGCCGCCGCAGCTGCTCTTTGGAAGGATTCGGCGATGATGGTGGGATGGATACCTAAACTTGTCAGCTTTGGACGCTGCGATGTCTAGCTTCAGGTACAATACCCTTGCCCAGCAGGCGCTCAGCAGCACCGAGCAGACTGCCCGCGATGACAACGACAGAGGTAGTTCCATCACCTGCTTCCACATCCTGGGCCGCACTGAGGTCAACCAGCATTTTGGCTGCGGGGTGCATGACGCTCATGGACTTCAACATAGTATTTCCATCGTTCGTCTGATCTCATCAGTATTGGGCTCCTATGACCGGAGATGAGACACATACGATGATGGTGTTTCCTTTACCAGTTTGAATCTACACACAAACAAAGTTAGCCGGGAGAAATATTTGAAGTTGAGATTATATCCTCACCATCTTGTCCATTCCTCGTGGTCCAAGCGACTGTGTCCAATTAGCCCCTCACTCAATAATTGCTACTGCGGAGTAGTATATACCGTTCTGATAGCATCAGCGACAGCTGCGGGTCGTTAGTACCAGTGGATAAAACATCATTTTTGTCTTCGAAAGACCGGTGCATACCTCTAGCTGCCATGATGTTGGCATTTCGGACAGCCATAGGCTTTTCCTTATCCTGCGGACGATCAGAATCCACGCTCACGCACACCTGGCATAATAATCGCATGAACGAACCTTGAAGGCATTGTTGCCAGCATTTCCTTGAGCCACCGCTGTAGCCATGTTTCCCGCAGTAACCTGTATCCTAAAGATAAGAAAATAAAGGCGGGGTTCTGAGGGGAAGAGCTCGAATGTCCGGAGGCGGCTCTTGGGAATTTCGCGAACTCGCTCGTTCTCGCGGGTGCAGGATGCTTGGCGTCGCTAGCGTCCGTCACGGAGCTCGACGTATTCGCTCGGCAGCCTGAGGAGCTACAGCTTGATCATCAACACCTCACTCCATCCCTGCCACGCTCACCTTTCACGACCTGTCTTTACGGCCTCCTGCCGCTGCTTCTCCTTCCCTGCTTAATAGTATATTCTCGGTTCCTCTTTCTGTTGACTTAACTCCTGTGCCGCCCCGGCGTCGCCACCATGCCTAGCGCCACGGGTTCCAACTGGGAGAAGTACCAGAAGAACTTTGCGGACGATGAAGAGCCAGAGAAGAAGATCACACCTCTTACCGATGAGTATGTTCATTGCGACCGGCTTCCTGCAGAGATGACTAACGATATGCAGTGATATCCAAGTATTGAAGACATACGGCGCGGCTCCCTACGCTGCAGCTTTGAAGAAGCTTGAGAAGCAGATCAAGGAGAAGCAAGCGAGTGTGAACGAAAAGATCGGTGTCAAGGTACTATAAACCCTTTACGGTGCTAAATGCGTATCTGACAATTCCAGGAATCTGACACCGGTCTTGCACCCCCTCATCTCTGGGATGTTGCTGCAGACAGACAACGCATGCAAGAAGAACAACCACTCCAGGTGGCCCGCTGCACGAAGATTATTCAAGACGAAAAGGATGCGGATAAGAGCAAATATGTCATCAACGTCAAGCAGATTGCCAAATTCGTGGTCAATCTCGGTGAGCGGGTCAGCCCAACAGATATCGAGGAGGGAATGAGAGTTGGGTAAGCGGAATCCTTCGATTCTGTTATCTACTGTGCTAACAACAGCCATCATACAGTGTCGATCGAAACAAGTATCAAATTATGCTGCCCTTGCCTCCTAAGATCGACCCTAGTGTAACGATGATGACTGTCGAAGACAAGCCGGACGTGACATACGGAGATGTTGGTGGCTCAAAAGAACAGATTGAGAAGCTGCGAGAAGTGGTTGAAATGCCGTTGCTTTCTCCGGAGAGATTCGTCAATCTGGGTATTGACCCTCCGAAGGGTGCTCTACTCTATGGACCTCCTGGTACGGGTAAGACGCTGTGCGCTAGAGCTGTTGCCAATCGAACGGACGCTACCTTCATCCGTGTTATTGGCAGTGAGCTGGTGCAGAAGTATGTCGGTGAGGGTGCCCGAATGGTTCGAGAACTCTTCGAGATGGCACGGACAAAGAAGGCTTGCATCATCTTCTTCGACGAGATTGATGCCATTGGAGGCGCACGATTTGACGACGGAGCGGGTGGTGATAACGAGGTGCAGCGTACTATGCTGGAACTTATCACGCAGTTGGATGGATTCGACTCACGGGGTAACATCAAGGTTATGTTTGCAACCAACCGACCGTCAACCTTGGATCCTGCCTTGATGCGTCCCGGACGTATCGACCGGAAGATCGAGTTCTCCCTCCCCGACATGGAAGGCCGAGCGAACATCCTGCGGATTCACGCCAAGAGCATGTCGGTGGAGCGGGACATTCGATGGGAGCTCATCTCGCGCCTGTGCCCCAACTCCACTGGTGCTGAGCTGCGCAGTGTCGCGACGGAGGCCGGTATGTTTGCGATCCGCGCACGACGGAAGGTTGCAACGGAGAAGGACTTCTTGGCGGCCGTGGACAAGGTGATCAAGGGCAACCTGAAGTTCAACTCGACGGCGACGTACATGCAGTACAACTAGACGTTATGGTTGGCATTTTCTTATTGATTGCATCTTCGGTTGGTTGGCGTGGGCTATGCGGGATGTACGACGATATAATAGCGTATGCTTCCGTCTATGAATGAACCTTTGCTGTCCTACAGTTTGTATCTGTGTACTCGAATATGTAGAATATGGACCCTGAGCCACGCTAAGCCAGCAGGTGATATGCCACAATGGAGCATGATGGGCTTATGGTATTCTTGATACGGTATCAAAGATCAGGTGACTTGAATTGCATGATAGCCATACCATACAGAGAGGAAACTGTCGACAGATCCTGACAGGCAGCCAGCCAGACTTCCCTAGAAGCGTATCCGTAATAATACCTACTCATCTGCCATAGTTACCATCGGGCTCGTCTTCCCTCTCTTCCCTCTCGCACTGACCGTCCATCCGCGATATGCTCTTCCTGTCTGTTCCGGCAAAGCGAACAACCCGGCACGTGCCAGGCCGCGCTCAGCCAACCAGAGCGGTCCGGCTGGCCGGGCAGATTACCTCTGCGGCAACGCTGATTGGCCCGCTCGGCGTCCGGGACGAGCTCGTCGGCAACCGCTGGAAGGCTTATGTAAGCCGCAGGTCGGCTGTCGTTCGCTCGTCGTCCTCTCCAGACCCAGAAGACCGAGAAAGAAGAGAAAGTCCAGCTTCCCCAAGAGACGCCAACCCTGCGCTCTCCAGAATCTCTCTCTCCTCTCCTGTCCCACGCTATCTCGCGTCCCTTTCCTTCAATTGTGTTTCTGGTCTGGTCTCGAGCAGCTGCTCACTTTCTCACATCATGAGCTCCCTGAGCTTGAGGAGCCTGGCTCCCGCATCCAAGGTCAGTTCCCGATACCCTTTCGTCATGACAGACGAGGACCCCTCCGCCCGCTGTTGGTCGTACGACTGTATACTGACGCATTGTCTCTGTGTAGATCTCGCACGCTCTGAGAAGCCAGAGACGTCTGTTTTCTTCCACTCGTCCCGCAGGTACGCATCCAGGCGGAAATTCGCTTCCGAGGATCCCAGACTGACGCTTCGTTTACCAGCCCGGATATTCGCCAACCAGCCGCTGCGCGCAAAGGAGGCTGAAGGCCCCATTGCCCAGAAGTATCCCATCATTGTATGATCCAGTGCGCCCAATTGATCATTGCGAACCGGAACTGATGGGTGTAGGACCACGAATATGATGCCGTCGTCGTCGGTGCTGGTGGTGCCGGTCTGCGCGCCGCCTTCGGTCTGGCCGAGGCTGGCTTCAACACAGCTTGTATCTCGAAGCTTTTCCCGACCAGAAGTCACACTGTTGCAGCCCAGGGAGGTATCAATGCTGCGCTTGGAAAGTGCGTGTTTTGCCCCAGCCGGGCTTCCGATTGCCCGATCGCCCGTGTGCGGGTGGACCAGCTAACATCTTTTTCTCTTTCTTTAGCATGCACGAGGATGACTGGAGATGGCACATGTACGATACCGTGAAGGGATCCGACTGGCTTGGTGACCAGGACGCCATTCACTACATGACCCGTGAGGCTCCGGCAAGTGTCCGAGAACTCGAGGGTTACGGTTGCCCCTTCTCCCGTACTGAGGACGGACGTATCTACCAGCGTGCTTTCGGTGGTCAGTCGCAGAAGTATGGCAAGGGTGGTCAGGCCTACCGATGCTGTGCTGCTGCTGACCGTACTGGACACGCTCTTCTCCACACGCTCTACGGCCAGTCTCTCCGTCACAACACCAACTACTTCATCGAGTACTTCGCTCTGGATCTCATAATGGAAGATGGCGTCTGCAGAGGTGTCCTCGCGTACAACCAGGAGGACGGTACCCTCCACCGCTTCAAGGCGCACCACACTGTCCTGGCCACCGGTGGTTACGGACGTGCCTACTTCAGTTGTACCTCCGCCCACACGTGTACTGGTGACGGTATGGCCATGGTCGCCCGTGCCGGTCTGCCTAACCAGGATCTCGAATTCGTCCAATTCCACCCTACTGGTATCTACGGTGCTGGATGTCTGATCACGGAGGGTTCTCGTGGTGAGGGTGGTTACCTGCTGAACTCGGAGGGTGAGCGTTTCATGGAGCGTTACGCCCCTACTGCTAAGGATCTGGCTTCCCGTGATGTCGTCTCGCGATCCATGACCATTGAGATCCGTGAAGGTCGTGGTGTCGGTCCTGAGAAGGACCACATCTACCTGCAGCTGAGCCACCTTCCTGCTGAGCTCCTGCACGAGCGTCTGCCCGGTATCTCCGAAACCGCCGCCATTTTCGCCGGTGTCGATGTCACCAAGCAGCCCATTCCCGTCCTGCCCACCGTTCACTACAACATGGGTGGTATCCCTACCCGCTACACCGGTGAGGTGCTGACTCTCGATGAGAACGGCAACGACAAAGTCGTTCCCGGTCTGTTCGCTTGCGGTGAAGCTGCCTGTGTCTCTGTCCACGGTGCTAACCGTCTGGGTGCCAACTCTCTCCTCGATCTGATCGTCTTCGGTCGTGCTGTCTCTCACCGTGTCAAGGAGATTTCTTCTCCCGGAAAGCCTCACAAGGAGCTCGCTTCGGACGCTGGAGCTCAGTCGATCGCCGACCTCGACTGGGTCCGCACTGCCGATGGCCCCAAGTCGACCTTCGATGTTCGCAACGCCATGCAGAAGACCATGCAGACTGATGTCAGCGTCTTCCGTACCCAGGAGAGCTTGGACGAGGGTGTCAAGAAGATCACCGAGGTCGACCAGATGTACAACCAGATCGGTACGAAGGACCGCAGCATGATCTGGAACTCCGACCTCGTCGAGACCCTCGAGCTTAGGAACCTTTTGACCTGCGCGTAAGTGATATATTGATATTTATTTCTCGAGACTATGCACTGACATAAACAAGGACGCAAACCGCCTACGCTGCCGCCAACCGCAAGGAGTCCCGTGGTGCTCACGCCCGTGAGGACTTCCCCGAGCGTGACGACGAGAACTGGATGAAGCACACTCTTACTTTCCAGAAGAAGCCTCACGGCGAGATCGACCTGACCTACCGTGCTGTTGAGGCCAACACTCTCGACGAGAGCGAGTGCAAGTCCGTCCCTCCGTTCAAGCGTGTATACTAGACAAACCACACCGGATATACCAGGTGTGCGTTTTTGGTGGGGTATCGGAGGAGCAGGCCACAAATGTCTTTGCCTTCCGAGGATCGGGGGGTTGGCATTTTGACATCGGACAGTAATATGTTATCGGCGAAGACTGTGGTACCGCCGTCTGCATTACGATGAGCCCAGCAGTACCTGGCTCAGCCGGCGAATCTGCAAGGGAAAAGGGGAAGAAAAGAGGGGAGAAGACTCCGCATCTCCAATTTCTGGGCGTGTCGTATATAACCACATGTAGCTTTTGTATCGAGTTCTCTGTACTCATGTCATCTCTTTACTGTTAGTTTACCTTATACAGCGGGATTTCTTTTTGTTTAACTATTACTCGTGCGTCGATTTCTTTTAGAACATAGATCTGCGAGTCCTTGAGTAGTTACTAAGAGTGTACTTCCCTGCAATATCGTGAACCATGAAGTTCCGCCAAATACATCAACCGGAACCAATTGAGAAGACCAAGTGACAAGTGATCGACGCTGGTCCACATGGTCTTCGGCTTCTATATCCACATCCGGGGACGTGTGTAACATCCACAAATCGCGTTCCATGGTGGTAGTAGTATTTGCTTGCTCTTTGTGCATGCCCAAAGGGAGATTCCTGAGAGCTCACTACAAAAGGAAATTGCGGCGCGTTAGTTTCTTTTCTATATCCGGATCAACAGCCTCGCTCTGCAGGGAAGTAATTGTAAACAAATGCATAACGAGACCATCCTCTATCTAGATCGAATGAGCAGGGTCACCATCTGCGGCTTCTGAAAATCATCGCGTATCTAATGCAGCTATGATTTGTCACGGAGTACTTTAACTGCGCGAACTGTGCTGCGCCGCGTCTAAATTGCCTTGCATACCCTACATGGTGGTAAGGAAGTACTTTGGGCTTGGATGCAGCATAGCCACTCTACATGCTTCCTTCCAGACAGGGATTGTTCATTCTGCGGACCTCACTCATATAGTGGGGATCCTTTCTTTTTTTGTTTGTTCGACCTCAAGATAAATTCTTACGGCGGGTTGCACAAAAGACACAAGTGGCTACTTTGTGGGTAGTCGCTGGTGACCTCAAGTTGCACATTGGCGAGGTTGCATAATCGCTCACTTACCATACCCTCAGGGCGGACGATCCACACTCATGCGAGATATCCCAGAGTCCTACTGCATTTCTGGGAGAGAGTCTACATTTACGGATATCTCATGGACTGAATTAGTGGACTTGAGATAGCTTCCAGTATAACTGGTCCATATATCTAATCTGCCTTTTTTCCCCTTTCGTTCTGTCTTTACCCCAGGATGAAGATATATCCCCCGCGTCAGGCTAATACCTGTCAATCTCCGCTACAGTTCTACAGATGTACTAAGGGGCACTTTGTAGGATGTTGCTCTTCTGACCCTTGCGATACTGGCGTTTGTCCTGATGGAGATGGACCAAAAACAACGGCAGATACAACGACGGCAGCAGCGGCGACTACAACTGTTGAGGAGACAACAATATACCCTGTTCCTGTACACACAACGCAGTCTACTACAGAGACTTCCAGTACCTCCAGTACTGATTCCTCCACGAGTACTTCAACAAGTACTCGCTCAACGACAGCAGCTCAGACGACTCTACCCGTCACTTCGAATGACGCGTCTACCAGTTCAGCTACGTCTGCTTCCAGGACTATTGCGACATCCTCTAGTACGAGTACTGCTGCTGCTGCGTCTACTACGAGTGACTCGAATCCAGATTCTCACCACAATGGCGGACTTATTGGAGCCGTGGTGGGAGGGGTAATAGGAGGGGTTCTCTTGCTAGCGTTGATATTGGCCTTCATTTTATGGAGAAGGAAGAAACGTGGGGATCAATCTTCATGGAGAGGATGGTGTCACTGCGGCAGACATTCCAGAACTCCTGGGGGACCCAATGATTCTGGCGCTACAGAAGGGTTCCTTTGTGCCCATGGAAGACGGCATTCCATGGACGGCTCTCTTGGTAAGCTGAGGTATTGTCCTTCCAAATTGCATACTATTTACACCTATCTAGGCAAGGACAAGGAACACTCACGACAGCGATCTGAGTCCTCTTCAAACCCACCTCGGGCATCTGAGTATGAGAAGGCATCACCTAGCCTGAGTTCCACTGGAAAGGCAGGTGGGAGATTCATGACAACTCTTGATGAGGACCCATATCCTTTACTTGCAAGCAGGCCCGTTGTTCCGACAACAGAATTACCGGCTACGATCCCTTCAAGGCCTGATACCACCCCCGAGCTCGCAGACACTAGAAGAACACCAGGCCGCTCAGAGTTAGCGTCTGGTAGCGGTCGCGAACTGATAAACATACCTATCGAGGCAAGGATGAATGTGAGTTCTTGGAGGGTGAATAGGAATCATAGTCCTGTGGCTGCCAGTCAGGCATATATAACGACCACTCGTGATGGCGCTATCTTGCGAGCCAACATGAACCATGAGTCAGAAGAGGACATACCATCTAGCTACCTACGAGAGAGAGGACACATTATGAGTTTCATGCAGTATGGAAATTACAATGGCACGCCTCCGAATTCGGAAGCAGATTCGCAGAGACCAACACCTATTCCTGAAATCAATATCAGTCCGCCGATGGATGACACTGAGAGACGTCGACATGGGACAATACCAGTTTCTTCCTCGGATCGCGTCGGGCTTGGACTCAGCGGTATAGATATGCGTCGAACTTGAAGCTTGGTTCTCGAATTGGAAGGTCGGTAGAGCTTCAACAAAATTGGTCATCATTGTTTTCGGTTCGCTAGCGTGACGGCCTAATTTCACGAATTTTCCCTGTTTGCAGCATATAGGCTTGTTTAATGTTCATACATACCCAGGTTTACATGTTAATAAGCGAATAACTTTTAGTGATGAATCCACAATGCGTTTTATGCACTTTTACCAGCTAGTGCCCATATATATCTTGGATTTGTACCCTATACGACGACATTGCAGCAACTGATTGATAAGAAATACCTTATCAATATGTGATCTGTAACAAGATAAGTCGGAAAAGAGCCTTCCCCCAGCACCTTACTGCATCTGCATTTATTGGGATAGAATCAACAAGTAATTGGAATATAGATGTGGTTTAACTAGTTAACTATGTATGGTCCTGTTCTGCTGACTAAGGTAGCTACCTTGAAGACTTCACCAATTAAATCCGGCGTTCAGATCAATTCAAACAATCTACGTCATCGTTTCCACATCTTGAATTCTTTTCTTTTCTTCGAACATGATCGATAGTATAGCACGACAGATGCGAATAGCTTCCGCTGTTTACTGCGCAGGGAGATGGGAATAAATATTCTAGAATACTCCACAACGAAATTGAGCACAGTACAGGCAGTGGTGAACTATCTATGTACTATTCCCGGCGAAGAGGGCCCCAAAAGTCACCGACCAACACGGCTCACAAACGGACAAAATACACTCCGTCCTTATTAATCGATTCTGTTCTACGTACATATACGGGGTATTCCACTCTACCAGTAGTATGATATGCAGAAGTGGAGATACCGTTCATCTTAGAACGAAGCTTGGCATGTATCTGAACCAGCAACCAACATAAGCAACCTACAAGGTTAACAGGGGAACCTTGTTGGCTAGAATCACCTGTTAAAAGCATCGATGGACTATGAACTCACAGATCCGTAAGAGCAATCCCGGCTGGGGCGTCTGTTCCCGAGAGGCTGTGTGTCGGATGGTTCGGGATTCTCAATTGTCCTGTGAATTATCGTTTAAGTTGAGCTTGCTAACTAACTAGTAGGTGGGGATCATGCATCTGGCTTACGGTATGGCGGGGTGTGGGCTCATCGTAGAAGTATGACGACGATGGGAGAGAGGTATAAAAGCTTCTATGCCCGCCCTCCCCTTGCTCAAGCTTCAAGCCAAGAATAATAGCATCACGACATTGAATCAACAGGAACCCCGCATCTTGAAGAGGAATACTTACAAGCTATCTATCTACAACAATGGCGCCCAAGGTTCTCGTCGTCCTCACTTCCCAGGACAAGATCCCCAAGACCGGTGGTCAGACCGGTTGGTACCTGGTACGTATACTTTGAAAAGCCTCAAACCCCTCCATGCAGCAACACCACACTAACAAGTAATTACTTTACTTTCCAGCCTGAATTCGCACACCCCCACGAGGTCCTCCACACCAAGGCCGACCTGACCATCGCGTCGCCCAATGGCGGCGAAGCTCCCCTCGACCCGAACTCCGTCAAGGCCTTCGAGAAGGATGAAGTCTCCCAGAAATTCCTGAAGGAGCACAAGAACCTGTGGACGAACACGGTCAAGTTGGCTGATATCGTGCCCAAGGCGGGCGAGTTCGATGCGATTTTCTTCGTTGGTGGTCATGGACGTAAGTAGCCGTCTCCTCTTCATCCATTGTCGCAAATAAGAAAGAAAAAGAAGAATTTGAGAAAGAACATGTAGCTAACATGAATCCGCGATACAACAGCCATGTTCGACCTCGTCAACGACCCTACTTCCCTCGCTCTGATCCAGACCTTCGCTGCGGCAAAGAAGCCCGTCGCGGCCGTGTGTCACGGACCGGCGGCGCTGATCAACGCGACGGCTCCCTCGGGCGTGCCTCTGATCTCTGGCGCTTCCGTGACTGGATTCTCGAACGATGAGGAGACCCAGGTGGGCTTGATGGAGGCGATGCCATTCGCGCTGGAGAGCGAGCTGAACCGCATCTCGGGCGGTGGATACGTCAAGGCTGACCAGGCCTGGGGCGAGAAGGTCGTTGTGTCCAAGACTGCGGGCACGGGGGCGCCGTTGATCACAGGCCAGAACCCGGCCAGCGCGACGGGCGTGGGCAAGGCAATCCTGGAGGCATTGGGTGCGAAATAAACCGAATCCCATGCCTGACTCCGGAGAGGTTGTTATTGGGTTCAAGGGATTGCATAGGACAAAATGAATGTGTAATGACCACGTGTATGCTAATATGCCTCAGTAGTTGAGAATCAATAATCCTAATGTCTACGGGAATTGGAGACTGGGAAATCTAGGCGCATTTGCAAAATAGTTAACTGTATTGATCCCGTCTGAAGGGTAGGCACTATGTCCACTCTCGACTCTTAATCACAAGGAGATAGAAAACGAGACGGAGGAACGGGGAATCGCCGATGTAATAATAGAAAGTAAATAAGCTTCAAACTCAACAAAGATCGAGCTAGGAAATTGCATGTACAGTTGGGTGCGCTCGTTTGCTGGGAAAGGCAACGAACACAGTTCAGTTGGTGGAGTAATTGATGGGTCGAAGGACCGATCCGGGGAAGAACAAATTGATAAACAAGAGACAAGACATCGTAATAGAAAATTACGCAAGGAAGTGGTATCGCTGCATGTGTACCGGACTGCTGACGGCAAGAAACTGCCACCGCTGTCGATTGATGGGGATATCTGACGCGAAAAAAAAAGAATATACCTGTGAATGGTAATAGGGGAGAAAGTGGGATGGACTGTATGGTGGGAGAAATGTAGAGTGGAAAAACAGATATAGAAAGAGTAGGTGTAGTGGTCGAGGCTGAAACTGTACGTCTCGAAATGGGGTATGATATGTCGCGAAGCAAAAGGAACAACTAGGGTATTTGTACACCGAGATAAACAAGGAAGGCGTCAGCCGGTCAACTGCTATCTCATATCCGAGAATACAGATAACAGAATCTTCTGATCTGACACTACTGTCTATCGCGCCGCCTCCATGTTGCCGGTCAACTCTGCAACTCGGGCCTTGATACGAGCAACACGGGATTCAATAGCTGAGAATAACGTTAGACATCATCACATTCCAGGTGGCTAGGCTGTACTTACTCTCCTCACCGCTAGTATCACCGTCGTCAGTCCTTTCGGTGATACTAGTACGGTTTCCTGCCTCGAATTGGGCAGCCGCTCTCTCCGCGGCCTGCTTGCGGATCTGTGCCCAGCGATCGTAGGATGGCGACACAGGCTCTGTTGGCTCAGGGCTGGAGTGTCCGTTGGTTGCAGTGTCGATAGACGGCCTCGTGTCAGGGAATGACTCCGACACAGGCGAGTCTTGCGGAGTTCTGGCTGGCTGGTCAACGAGAGGACCCTGGTCAAAGGAAGAGAATTCACGATCGGCGGCGGCTTTCTCATCGGTGTTGACACGAGAAAGGTTCTCATATTCTGCCTCCTTTCGGCTCTGTGGAGGCCCATTCGCTGGGAGCGGCGCCGGGGCTTCCTGGGGCTTCTGGGACTCCTGGGACTCCTTTCGTTCCGGCTCTACTACCTTTGGTTCCTCGACAGGCTTCGGGGTGGCAGGCTTGGACTCTGGGGCCGGTGATGAGCTTTCAGAGATAGACTTCTTCTTGAATCCAGAAAGACGCTTGTAGGAGCCAGGCTTGGGCCCGGGCTTTTCCTGAGCGGCCTTGGTTCTGCCCTCTAGAGCAGCGCGTGCGGCGGCGACTGCACCTTGTGCACCGGTAGGCTTCATGGGAGGCGTCTCGACCTTCTTCTTGTTACCACCGAAGATCCCCTTGAATCCTGTGTTCCCGGCCTTCTTCTTGAGCTTCTTATGTTCGTCTGTGGAGGCGGTAGACTTGGGCGATTGGGGCGACATGGGCTCTTTAGCTGGCTGTGGTGTAGAGCTACGTTGAGGTTCAGAGGTCTGTTCCACAACTGGTGTAGCAGGAGCCTCTGGCTCTGGCAGAGGAACGGCAGCCGCTTCGGCAGCATCTTTGTTATTCGGTGTCTCCACAGGTTTGGCTGGAGGCGCTGGCGCTAAAGCAGCAACTGGGGCAGGAGGAGGTGATGCAACAGGAGTGATCTCGCGCTTCTGCGGGGGAGAGGTCGGAGAGGCAGGAGGAGCACTCTTGCTTGTCGTAGCTGGCACCGGCGAGGCACTTCGGGATTGATCGTTTGACTTGATATTTAGCGGATCTGTGGGCACGCCGGTGCCTGCGCGGGTGTCTTTGAGATATGCGGAGCGGACAGCATCCTTATCGTAAATGCTGGCCCACTTCATCGCCTGAGAAGCTTCATTCAAGATCGCCGGTTGCAATGTCATTACAGAGTTCGTCTTAGTAGAATAAGCATCTTCGGGCATCCTTGCTCGACGTTCATTAGCGACCTCTTCTTCCTGCTCCTGGCGCTTCTTCTGAAGAGCAGCAGCAGCAGCTTGTATCCTGGCATGTTGGTCTGGCCCAATACTACTCTTGCTCTGAGGGGCAGGATTGTTCCCTCTGGCATAGGGTTGATCCAGGGGAGCTTTCTTAGCCGTGGACTTCCGGCGAGTTACCTTGCCTTTCATGCTGAATCCGAAGAATCTCTTTTTCTCTGCGATATACGCACCAGGCTCAGGTTCAGGGGCTGCTCCCTTCACCTGCTCCTCGAGAACCAGCCATTTGGCACCGGCGATGATGGTCTCGATCAAAGCACATCGTCCAAAGACAGCCTTGCGCGCTGCTGGCTCCTCGCCCGAGAGACTGCTGATCCAGACCCACCAGAATGAGTCGTCCAGGTCGATCCTGGTGACGTTGGCGAGTTCACCAGGATCAAGAGTAGATTCCGTATCGAGCGTACGCTTGTGCGACTGAGAGCTCTGGCCTCGAACAGACGCGATAGGAGGCAGCACCTTGTCCGGCGGCAGAAGAAGAGAGTGAGGGGTTTTCACACTGCCATTCTCATCATTGAAACCCGTCGAGAGGAAATCCGCCCAGGAAGGTGTTGTTGGACGACCCAAGTCAGGGCCAGCTGATCGAGGCATTGTCGACAAACCTGGAATATCGCCTCCAGGGCTTGTCGTACCGTCTGCTGGTTCATCTGTGTCCGACTCTACGCCGCCAAATCCGATATCTTCGAAGCGAGACCACGACGCATCACGTAGGCTTGTGGAATCCTTTGTGCTGGAGACGTGCGACTGGTTGGTAGACGAGATACACCTGAGCACTCTTAGACATTCATCGGTCAAGGCGCGCACAGGATCTTCGTAGGCAGCGAAGTCCTGCAATTCCTGGTCACTGTCTCTATATTCGAAGTTCTTTGCGCGTCGTAACAGGGCGAATGGGGTCGGGGAGACCGTATCCACAATCATGACCACCTTGGTTGTCGTAATCTGAAGCAGCGTAGGTGCTTCTGGCGGATATTCTGTCGCTTGAACGAGCGATTGGAGAGCGATCGGAAGCGTGGAAATCCCCTTGATTGCGCGGCCAGGTTCTGGGGATAGAGAGCGTAGGTAGGCGAAGAATAGATGGCTCGCAGCATCCGCGGCACTGGAGACTGTCAAAAATATGAACCCATGAGAAGCCATGAGAAACTTACGCTGCCCAGTTTTTGTACGCGGCATCAAAGCCATTACCAGCATCCGTGTGTTCAAAAGCCCACCATCCCGCATATCTCGAGAGCTTCCTTCCACCTAGACCGTTTGATTTGCCATGAGCGGCAATGGCTGCAAGAAGGTCGAAGAAATCAAAGATGATCTTGGTCCGCGCATCTGATTCGACACTGATCGGGATGAAAGTGGAAAATGCATCGCGGGCGAAGTGAGAGTCTATCGTCGCGTCAGATAAGCTTCAACGTCGCGTCTCTTTTTAAACGGAAAACGATACCTTGCTCGCCAACCTTGAAGAGCTCGTAAGCTTCCCAGGTCACTACTCCTCCAGGGAGTCTGCTCCAGCACCATTTTAACACACTGCATAGAACCTATACGAGACGGAGAATGGAATTAGCAATACTTTCTCCACCGCATTTTTTATTGTTATCTCCCACCATTGGCTCTGTCAACCTCAACTCCTGCATCAAAGCCTCCCCGCGAAGCGGAGTCGATCGCTCTAGGTTGAAGTAATTTCTGATGAACGTACGTGCCGCGCTGGGATCAGAGCTGGGGCGGAAGGGAAGCAGTAGAAAAGGAATGTCGAGAGCTATCCATTGCATCGATTCACGTCAGTTTCTGCGCGCACAGCCAAAAAGACCAGCGATCGCGACTTACCTCGAAACTTCAATTCGTGGGAACATCCGTGCAGCAGCTCCTGCACTTCCTCCGGGCTGACCTCCGTTCTGAGCCATGCGTCTGTCCATCTTGGCTTCGGAGGCTCAGCGGGTTCAGACGTTTGTTTGGACTGCTTTTTAGCGGCTGCAGAGTCCTTGCCCCGGAAAACACGGGTGAAGAAAGGCATTGTCGAGGGACAATGAGCGCCGCGCTGATTATGTTGGGTGGATTGTCAGAGTGTCGCGCTCGTGTTGTGAACGTGCATCAGAGAGGGAAGGTCGATGGCGGTGAGGTTGCGGAGTAGATATAGCGCTCTCGAGTTTCAGGATCTACAGTGCCCCGCGACAAAGGGTTTGTTTCTTGAGATAAAAAAGAAGCAAAAAATAATTAAGAAAAGAAATTCGTTAATGGGTCGAAAGAAACGTAGAGAGAAGAGGGAAGAGACGACGAAAGAAGAAGGTGACCGCGTTGGCCAAAGAAAGTTGCAAGCAACCAAGGTCCCGATAGATACGACCAGGTTACAGGCAGCGGGTTCAGCCTGGATAGCACAGACAAGAAGAGGAGGGGGGAGAAGGAAATGAAACAACCTTGTCGTCAGAACAGCAGACCCAGAAGAGAAGCAGATGGACGTGCTTTTCCTGGCCCGAGAGGAGAGAAAAGGAGACGAGACGGACGTGCGGCGGGAGCGGGCGTTATTAGAGAATTGTCGCGTTTAGTTTTTTTCTTGGACGACTTTGGGGATCTCAGGGGTAGTTACTTAGTAGTCGCTCGCTGGATCCTCGAAGGCGTCAAGAGGAGTCTAGGTTGGATTTCTATCCGTGCCTCCAGCCACAGTCCAGAGTCCAGAGTCCAGACGGACAATCGATCCAACTTGACTGAGGATCCCATGGATGGAGATTGGGAACTTTCCCTTTCTCTATCTCAACACTACGATGATCCCATGCCATGCTTATTACCCCACGGCGGTTGCGTTGTCGACAGCAAGGAGCGATACGTCAGTCTAATCGTTATCCTTCTCTCGCGTGGAAACTCTTTCTTGTACGCGTTTCTTTAAGTTACTCCTGATTATCATTAAACTTCCCCCGCTGTGGACTCGCTCATATCCGACGACGCAAGGGCATCAATCAGGCGGGCATGTCTCCAGCATTCACTCGCGGGTTCTGATACTGACATCTTCTACATGCCAGACAGCACGCTGACGGCACTGATACGACGCTGCACATGGTGTATACAAGAGGCCACTGTGATTGCACGGCAGATGCCAGACGGCCAGCGCGTCCCAGTCCGACACGTCGTGGTCGGCGCTGGACTGGTGCACGACGATCCCGACAAAAGAGCCTGCTGCCTCCAATAAGGCCCCAGCATCGCGACGGACCTGGTTATCGAGGTTCAATATCCATGATCCCGACCGGCCAAAACCAAGCCTGTCTGGGCCGTCAGTTTTCCTCAGTTTGGTTCCAGTGCTGGACGCTCCCAAGCTGCTGGCCGACTTGCATCGACTATGCCCGATATAGGCGACAAGGCGAACTTTGGTGATAGCTTCGAGTCTAAGCTGGACGGTCCTAACCAAATTGTGTCGTCCTGTCGGTGACAAGCGTAAAGTCAAAAATATCCCTGAGCCACACTGGACCATGCGATGCTGTTCTGTCTGGAAGTACTCCCGGCCATAGAAGGTCCCGAATAGACGGCTGAACGAGCCAGTGTCCCTGCAGAGATTGAGTATACGAACGCTCTCGCTGTCTGTGCGATCAAACAATGATCAATCTCCAGGAGTTGCCCAGAGATAATTAATTTCAGGAGCGGAATTCGAAAAGGGGAGCCTGGTCGGCCTTTTCCTATACGCGGTTAGAGTGCGGATAGTTACCGTGGCGCGGTCATCTTAGCCAGGAACGCCCGTCTTTGCTCCACCATCGCCTGTGCCCTTAATTTACCTTCTTTCCCACCTGTGGAGCGTCGAGAAAGAGTGCTTGGCCAGGTTATGGGCACAGGGCACAGAAGCTTTGCCCATGACGGCCGGTGTCTATGCTAAGGCACGCCAGGCTTCAGGGTCTTCAGAAGTTCAGCCTGCTAACTAACCCGCGGAACTCAGTCTCAGCCTCACCAAGGGCCGACGTGATCTGAGTGTCCAAATCTTCATACAAGTGCAAGTATCTCAGAGTAAAGAGTACATCCTCATGTAAACCTTGTTCTGGTAAATAGGGCACAATGCTTGGATCTAGTCGTAGTCAGAACGTGGTTGTTGAGGATCTGCTCGTGCTCATCTCCGCTAGACTGTGTCACATATACTGCAGCTCGCATCAAGAGCACCTGCTGGCATCTGAGTCTCGGATATGAGATGGAGTATCGCCCCATAGACGAGGTGCCTCTTGACGCTCTGTGCTTAGCGAGGGTGGAGAAGGTATCCTGGAGAAAACCTAATGTTACACTCTATGAAACAACCACGGACTTCCCGTGAGTCTGTGACAGAGGCCAATTTCGGGAAGCAACATTAGTTCACATCAGTGAGATGACAGGTCGTGACCTGAGGTCACGAGTTGCACAGTGTTGTTTCTAGAACAAGACAACTACCGGGCCATACATTTCTCTGCGGACTTTAGGGATCTAATTTGCCTGAGAGTCACTGAAGTCTTATTCGCTGGGGCCGTCCGAAGTAGATACATTATCCCCGCACTGATCTCGCGAGAATGTTACTAGTTCTCTGTATCTCCAAATCACTGCATAACTAGATCAGATCTCAGACTAGGCCAGGAACCGTACATCAAGAATTGGTCTGTAGAAAAATTCCTTGGTGGGATTATCGCTGACTGTGATGATTGCTAGTCTGAGGAAGCTCTCGAAGCGGCAAGGCCATCCGATTCTTGACGCGACCCAGCCAGGATTTGGGGCTCTTGCCTTAGCCTGTGTTGGTTCTTCCTGCTTGTGTCTAATGTTCATAACTAAGGAAAAATGGACATATCCTTTAAGGCTGAAGGATCTCAGGCTAGCGTGTACTCCACTGTGCTGCGGTCATCCTTTGGGGTTTACGCGGTTTGATAGCATTGAACCAGGCAGTTACCAGATAGAGACGTCAGGATACTTGGGACAGGATTTCGTAGAGGAGATAGTGGGCGGTAGTCTAGATGAAAGAAAGGACGGATGCTTTCGGCGTTCTTTGCGTCGGATTCGCTGTTTTCGGATCTATGACGAGACGACATCCAGGGATCCAGGATCTGTTGCCCTGACTCGCACTGCGTTCTGCTGTGCCATGCCGTGGCTCTTGTGAACTTTCCGATATGCACCCCTCGTAATCTGCATGCTGTATTCTGCATCTGCTCAGCCTGAGCTGTAGGATAGTAGTAGTAGTGATATTAATGGCTCCTGGAGGTGCTCACCGTCCCATCTGGTTGAAATCGAAACAAGCGATGGGCAGCTTCTGCAAGCTGATTGGTGGCTGCAGCGGGTTATAAATAGCCTTCCGTCCGAGGATGTTTAATTCTGAGCAACAGCCAATAGAACAAGAGCACAGCAGCAAATGGGCAGAGGTGGCCAATCAGGATACAGACGGCCTGTGATCAATGTGAGTATTGCAACTGTGATTGGCTGGCTGACAGCATCCGGGCCGATATTAACCCGCTGCCGCAGCCCCTTTCCCACGCGCATCCAGCCAAACAGGCCAAACCAACCCGTTCGGGCGCGAGCAGAGAACGCCAAAAGGGAATTCCTCCACCTCCCACCGTTTTTCTTCTATCTTTAGAATCCTCTGCATCATCCGCGTGCTTCCCCAAACTTCTTACCACACTTGCCGCACAGAGCCTCTGCGTGCCATCGCTTCTGCGCTGGGTCGATCTGGAGATCGTCCGCGATCCTTTTGTCGCCTTGATTTTCGGTTCCAACCACGGTTCAGGCTGACAGGCCTGCTTCGTCGGTTTCGCGGCGCTACATTATCTCTCTGGCGGTCGCGCCTTCGTGCCAACGCATATCCCCGTCACCGTCGATCCCCTCCCCTGCAGGATACTTCTCAGACCGGTACTGTCGTCTCCGCGTCCTTTGGAACGTTGATATCGATACAACAACGACGCCTCCTCGCTTTGCAGTCGTGTGGTGTGGCGCGATCGAGGAACTGCGCGCTCCGCGTCTTCCCGCCTGATAAGCAATAAGCAGACACCGCGGCCTGGGTTCAGCAACGACAAAACTTGACGACAACTGGGACGCAAGACGATCCACATCCTCATCGTTGGTGAGGTTTCGACTTAGACCGTTGTTACCACGGTCATCCCATCTCCTGACCTGATACCGGTGATCCATCAGCGGCGATAATGGGTCGGAGAAAGATTGAGATCAAGGCGATCAAAGATGATCGCAATCGCTCAGTGTAAGTTTGGACATGCGGAGCGGATGGACCTGGACCGGACTGACCGGTTTGTTCGATATAGTACTTTCTTGAAACGAAAAGGCGGTCTCTTCAAAAAGGCGCATGAGTTGTCCGTCCTCTGTTCCGTCGATGTCGCCGTCATCATCTTCGGTCACAACAAGAAGCTATACGAGTTTTCATCTGGTGATATCCGCGAGACGTTAGGGAAATATCAATACGTGCGTATCCCCTGATTCCATATCTGGCGCAGTAGCCTCGAAGTTAGTGTTTGGATGATAGTTGCTGATGCTAGAATATTGCAGTACCACCCCCATGAGCACAAAGGACCGGCGGATTTCGCGGGGAAGCGCGATATGGATGACGACGACGACGATGATTCTCCAGGCCCGGAAGAACCACCTCAGCAGGGCCATCCCATGGTGCCTCCGCATCTCCAGAACCAACCCGGATTCCAGCACATTAACCATGCGCCCTCTGCTTCTCCGCCCATCTCTAACGGCGTCCCCTTTATTCCTCGTCATGGAACTCCTCAGCCCCATGGCCTGTCTCGACCGTCATCAAGGACGCATATGCGTCGAGTGAGCTCGAATCTCGTGCCGCAGCAGCATGCGCATGCCACTCCGCCGCCGCAGAACGGTTTCGCCTACATGCCTAATCCCTCCATATATAATCCGAATGCTGCTCCTCCCATGCACCAGCAGCCGCCCAGGCCTGGCCAGTTTCCGCAATACGCCCATCCGGGTACTATGCCCCAGCATCAACCTCATCCACATCCCCAACACCCACAGATGCCGCAACATATTCCACAACCTCCACCTCACGGAATTCCGCAGCAACATCCACAACATGGACTCCCGCCGCACCAGCAGCCCCATCCTGGGATGCCACAGCAGTCACCGCCGCTGCCACAACAGCGCCCGCACCCACAGTTGCCGCCACAGGTCACTCAAGCCTATATCCCCGACCAGGGCCGGCATTCAATGCCCCCAGCGTTTCCAGCTGAGCAGCAGCAGCACACCCCGCAACCGCGTCCTATGGCTGTTCCAGAACAGCCAGCTCAACAGATGTCTGTACCTCCCAAGTCAGAGGGCAGCCTGTCCCCGCCACTGTCGAAGCAGCAACAGCAACAGCAACAGCAACAGCAACAGCAACAGCAGCACCCGCCTAAATCACGCAGCATATTTACTCCGATCGACGATCGTGGTTCGGTTTTGGCTCGCCATTTTGGAGTGGGTCCTCCCACGTGTGAATCTCCGCGGAATGATGCGCAATCTAGACCAGATCAAGAGAATTCCAATGCGGCGAATATCACCACCGGACCACCGTCAGCTCCTCTGCCTCCTGCGCGGTCTGCGACGGATCCGCAGCGCACACGGTCGATGCCTTCTATCCCGGATGTGAAGCCACCTTTGAAGACCAACAGCCTTCAGCTTAATGCCAAACGGCCACGTCTGAAGGTGCAAATCCCGAGTGAAAACTCGGATGGTGGAAGTGCAACGGCGGATTCATCTCCCCGTGGCTCGGCAAACAAGACGGCGACTCCAGCAAAAGGTGCTGACGGGAGTCATTCGGGAGTTGTATTGCCTCCTCCCTCGCCCTCTGCGGGTGCTCTCCTCAGCGCTGGCGCCCAAGGCCCTCCTAATCCTTTCGCGCGGCCTCCTCCGCCTGCAGCAGCGCCTCAGAATGGCGCTGCATACAATAACAATAACAATATCGAGACACCCATTTCTGCGCTCCCTAGCCGTTTTGTTTCGGACGCTCTTCTTCCGTCCCCATCGAGCTTCTTCCCTGAGTGGGGTTTTGGCCGGTCTGGGCCAGACAGTAATATGCTGCCCAGTCCGCTTACGTTCCCGACGCCATCAGTTCAGAACGGCCCTGGATTCTCACGAGAAGACGAAGCGGACAAGAAGCGCAAGAGTCCTGAGAGTGGACCTGGGAGCGATGCGGGCAACAAGAGGGTGAAGACCTGACAAGATATACCTTATATCGGCTTTATGACTGACATTCATTTTCTAATTGCTGATGAACTTATGGGCTGCATCTTCTGGCGTTGTGAAATATGAACCCTTCTCTTTCGATCAAAGTCCCTTTCACGGAGGCTGGTCTGTACGGGGAAAGCTCTCCGTTATTCTCCTTGCTATTCTCTACATTTCTTTCATGATCGCTTCATCTACCATATCTTCTCTACTGTCTTTGTTCTGCTGTTTCGCCCTTATAATATCCACCAGCATCCTGCCTGCGCTGCACTGTCTTGTAATCATTTCGGTATGTGTCTCCTTGCTATACCCCTTTCCTGTTCTGCAAAAAAACACAAATTTGTCTCTGCATCATTTTTTATTGTCTACTTTATTTTATTTTCTTATCTCGGATTAAAAACCTATATTTCTTCCATCTGCATCTCGCGATGCGATACGACAGGACACTCGTTCTCCCATACTTCATCACCTGTCATTATATAACCCGGGTCTTGCCCTCTCGGCAGTGATTCCCTTCTGCACCTACTAGGCTGATGTGCATTCTCCTCTTGCGGTCTTGTGCCATCACCCCTAGGATTATTCTCACCCGCTTGTCTCCCTCTAATTCTATTGGGTACAACCACACCATCTTTAGGTGCTTCGAGATAACGACGAAAGTGAAGGGGTGCAGGAAAAAGGGAGGCTGTAATCTTTGCTTGACTGCTCACCGTCAAAAGGCAGGAGGTGTTTCCCTTCTCTGGGGTGCAAAATGACATTGAATAAGTAAATGGACGTACAGTATACAACTAGTATATAGGGAACACTCGAATCAATAAACCGTTTTAGTGGGATATTACTTCCTCTTCTTAGATGACTGCTCCTTGGCGGAGGGAGGGAAATTCCTTTTTGGGAGAAATAATCATATTCTCTTGTTTCATTAAACCTAATCTACTAGACTGCGTCGCATCTCCATCTACTGGTTCATTTCAGATTCGGTACCGTTGTTGAATTGGAGGGAATCCCATTTCCCCCTTTGTACTGATGGTTGTGATGATGAATCACCATATGTATCGTACGACTATAATATGCAAAGATATACATGACCCATGAACCTGTCAGGTCGGGGTGTATGATGCAGCATTTACATGCGATGCATCTCTTTTCCCGTTTTCCCTCCAGAGCTCTTTTTCTGCTGCTTGTTACCCAGCTGAGTAGCTTGAGTAAATGACATGCGTCTGAACTTCGTCAATGGACTTTTAATACTCGTCTATTGCGTCGTGCGCTCGTAATGCGTCGTAATCTCGAAGGGTGGGATGGTTAAGATATTATGATTATGAATGTGAAACGATGCATAGAACTTTTTGGGGTTTGAATCCGTCAGACTTCTTCCTTGGCCTGACCAGACCGCGCTGCTTTGGCGGCTTTCTTTTCGTCGAGCATCTCCTGGCGAGCGCGCTCCTGTTCCGCAAGACCCGTCTTGGTGATTTCGTGGGACTTGCTGAGTTCCTTGCGTCGGATGAAGACACTGAGGAAGCATCCGAGACCGGCGATGCAGACGTAGAAGATCCACGCGCGGCTCAGAGAAAAGGTGAATGCGTCGAAGACGACGGCTTTCTGGGAGGGCGTCAGAGTTTCGAGAAGGCTCTTGTCCGATCCGGAAAAGGAGCTGGCAATTTGCTCTGCCTTTTCAGGTCCGAGAGCTGCCACTAGTTTCGGAGATTGGTCAACCATGACGTTCTGGTAGATCACGCCGCCGAGAACAACCGAGATGGAGGTTGATATCTGACGGATGAAGGCGAAAGTTGCAGTCGCAGCTGCCATGTCAGGCCCACGGACGTTGGCCTGGAGCGCCACGAGGGGCGCCTGGAAGTTGGGACCAACACCCATCCCTGCAATCAGCTGGTAGATGATGATGCGTGGCCATGAGGCATATGGTTTGAGGTCGATGAAGAGACCGAAGCCGAGGGTCATGAAGAACATGCCGAACCAGATCGCGGGCATATACAAGCCCGTCTTGCGGATGAAGACACCAGTGAAGGCCGAGAAGAACGAGAGCATCAGAACCTGGGGCAAGCAGTATACACCACTCAGAATCGGACTAGCTTCAAGCACTGTCTGGAAATAAAGCGGTATGTAGTATGAGCCTGAAATGAACACCATGGCGTGACAGAATGACATCATCAACAGTATGATGTTGCGCTTGTCGTGGAAGAGGCGCATAGGCATAATCGGATACTTGGCGAATTTCCACTCATTGACGATAAAGAGTGCCATGACGACCACGCCGAAAACAATCAGGCAAATAACCGTGGGTGAATCCCATGGGCGGCTGACACCGCCAAACTCGAGTCCGAACAAGAACATGATGGTCCCTCCTACAATGGTCAGAGTACCAGTCCAGTCGAGGGCACGCAGACCAGCAAGGAGGGGTGTCTTCGGGGTCTCGATCCTAAGCAAAAACAAGATTATAACGAAAGAAAAACCGCCAATGGGCACTATGGAGTAAGGTTAGAACTGCGAGATGAAAGTAGAATGAACAGTGGAGGACATACAGTTGAGGTAGAAACACCACCGCCAGGTGACACTCGTAGTGAACGCGCCACCTATGATAGGGCCTAAAGCACCCGCAATGGCCCAAGTCGCTCCGAAGATACCATAGTACATTGGCCGTTCCCTGGTCCGGTCAGTTATGGCTTTAGCTAGGGGAATATGCCCATTGCATATCACTCACCTCACACTAAACAGGTCCGTCACACAAATATTGCACAGCACGATCAAACCACCGCCTCCAATACCTTGGATGACACGGCCGGCCAGGATCATGGGTAGATTGATAGCTAGGGCGCAGACAAGACTTCCCACCAGAAACAGAAAGTTGGCGACAAGGATGATCGGCTTTCTTCCCCAGATGTCGCTCACTTTGCCCCAGAACGGCACGCAGGCAGCATTGGCCAGAAGATATGACGATGCCATCCACGAATACCCACTCTGAGATGCATGGAAATGTGCTGCCATTGTGGGCAGGGCAGTGGAGATAATTGTCTACTAGATATTAGCGGACGCTCATGTATATCCGAAAAAGGAAACGAGAAACATACCATATCGAGCGCAGCGAGGAACAGGGCCAGCTATTGTATATACACCGTTAGTTCACGAGGTAGCGCATGTCTTTAGATAGTCACATAAACATACACATAATGCTACCATGATCAGGGTGATCTTCTTCTTCCCTAGCTTGTGCGCCTGAGATGGCACACGGTCTAGTTTGTTCGGCGCTGCATCGTCCTCTGGCGACTGCGGCGCATCTCCCTCCACATCCTGGTCGGCCTTCGTGTCCACGACGGGCTCAAAGTTGGTGGAATCTCCTGATGTATCGTGGTGGGAGTCTACAGTGGGCTGCACTGTCTTTTCCACGTCCGTCACAGCATCGCTGCTGTGGCGAGCATCGGCGGCCATGACTTCTTGCGGCACCCGAAGTGTACAGGCTCAGAGATCACAAAGGAACTCCTCCAGGTCGGTGCGCAAGCAGAGATGATATGTCTTAAGAATGACGGAGGTAACCACAAGCGCCAGGCTAAAGTCCGGCCATTCTGTGAGTCAAGAAATCCTCCTTTGGCAAATCTGGACCGGACGGTTTGCCGACACCCGAACGCTATATGGGCCCCTGCGACGATCCGTTCGAGACGGCGGCCAGACCAGTACAGCGGTGGTTAAAATGGAGATGATTATTCAGTACCCGAGCTGGAGGAGAAGAAAAGAAAAAAGAATATCGATCTGTTCAATCTGGTTGGGTGAAACTGGCGGTGTCCATGGCCACCCCGGCTAAGTGTTACACGCTGGAGTGGAGAGAATCGATTTTAAAACGGAACAGAAGAAGACAAGCTAACATCTCGGCCGTTCATGGCATGTGGGACTGGCCCAAATCTCCGGGGGCGGCCAAGTGGGAGAGCTTCTTTTTGCTTGTCCTTCTCGGGATCTGTCTGTATGGAACGGGACTCGCCTGTGCCGTAGATCGCCTGTGGTGGATGCGTTACATACCAATAGCATGGAACTGCTTCTGCTCCGCCGTAACAGCAGTCCATCTGGACTGGTCACATCTGGCAGTCGATTCAATGATGATTGTGACAAGAATGCCCTTGTCGAAGTTGAAGACGATATGACCGGAAGATCGAGAAGTTCTTGACGCGATTCGGCGTCACTCATTTGCTGTCCGAAAGCGGAAATGGGCACCGAGATGGATAACTCCGACGTCTGTTTCAATATGTTCGTTGCTGTATATCAATCTCGTTGATCGATACCAGATGCGACATGGACAGTTTCAGGCTAGCTTGGCCAGGTCGATTAACGGTTCTTTTATTGCTTGATTTGGCAAGATAGACTAGGATAGATTGCTACTCTGGCCGCGTAACCATGGCCAACAATAAAATGCTCCGGTTCTAACTACAGAAATGATACGTTGCACCACTTCTAGCATGGAAACTACACCGCTGAAGAACTGTGAATTGCTCCTAAATTCATCTTGTATTATGCACCAGCATCGAGTAACTAGTTAACCATTGAATAATTGTCCGATGCGGAAAGCCAGACGCTCATTCACCGGATTCCCTTCTTCTGGCTACATATCTTTTCCACGCACCGCTCTTTCTAACGATCTCTCCTCAAACACGCCAGATCTTCTACATAAATAGCCATTGAGTATATACGATAAGTACTACAATATAACAATACTGGTATAATCTCATACAGTAATCCAGAAGCCGCCAAGCTTCTCAGCCGCTCCACATCGCGGGCCCGCTCAGACTCGTATCGGCGTTCGGCGTCGGCCGTTCGTAGAGACCGACTCTTATCGCCTTGTTTACAGATCTTGAAAAGCCGAATGTCCCTACCATCACTTTACTCCGCTGATGATCAATTCGTGAGATTATACGAGATACGTGGCTGCAAGACGATACGCTTTTTTCGGTGCAATGACGGAAGGGAAACCCTGATCCCACGGCATCCCGGCCCACAATGTATAGCAAGTCACAGTGAGATATAATTCTAGAGCTTATCGATAGAGGGTTACCGTGTACGGTGCAAGGCAAGCCCGTTGGTCGACGCTGGTGGCTTGTGTCCTGGAACTTTTGAATACGGAGTATTTTTCAAGAATCAACCAAATGTCCGAGAGTCCAGCAGCATGCAATATGCGACGCCGACGCTGGCAATCAGAGCATGGCAAGGGGGGCCCTTGGCCACATGGCCTTGAAGGATTATTTCGCACGGTGGTGTTAGATGAGGCTCACCAACTTCGCACTCTTTGCGATCAGATGGCGTTCTCGCGCGCTCTCCCTTTTTGGAACGCAACATCTTCCTCGACTACATTGATACTGACGAACTATGCACGAACTCACTAAGCAGACACATGGGAAATATAAGGCGGGCAATTACTGTCTTCGATATGAGCTCGTTGA
This sequence comes from Paecilomyces sp. PK2413, assembly GCA_023624055.1. NCBI lineage: Eukaryota > Fungi > Ascomycota > Eurotiomycetes > Eurotiales > Thermoascaceae > Paecilomyces > Paecilomyces sp. PK2413. The sequence goes on from JAMADQ010000004.1 coordinate 1,396,309, forward strand.
CACCAGAAATATTCTATACAAAAAGCCTCTAAGCTTGAAAACGAGCACCAGCAAAGCCGGACCTAATAGTCATACCGCCACATCTCATCTGGCAGCGGGCAAACGAGATTAATCGAGTGACTGGGCTCTTCGAGGTGTGATCATCCTGTGGATATGGCTTGAGAAGCATCGACACTTTGTGCGGACCTAAGTGTTATATTCAAGGGTTTAATACTGTCTATAGTATTCGCCATGGAGAAGTACAGTGTTTCTGATCTGCCTGATACTTATATATGGAAAAAGATACCACTATCGACGGATTTGCAAAGAAGATGTCCAGGAAAACTCTCGGAGGTTGGTAGCACCCGAGTACCCCGTTCAGCTGGCAAGTACAGGAAAGGGCTATTATCGATAAACAGTTTGATGAGCTGCACAGCCAGACTCAAACGTGAAGGGTTGTCCCCTGGCAAGGCCCCGGATAGTACCTCGTGGCGTATGAGTTAATCTGAGTCGAGGTTGTTTGGATCTTGTGTTTCGAAATTATATTCTGTATAATCAGTGAGACGTGAAGAGTAGTCTGGGTCCAAATAATATCCAGATACGCCGTTTCCAAAGATAGCAGCTTATAGTACGCAGACCATGGCCAGGATGTCTATCTATCTATATTGGCATTTGTCGTTGCAGATGACAAAGTTATTCTCTAATACTAGATACGTAATAAAGCGGTTCGTTATCATCGTGCTAGTCGGTCTATCTGTATGCTTCCTTTGCTGCACTGGAGTCCATTATTTCATCTCCAATTGTTTGAGTATTATCAGTGAAAAGAATTCTGGCCGTGTGTAGAGTATATCCATCGCCTGAAGCCTTTCTTTATATTTACATTTGAAAGCGACGAGAAAGTTATGACTCACTTATTATCAGTGGAATAATATCTCAATTGTCTATCTAGAACCGTATAGGATATATGATGGATCGGTCTTACGCCGCACCAATGGCTCTTCAAGTATAATTGGCGTGCAAAAATGGGGTATGGGAATCGATGCAAGGTTGTGCGCAATATGGAAAGAAAGCAAGTCTAATCCTGTAATTGAAGGATCTCTGCATACATCCTGTCAGTACCACTCCAGTAGAATAAAGAACGGGTCAATCCTTACCGGTCAAAAACTCCTCGAAGCTCACAGTGATATAGCCGTCCCGGTCATCGTCGTACCGTTTGAAGACTTCAGTCATGCGTCTCAAGCTCATACAACACTGTATGAACAGGTCAAAGCTCATACCAGGTTTGCCTGGTAGCAACCCTGGTCCATTCCTTCTCCGTCCTTTACTTTCGAACGTAGAGAACAATACACCTATAAAGGCTTCGCTGAGACGATACCCAAATGCGACCAGTGCCTTCTCAAACTCTCCCAGGCTAATACGTCCACTGCGGTCTTCGTCAAACCGGTCGAAGATCTCTCTCCAAGCAGCAAGGTATCGCCAGAGTGATACAAATTCGTCGAATCTAATGGTGCCATTTCCATCTTTATCGAACATCCTGACCATCATCTTCACCGTGTTCGGGTCGAATGCCGTGTAATCTCCATTGACCAGGGCAGATCCCAGCTCTGCCTCGGTGAGAGCTCCTGAATGAGATACATTTGCTGCGCGGAAGAGAGGAAACAACTGCTTAGGATCGTCGTTTGGGGTCGCCAGAGGAGGATTAGGTGAGTGAGGAGGACGCGAAACTGGAGGCGGTCTGTTCTGCGCAGGTCTAGGAGGGGGAGGACCGAAACCATAGTTCTGTGGCGGCGGGGAGTGTATACCATAATTGTACTGTCCCGTTGCAGCGCCTGCTGACGGTTTCCTGGGATAGTGATGCTGCGCCGCTTGTGGAGGAGGATGAGGGCCCTGGGAAGGAATCGCCGGAGAGATACGTCGCGGGGGGTGGCCGGGCGGTGCGCTATGTGAAGACGCTCGAGGTCTATGGGGATGAGACGATTGCATGGCGCCTATCATCTGTGCTACCTATATAAGACGGTCTTCGTCAGTCGCGAATCCATCGGCGACTAATCGAGCGCAGAAAACGAGTGAAAGATCGAGATTAGTTGCTTACTTGCTCTGGTTCCGCATGCCTGTCGAGAGTGGTATCAGCTTGCTTTCTATCAAGGACTCGACTAAAAAAATCTTCGAACAGAGCTTGAGACTTACGCTGGAAGCGCATCCGGATTGTAGGAACTGTTGTATGCCATCTCGCGAACTACGGGTGTATACGTTCGCAGGGTCGTCTTTGAGTTTCGACACGGTGCGGTAGATGCTGCGATTGTTCTATTTATGACTTGTACAAGAGAACAGAAAGGGAACACCGCGTCACTGCCTTATGGTGTCGATGCTGATCTTTGCGCTTGCAAGTTCGCTCACTGTCGGGGTGTCCGTCTGTTGCAGCTCGTTCGCAAGCTTGGCGTTTGTTGGTGGGGCTCGATGCCCAAAGCTCGTCTTAGGAGAACGAGGAACTAGCGACGGTTAGACAATCAGTATGAAATGGTACTCATATAGTCACCATTGCTGCTTCATGCATACTTTTTGGATCGAACGTCGAAGAGATGGTGATGTTCTGCTGGCAGCAAAAAAGACCCCGCGCAGCAATGCTCCTCCGCGGGTTTGCAAAGATGCAGCCTTACGACGACTCGCCGTAAGTGGTGGAGCTGGACAGCTCCGTAAGAAACCCGATTCGATGAGTGGCAAATGCTCCTCCAAGTCCCCGATTGTGTATAATTATAGATCTGACTATGCCGGAGGAGCTCTCCACTCCCACTCAGCTGGCTCCTCTTCACATACCATAGATCAGGGCAACAGCCGGTGCATTGACTGCCGTGGGTAGAGAAAGCATTGGTAACTCATCATGTATTCACCACTTTTGCTTGTAGTATCCGACATAGCTGTCATTCGGCCTACTGTCCGGTGGCCACTAATAACGAACATAGATAAAAGAATCTGGGAACAAGGGTATTGTTTGGGTCCAGGAACGTGCTAGCTTAAGATGCCCCCGCGATCTGTTCTACTTCGGCAGTCTGCTGTTTGAGAATATCGACAGTCTCCTTCCAAGCCTTTTCCTTGAATCTTTCTCCTTCTTCACCGGTTGTGAGCGTCCCGGACTCGCTAAAACCCCGTTAGCAGCTGTGCTGTACAGTCATTCGACAAAGGCTACTCACTCAAGATAACCGTCACTTCTCCAGCATTTGCCGTGAGATTCCACGCCTTGGTAGGTAGCACTAACGAGTGACCGACTGCCCTCCTCTGGCGTACGAGCAAAGAGCTTGTAAATCAACCATGTTGCCCATCTCTCGTAGAACCTATTGAACTGTCGACCCCGGCTTGACCCGCAGAATCCCGGGCTGACAGAATTCACAATAACCTGAAGAGTACCATCATCATTTCTGGTGAGACTGGCAATGTTCTTAATGGCGTATTCGAGAAGAAGCTTCGAAATCCCGTATTGCTTGCCGCCACTGAATCTCTTCGGATCGTTAAGATACTTAAGTAGGCTGCCATCAGTTCTGAGACTCTCAGCTTTGACACGAGTGAACTGGAAACTAGAGACGATCGTCAGATGCGCGGGTCCTGACTCTGAAGTGCTCTCTCGCAGTTTCGGAAGAAGCAGCAGCGCGAGGAGCGCAGTTGACAACGCGTTGACTTGTAGAGTCTCCTCCCATCCATCACTCGATGTATTATAAGCTCGATGAAATAGACCAGCATTGAGTAGTGCGATATCCAATCGGGGGATCTCCTTGCGCGCTCGTTCGGCAAACTCCACGACACTTTGAAAGTTGTTCATGTCAAGGTGCCATACTTGTACTGCACCAGGACGATTTGTTCGTTTCTCCAACTCGGCCTTGGCTTGATTGCATCGCTCAGTATTTCTGCCACCTATAATTAGATTGGAGACCCCCAGGTTGAGGAACTTGATCGCTGCTTCGAAGCCCAGCCCTGATGTAGCACCCGTCAACAAGACAGTCTTACCCGCAAACGAGACTGACGTCGGGTCTGTGGGTGGGTTGAGACGGGACTTGATGAGTTTGATGAATGCAGACATGATTAAGGACTTGTATCGTAAAGCAGTTGCACAGCGTGGATAGCCAAAAGTATTATCAATAGGTAGTTCGCTGTGATGGGGAACAAGCAGAGATTCAAAACAACAGCCCCAAACCAGGCTACAAGAATGCAACGAGAGGTACTACTCTATGGTAGATAGAAGAGACAAGGAGTTGTGGCCATTGCGCAATTGATGAAACAATGCGGGTGGCTCTAGAATAGTTCTGCTGCAAGTGCCGGACATTTGACGTAGGATCATCCTGTGTCCTCCACTCGTCGCTGTTCCCGCGTTGCGTGGGTCGGTGCGCCTGGGATCGGGCCGCGCCTTGTCCAACAGTTAATGCAGCAGATATACTTCACCTTTTATCACTTATCTATTGTATTGAATGGATCTCCGCTCTGATTTTCCCTTAAGAATCTGTGAAAAGCGCTCAGCTTCGAAACAACTCGGTCAATTCGGCTGCCTATATAAATTTGGTTGCCATAGCGGATACACTCTACATCGAGTAAACCTTACGAACTTCATGCTACGAAGCCCATATATGGATGGTGTCCTTCCATTAACTCATAATTAGAAATGGCTCATCAACGGAGTCGCTATGGAAGTCTATTCATATGACCTTGATCCACAGATGCCTTCTCAAATGCAATAAGGATCAGATAGTATACTATAACACCACAAGGAGAATGGGACATTCCTAAACAGATTTTCTGTCTCCCCTAGCTATTGGAACGGGGAAAATCAACTAGAGTGGCTCTTAATACTATATCTCATCTTCCTTCTTTTCCCTTTTATTTGTTCTTTTGGTCTTGTGCCCCATTGCCAAAAGTGCTTCGCTTTTGCCGGGAGTAAAAATCGCCAAAATAAAGAAAGAGCGACGGAATCGTTTATCGAAATAAAAATACGTCTATACAAGGAAGAGTTCGTGGTCCATACGGAGTACTTGCGGGGTCTCTCATGATCTCTATATGCCGTTTAGTATAACGGAAGCTATACGTTGTTAACGGAATGGCTTTTCTAATTTTTAATATGATGGCATCACCACGCTATTAGTGGTGATCCAAAGGATCAGAATTATTCCAATCTAAAACGAAGCTATATCCACCTCAATATACTTTCACAAGAACTACCTTCTATTATATCTTGAAACCAAGACCTGCCGTGTGGTTAGTTAGTCTCTGGATCGCCGTCCCATCGTTAGATCGGTCACCTTTTTACTTTTGGATTGTACCATTCTGTTTGCAGATGGTATCGGCAAAATCAGAATCACTCCAGCAGCATAGATGCACCTCTGGTTTTCAGATATCGAGGTTCTTAGAGGCTAATCACCCCTCTCATTGAAGACAAAGCTTTTCGTCACATTTGCAAAGGTAGGCGTGATTCTCAAGTTCAGAAGGAAGCAAAGGTAAGATCCTTCCATATAGCCACAGTTAAGACTGTTCCTTTGGCCAAGCGAGCTCACAAATGGTCCGCCGATTTCAATGCCCAAGGGCATATTCGACATACACGAGTGCCAATGGGTCCGACCGTGTGGCTATGCCGCGGGGGCAGAACCTTCTATCCTGAGTATGGTTACTACTATGTGCTCTGTGGTAGCATTCCACGTCTGTTTGGTAGCACGTCCTTGTTGTTAGGTCCGGCTAGGAGCCTATCAGTAAGGCAATTCGACAGCTACGTCGTGGCCAGCGGATCCCACCCATCCCTCCCATCAGACGCAATACCGCAACGAACGTCTCTTCTCCCATTGTGAGCGACTCCTGCGTGCCTCGAGAGGCGGATGATTATCAACAATATGGCCATTTTACTATCGAAAACACACACTCGTTATATTTATAGTTATTATGGAAGACTCTGGTCTATCTAATCTAACGATTCACTTATACGTTTCGTGCTTGTAATTATTATTTCCCCTTTATAACCGCTCCTCGTTTCCAATAGCATCACATCTAGCCTGTGCTGCGTTAATTGTTGAAAGCACATGGTAGCTGAACCCCAGTCACCACGCTCAGATCGGCATTATGCAGATGGTAACTTTCTGGATCTTGACCAAAATACCGTGGCTCGTTGGATCCGAATGCTCTGATGGGTACATAGGTCCATGGATACTATGAAGACAGCCAAAGAAGCAGTTATTTTGATTTTATTCTGGGGAATAGCGCAAGGCTACCTATTGGATGGTTCCAGGGAACTTTGTCAACTACGCCAGAATAAGGGTTCCGCCTTCCTGCTGTGGCCTAACATAGCTCCAGGCTTCTAATGTACAATCACTATATAATTCATATTCTTTCTTCTTTCTTTTGTAAAATATTCAAGCACTTACATACACTCAAGAATACTTGCATACATTCAGAAAGCTCTCTTATATATCTCTTCATAAACCAATATCATCAACCACATCTGCATAGCCCATCTGTCTAGCAGTTAAAGAAGACAAGATGGTAACTTCAGCCTTCCGAGAACATTTGAACGAAGGTGCCCCATGCGAGCGCACTCCTTCCTTCCCCGACCTTTCTAAAATGGGGACACTGGCTCTCACAATAGAGCCAACAAGTACCGAGGACCTGTGGGCAAGACTTCCACAGGTAAGACCTGATCCTTTCTCCTTTCCTTTGCGGCAACTTCAAACTGACATGATTTTCTACAGAACGATGATCTGTTGACTTGGTCTACGGTCCCTAAAACCAAGTTCCTAAAGTTAAGGAAGCATTTACAAGCTCTTCGCGACCTGTGCCCGTGAGTATCCCTCGACTAAGAATTGCGTGTTGCTGTACCGTCCTAACATATTCCTACAGAAAGGTCAAGAAAATGGTTCGCAGAATGCCGGATCCGAACTATGCCAAGGTCGCGTACTCTGTTGCAAAGTTACAGGGACATGTGAGAGATGTTGAGGCCGCAAATCGAAAAATGGCGGCGCGAATCGATGAACTAGAGATAGATCTCTGCCATGAACGTCGGCAGTTTGAGTCTGAGCGAAAGGCATTCGCAGATAGGGAGCAGTACCTGATGGATCAGCTCCTCTCTGACTGTGAAATATGCCACAACGAGGAATCATGATTGATACGACCATATGTCATAGCTGGTCTTTTATATACGCTCCCATTCATATGCGGCATCTCTATTTCGCAAACGGCATTCGAAGTGCCTATCATAATATGTCCATGGCGCAGGGTTCTATATCGTTTCTTTGGCGGGTCTTGGCATGAATTCAGACTCAGGAGTATATTTCTTTCTGTGCATGTTCTATATTGCATCGTGTTATTGCGGTTAGAGTTGTATACTTATATACATGGTACAGTCATATGACGGCCAATACAATAAACATTGGATCAAGTCTAAACTACTCCCGAACTAGAAACAGCTCACCATTCCTAAACCTTACGATACTCCAAAGTAAGAAAGATCAAAATATAGTCTTCCAATAGGTTCGTAAAGTTACAGCCACAAAAACAGTAGCTCTTCCACTCAAGTTTAGTTATTTCTTGTTCCTCACGAGATCACACACAGAATGCTACCATAGCAATTAGCCGAAGGATACATCCCGGCCGCACATCCACATCGACTACGGCTAGCCTCTGTGATAAGAAGCTAATCCCAACAATAATAACTCCGTGTCGTCTCTGATTTGCGGGAAACACGTCCGACACTTGTCAGCTGCTAGTTTGTCCCCGCAGACGAACTGTGTTTAAAGTTTGCTGAGGGATTACCTATGCGCATAATATACTCAGCTTTCCCTATACAACGATGATAATATAGAATCAACGTGCTTCATTCTGCAATAGTGCTCAGGGATGGAGTTGTACCTTATTTTTCTCTGTATAAATAACGATCTAGTTGTTGCGGATAATGATGCACATGACTTGATCGTCCTATATTAATATTAACTCTGATTTCAACGTGATAGGAGCAATGCGACGGACACAGCATGAAAAGCAGAGAACATTATAGGTGTCTAAAATTATGTATATCTTTGAACCTAGATAAAGGGATCTTATATAGCAAAGCGACTATAACTAATAAATAATGCTCTAAGCCAGTCGACATTGTTACAATGATATTAGCCAGAACGTTGTACCGATATCAGACTGGTCCGTGCTCTGCTCTTGACCACCAGCATTTTCAAACATTTGGTGTCGCTGAACATAGTGAGAGGCTCTGTACCCACGAAAGTCTGCTAATAAGTCTAGATAGCCCAAATTTGTTGGGACGAGTTGCCTAGCACAAGTAGCGTGATGACAAGTATGCGTAGCGGAAAAAAAGCAGAGGGAGGCCCTAATCCAATAGCCTGCTATCACTCAGGATCTGACTATTCGGACACATGGAGATACGTTGGAGTACTCCGTAGCTAGGGTAGGTCTCATAAACAACAGCACTATGTCGATCCACTGTCCTGCAACCTTTGAGGCTATCTTCGATGCATCCTGCACAATTAAGTTGCTGACCGTTCAGTGGGAGATCAGTTTTGTCGTATCCGATCCAATCAGAATATATGTTTGTGAACAGACAAGTACCGATGCCAGCCGAGTCTGAAACATCGTGAGTGTAGGATAGTCCGGTCGGGGGCCAAACTAAGCTTCAATGAGACTTATCTCCTTCCTGATGGAGCAGCTATTTGGAATAAACGATGCTCTCTCGTTAGCAAGAGACGGTAATTAGTTAAGTAGTAGTACTCTGGATTCCCACATCCTCAAGGTGGAAACCGGAGCATCAAACAGTGCAAACATCTTCTAGCGAGCGATATTCGAGGACGCAGATCGTCGCGATTTGTTCCCCTCTCCATTACTTAGAATAATACATAACTAATACAGACTGAAAGCGATGGTGATGGCACGGCTGGGATGACGTGATCGTCGTATGGGAACAGGTGGATATTATTAAAGATAACGAGCGTAAACTTCGCATCGTCTGGTTTGCTTACTTGCTTGCTTGAGTTGTTTCTGCATCGTCCTTTTGACGCGTCCTTTGCTCCAGATCGGCTCTGCCGTTTCTCTACTTAGCACCCGGAAGTCGCCGCTCTGCGAAAGTCAAAGCATACTACTGTACTCCACGAGGTTGGTCTTGGATCCTGCATTTGCTAGACGGGTAGATTCGATTCGATCACCAACTGTACGGAGTGCTTAACGGACGTCCCACGGGGATCCTTCTCTGCGTTATGGCTGCTGCACCAGCCGAGGTTTCTGTACATACACCTTCGAATAATACTCGGACGTGGCGGACTCATTTCCCGGAGGGTGATCTCTGGGTATTCGGTTACGGGTATGTCTCTTCTGTGCTCTGATGAGTAATATCCATGAAGCCTCCGTGATACACAGGACCGATGTGGCCTTGTGTGTGTATATTATATCATACTTGGTTATCTGGACATGAAACATCGAGTTAAGTTAGCTGATCCCCCGCCGCAGGAGTTTGATATGGAAACCACCCCCGCATTTTGGTATGTGCAGCCCCCTTGCCCTTGTCGTTCGGTTTCCCTTAGGTATCTATAGTATACTCAGCGAAATAGCTTAGTCTGTTTCATAATTTGGGTTCATTTGGGTTATTCCATCCTATCATATGCTCGTTTTATATGAATTTCCCAGCGGAAATGCAGCAGGGTATTTCCATGCTGATTGATTGATCGTCCTAGACAAAAGAGTACCTGGTTACATCAACGGTTATGTGCGGAGGTTCTGGCAGGTGAGTAGATCACGCATGAGTCAGAATCGAACTGTCTTTCTTTTCGCTAATTCGATATCTTGTGGCCTTGTCATTAAGGCTAGGTAAGGGCTACTAGATTCCTCCTTGCTTTTTGCAGCTACGCCAAAATTTCCAGGGATAATAATCACTATAATATATTATCCAATTAACTGGATCTGGGATTCTTTTACATAATCGTCTTTGTTCAGCTGCCTCTGTTGCTTGAAAAAAACCTGACAGATTTGCTTAGTGCGGATCACCGGGGTACCCCTGAGGCTCCCGGGCGCGTGGTGACAGTCATCGAACGATCCTTTTGGGAGACCTTGAATGATCCAGTATGTTGTCTCCTTCTTCTGCAGGTTTCCCCTATGCCTTTTCTGTTTTCATTTGGCCTGTTCCAAACCCGACACATGCGTCTAGGCGTCTATACATCAGCCGTTGTCTTAAACATAGCCATGACCCAGTCATGTTGTTATAAGCCACAATTTTCTTTGATGAAGTTTTGCTCACAGATCCTTTAGCAAGCTTACCTCGAAACATCCTCAGATTCCGCCGTCTGGGGCGCTGCCTACCATATCCCTGCTTCCCACGCTGGGGAGGTCCACGATTACCTGGACGTTCGAGAGATCAACGGTTATACAGTGCACTACACTCCCTTCCATCCCATTGTCCCTGCTCCAGGGTCAAACGTCCCTTCCAGTGAAAATGGAATCGCTGAGGCTGGTGCCCCCATGACCTGTATGGTCTACATCGGCCTTCCCACAAACACGCAGTTCCTTCGAGACCCTGCAGAGCGCGAGCCGGATGCCGTCGCACGCGTTATCAGCGTGAGCCACGGACAGAGCGGCAAGAACACGGAATACCTCTACCTTCTGGAGAAGGCCCTCGAGGGGATCGGTCTCGGTAGCGCAGATGGCCATGTCACAGACCTAGTGAAACGGGTGAAAGCCATCGAGGAGAAGAAGCTTGCAGACGAGGAAGAACAAGAGGCTGAGCGCGAAGCAAAGAAAGCCTTCGATCCCGCAACGACAGAGACGCAGTCTCATGCGGAGTTTCCATCAGCGGAGTAGTCCCGAATGTTGCAACCAGGGTTAGATGACTTAGACTTTCACATAGAAGATAAGAAACGAAGTTACGTTTTCGGATAGACCGGGGAGTCGAAACAGGAACGGGAATCGTACCACGAAAAGAGAAATATGCGTTACCATGAGAAGAGTGCACATCATACTGCTTAACAAAAAGAAAGTATAAATAAAATACCCACTGGACTGCGAGAAACGTGCTGCTGCATTATAGTAGATGCATCGTGAGGTTGCAAACAGATTTTTAATGGCTAGGGGGAATAAGTTCAACACATTCGAAGCACTTGCAATCTCCCAAGTAAACAAATGATACGTCCCGAGATAGAAAAATGAGATCCATATCTGCATCCATCATGATCATACCCAGACTGTAAGCGTCAAGAGATAGGAAAGAGAACCTGGTCCACCAAGCACTATTGAAACAGGCAGGCGAAAGCATCACGGAACACATCGTAGCGTCTCATCAACTTATGCTGGTGGGAGGTTGCCTGCCTCGGTCATTGTCGCGCAAGGGACTTACTGGCCAAATCCACCTAGATCAAGGTTAATTTAGTGCCATCATTCTGAGATGGGGTTCTATGTATAAGAACTGAGTTCACCTACCTCCGTAACCGCCTCCTGAACGAAAGTTTAGCTGAATTCACATCGTAAGATTCAAGGACTGCTTACCATAACCACCACCGCCGCCGCCGCGGTAGCCACCGCCCTCCGCTCGATTGTAGCCGCCACGACCGTGGAAACCGCCATCGCGCGGACCAGTGCGCTCAGAGGCCTTGTCAACCCTGATGATACGGCCATCGAACCTGACGGACGCATCAGTAACACTGTGGGAATGCTACATATTTGGAGACTTACTCTTGATTCGTCATGGCATTCATCGCGGCATCTGCATCCTCGGGGTTTGTAAACCGGACAAAGCCGAATCCACGGCTGCGGTTTGTGTCGCGGTCTTTCACGACGATCTGTAATATGACAACGAGCCTGGTCAGATCCCGGCTAACGAAGCAAAACAGCGGCTAAGATGTATCAGAACAACTGACGGCTTCCTCGATCGCGCCAAACTTCTCAAAGCCCTGCCGCAGGGTCTCATCGGTTGTGTGCCAAGCAAGGCCGCTTTATTGAATATGTTATCAGTCACAAAGAGATATCAAGTGAGCAGAGACATAAAAGAAAGATGAAGACAAACCCAACAAAGAGTTTGGACATTTTGATGTCCAGAGGGTTCGTTTCTAGGGAAAGAAAAGGCTGAGGCCAACGTGTCAGTAGATATTCAGCCTCAAACTGGTGAATCCTCCTGTTGATCTCGAAAGTCTAGACCAAAGGTCGAAGAGGTAAGACCACCGCTAGTACAGCAGGTGAGCGCGCAGCCGTCTTCATTCGAGCTGCGCGAAGAAACACCAGGAGAAAAAAATGACTCTGGCATGTAGAAAAGCAGGGAGTTTACATTTTGTTCCTTCTGTCAGAGCCAAGCAGATATAAACTCTGATCGATGGTTGCGTTGTCAGTCGACGCTGGACTAAGTCTGCAGCGGATGCAGATGGACAGATGAGCCGGAGTCCCAAACAGAAATGGATGGTGGGAGGAGAAGAGGCTGCGGTGGATAAAGGAGGGGTCGCGACAAGATAAAGGCCAGGAACAAAAAGAACGAGGAGAAGCCGGCCACGGGTGTTATGGGCAAAAGACGTCTAAGACGACCTAAGAGCACATCTGGTGAGAAGATTGGAGAGTGCCGGTGCGCTAACACCGGCTGACGCACACTTCATCCCCAATCAATCCCAAGGTCGATTCCTCTTGTTCTGGAGACTGGACCGCTGTCATCAACGGTGGACTGCTGCAGTGGAGTAATTAGACATAAGAGGGGCTGCGATGGCTAAACGAGAAGAGCGCAGCGCCGTACATCTAGAGCTTGGAGACCCTTGGCGAACGATGGATGCGATGTGCATGATATACACTAAAATGTACTAATCTGAAACCCTATAATCTGCTCGGACCGGCCTCGGCAGCTGCCTTCACCTAGGAAGCCTGTACATCGAGTACAATTAAGTACTTACTAGGCCACGAACTCGATCCTAGTGCGATATTACCCATCCAGCTGTAAACAATGAGGATGTATCCTATGTTTCTGGATAGGATTCATGCTCTGAAGCTTCGTAATGGAGTAATTAGCCGGACGGCACAGCTGCTATAAAGTACTATTATTGTGGGAAGTGATATTCTGGAGTGATTGATTCTAGGCAGATGTCCATGGCCGTTTAAGTATCTAATCCAAGCTAAGGACCCTGGCATGAGTTTTCCTGCAGTAGCTCCTCCACGGCCAGTAAGGAAGACAGCAAGTTTCGTGGTCACTCATCGTTGTTCATCTTTGCCGGAACGTACCGCAGCAGCTGCGTAGATCCCTCAACGTCCCGGACGATGGGGGATGTGATTGAAGATGCGGCAAAGTCTTATGCCGAATGTTGACTGCTGCAGAACAGACCCAGTGGTGGCCTTTGCTGCAGGGACTACATTGGAGATCTCTGCCCTCTATCTCGGAGTGATATCCGTGTTTTGCAGGAGTCCTGACCAAGTGATCATGTTAGTTGATCTGTAACGGAGCAAAGTTGTTGAGAACTGCCGGATGAGCTGCGGAGGTTAGCGGATCACCTGAACGTGCAGCAATGCGCGCTTAGTGGCCATGTCCCCAAACAACGCAGTTGGCCATTCTTCGGTTTGCTTTTCGGGCCAATGCTAGAGCTATCGATCCGTTGCAGACTTGCAGTATGAAAGGCGATCGCTAGAGCAATGGGGCCTTTTGGCTTAATCGATCAAGGTTGATCTCCGCTTCTTTGCGGGAGCCAACTGGGGTTTGTTCCAGTGCCACTCGACTCTTGCATCATAACTAGAGCTCGTTGAGACATTTCCATCAATAGAGGACATAAGATAGGGAGGATATTAGATGCTTCGCGATAAACCACAGGGTGGCTAATCCTTAAATGTCATCTTTGTCGATCGCCAGGCGATTGATTGAGTCTGTGCTCGAACGGATAACCGCAATACAATTCCAGCTGTTACAGCGGACAGTTGATCTCAGGGTATATACCTATGCTGTGCACTGGTGGTAGCCTCCAGTATAATGAATCGCAACCGATACACATGAATAACCTGAGTCGTCATTAGGTTTCTCTTCAGACAAACGTCGGTATGTTGCTGTTGGCTATTACCTGTGTGTATAATCACCTCCTCGCTGAGAGATAATTTCATCTCACCTACTGGTTCCGATTACCAGGATATATGGTATTAGCGTAGTCGATTGTTATTGTTTAGATGAACACAGATTGTGAATCGAATGTGAGCGGGATGTGTCAGTGGCCACGCAGTTTCCCGATTAGGCGCTCTCGTGCTTGCCTTACACAGGAGAGAGCAATCATGCGGGCGGTCTAACAATAATTACGATCGCAGAAATGAGAGCATACTGAAATTCATCTCCACCTATCCCATGGTTATAGAACTCGCTAGAGTCGTCTCATCTGAACGACTCCCTTAAGTTCGAGCCAGATATTGTTGAAAAAGGGGGTTCATACACTGAAATCCTGAGACATGGCCGTTGACAATTCTTATATATTAAAATGGCTCTCTGCAATCGAGATGCCCCCTAGAGGATTTGCGGTGAGTCCGCACTACAGAGCTAATGAGACGACTGCTCTCATATTAGAGCATGACGCCCTAGAGGACATGCCAGGAGAAGTGCAGAACGAAGCCTCGCACGAGATGGTAGAACAACAGCAGTTTCTAGGACAACAGGGAAATCCATTGCAGTCTTCAGGTAATGGAGGCCCCTTAGATGTTATACAGAAACAGGCTGATCAAACCAGGCAGTGAACAGGTAGATTCTGATCTCAATGCTTCATCTGCAAGAAGCCCGGATGCTATATTATATAGTATGACCGGCGCACACCACTATGAAGAGAACAATATGGCATCCGCCTTCCACCACAAATTTCTAGGCGCTGAGGAGAAATCCATGCAACAAGGTCGCTTCGTAAGGTCGCACGCTGACATTGGTCGCCATTCGCCTATAATGAGGGAAGAACAAGGATTGAGAACAGCTAATACCAAAAGAAGAAGGATCGTGGAAAAGAATTACGGAAGAAAGCCTCGAGCAAAGACGAGACCTGATCGATATCAACCGAAGGCCACGATTATTCCCCAGCGAGCGACGTCCGCTTCAGACCCAAAAAATAAAAAACCGAAGAAGAGAAAACATACGTTAATTAGCGAATACTTCAATGCTGCTAATGTTACGACCGACCGTTTGACGGTAAGACAACCAGTGCAGTTCTATTTTTAAGTACATGTCTCATACTTTACTCAGGTACCATCTAGCCACAGAATGGGTATTTTCGGAAATGGCAGAACATCGACCCCTGTGAAATCGCGAGATCGTATGCCTGCCTTCCATATCTGGATTTTATAATGTGCACATTTAACATTTACCATTAGTTCCTGATTTGACATTTTCGGAAATGAAATTTCTCCGCAAACAGGGAGATAAAAATGAGCAGAGAAGCCTACAAGCTATGGACGAGCGATATGTACAGACAAGTCCAAGAAAAAGGTCATATAGAAACATGCCACAATACATTTCACTATCTGACTCACCTGTCGATCGAGGCACCGTCAGACAGAAGCTTTGCAAAAGAAGTGGGCACGGGGCGCATTGTCGTGAAGCGCCCTCTGGAATTCACCTTCCACAAATGATGACCTCGCCGGTGTCCAGGAACAGCAAGTTAACAAAGCGCAGAGACTATTCTCTGTTACCCCCCAACAAAATGACTAACGAGAGCACCAAGCCCTGTCATAAGATGCCAATAGACCCTCCCTCTGGAGGTATATGTCCTTATATAGACAGCGAGGGAAGAGCTCACTCAAGAGAACTGGACCCGTCGCTGTTGACTTACGTGACTGCAATACTCCTGAATAAACCCAGCTCGCGGAACGATGGAAGATCTGAGGTCGCTGAGGATAAGAAGCCATATTACAACCTTGAGGATCTGAAGAAGCTTTGCAAAGATCGCGAACGTTTGCAAAACCTACAGGATGGCGTTTCCAGTGCTAGAAGATCAGTGGCCGACTCGCACAAACAACGACAATCATATACGAGGAGCACACACCATTCCAGAAATAAAGGAAGCATGCATTCAAACCATTCTGAAATACCGCTGAGGGGCCCTTCTCGATCCAGGTCTTCTCACAAAGTATCTACAAATCTATATGTCCATGCAGATTCTGCATCACGAGTGGTGCTACCTAAAAAGGTTGTCGAGGCATCGCCCCGGTCGAGGAGCGGAAATGAATTACCAATTGGCCATTTCAACCAAAATCCAGCATATGACGACTATCATTTAAATGCTCAGCGGGTCAGAGGTGGGCAGATCGAAAAGAGCGATGAAGGTTTTGGTCAAACAACAGGGTCGCTTGACCTCCAAACAGAATATGCTATAAGTGAGAGCATTCCCAGTGTCAGCGAAGTTATGTTGAATCTATATGGGGATTCGTATATCGAAGAACTCCGAGACATTGAGACGAATGAGATATTCGATAAACACGAGCTTCCAGATGAGGTGCCAGGCTCCCTCGCCCTTCATCGAGAGTCTGATGCTGCTGTCCAGCATGAAGCTCATGGCAACTTTCTATCAGATATGCCGTTAGCATGGCCCATGTTGAATTCAACATTCCATGTCTCCACCATTGCAAGAGACCCTAGACTCCCTATGGTACAGGGAATATCACGCCCATATACAAGTCAGTTACCGACGTGGGATTCTTATGTTCAGCCGGCTGCAGGCAAATCTCATCAAAGCCACCACATTCAAGACCTTTCAACACAGACCTCAGTTCTTCGGGAGGAGACAAGATATTCTACTGCTTTTGATTATAGACCGGAAGGTGATTATGGACCTCCTGCGTTTTGGCGACAGAACAGGCTGTATTGAAATGGCCTCTATTGAAAACCTAAGGTAATGGCCCATTATATTGAAGGCTCTTGTTTAATGGGGCCGAGATAGTTGGTTTCTGTCATAAACACGACTTTTACCATTTGCATTGGAAGCGCACGGCTGAGATTGATTGGGAACTAGTAACACGTAAAGCGACATAGAGTACTTTATTATCACACACTGTGCTCACAAAAGCAGATGTTGTTTTTCCTAATTCTTTGATCTATAAGAAGAATTAAGCAGTGACCAAAAGATAAATCCAAAGAAATAGCGTAGTTAATTCCCGACATAGGAGAATCTCATATCCATCAAATTCTGTATACCAACACAACAAAGTCTCAACAGTATCATCTCTATGGATCTACAAGATATTAACATGAAAATTGTAATTTAGAGCTGGAAAACTATACTGAAGACTACATTAGTGTCCGCAGATTTCACCAATAGCCGGAATCAGTTGATCGTCAAGCTTACCCTCGTAGCGGCCCTATTAAACCCAGTCAGTAGATATCTAAGGGGCATAAGTGGCAAGCCCTTTAGCCAGTCGATTAATTTGGCCAGCATAATACGTCTATCCATATATCAGCGATTATTCTTTGTATACAAAAATTCGAAAATCACTTACAGTTTCGGCTCCACCACCAGAAATATGTCGTGGCAAGAACCATGAGTAAAACGGGGGCCGGACCTTATCCAGCCACAATTGCGCCTTCTCAGCTGGGAGCTCTTTGTCCAAAAGGATATTTGCGAAACTAGGGTTAACTGCAGCGGGTCGTGCAATACCAACCAAGTCGCACGCGTTCTCCGCGATGGCCGATTCAGCACCTTCGCGTGTTCGAAAACCACCTGTTAACATTAGAACTAGATCTGGATGGCGCTTCCGGACTTCTTTAGCAAATTCAAGGAAGAAGGCTTCACGAGCGGCAGTCCGGGAGGATTTGGGCTCAGAATCTTTGGGATATCCCATCATCTATAGATATTGGTCAGTATGTTATATTCCTCTGTTCTCTCAAATTAGATTTCATTCACTTTTGGGTCCTCATACGATCCACCGCTAATCTCCATGAAATCAACACCCGCGTCGACTAATAGCCGGATCTGAGTCATAGTATCCTCGAAAGTAGCGGAACTATGGTCTGCAGAATTCAATTTAATCCCCACGCAGAAAGTTGGTGGAACTACTTTGCGGATCTCAGATAGGACCTCCAGCACAAACCGAGCGCGTCTCTCAGGTGAACCACCGTATTCATCGGTACGAAGGTTAGTCTTTATTGGTTAGCCTTGATATAGAAAATACAAGCGGGGATGAACGTATATTGTTATACATACCTTTGCATTGAGAAACTGGTCTGTTATAACTTTTGTCAGAGCTCATGACAGGACAAGGGCAAAGAAAGATCGCATAGTCGAGAGCTAGCATACGTAGTAAGTACCCATGTGCACTGTGCAGTTCCACCCCCTTGAATCCTGCATCTGCCATCAGGCGTGCTGTGTCCACGAACTGTTGAATCACCATCTTGATATCCACGTGCGTCATCTCCTTTGGCCATGTCCACGCCAAAGCTGCCCCAATTCGCTGCAAGTATTCATCGCCAGCCGCCATTGGTACTGCGCTAGGTGCGAGTGTATTCGCAAAGAAGCCACGATGACCAGCTCCGCGTAGCGATTGCCGACCAGGATGGCAGATTTGTACAATAGTAGGTACGCCGTTTTGCTGGCATGTCTCCGCGTAATGTTTCCACTGTGACAGGAGAGTTTTTTCTTTTTCTGGATCGTGGCCAGTGTATGGAATGTGGAGGGCCACGTCAAATGGAGTACCCAAGTGGTCGACATCGACTTGAACATAACCTGTTATTATCAGCACATGAGCTCCACGGTCCTTTGGATTACCGAGCATACAGACCCGTGATAATACTCCCCCATCCGCCCACAGCCCAACCCTTGTAGGCATCCACTAGCTTAGCCGTAGGTTGATTGCTATATACCATGAGCTCAGCCATTGCAGCCTGTGGTTCATTTATTAGCTCCTGGTTCTGTCAGTCTTTGAGTGTATCAGATTTATCAGACATACCTTAGACAACCGACTGGGGAGAACTAGTCCACATGGAAGTTTGACAGGATCCGATAACGAAGGTGGCATGGTTGCTGATTCAATAGGTAACGTGTATAATAGAATATTCATAAAAATGTGCCTGCTGGAGAGGCAATCTGGGGCACACGAATCTGTAATATATTTTTAGATGAAAACCTTTTTGCTACAATAAAACAGTGAATTACGCAATTTCAAGAAAAAGGCATAAGGATCAAATATGACTGTCATAATTCCCTGGTCCGAGTGTGATAAGAGGGCGATCAATATATAATAGCCCGAGCCCGGTATTGATGAGTGATCAAGGTCCGAGGAAAATAAGGTTGGCTAATTATATTTAGTTACCATGTGATATTCTTCATGATATCTCTCACTCTATTAACATAGAGTTAGGAGCCGTTGTCTACTTCTTACATCTCAGGACCTGGAGCTCGGAGATGCGAAGGTCTTTGCATTCTCTAGGAGGGAGCGAGCTCCAGCTCCAGCAACGATTTAGTTATATAGTTGTGCGCTGGGCTAGACCCAAAAGGAAGGAGATAAGCGACTCTATGGGCTTCCACCTAGGAACTAGGGCCTAAAAGATAATGTCAAATCTTGCCTTCTACGAAGCGTCTGTATGATTAGGTGGTGGAATTTGTCCTTTCTTTGGGATTTGGGGGATCGTCGGAGCTTGGAATGATCACATCCTGTGTCCGCGAACAGGGTACAAAATGGCGGACGTGTTATTGCAAGGCATTCCTGCATTGTAAGACGAAATAAAGGAATACCTTTTTCTTCTGATTTATGAGACATTTCGTTTATCGACCTCCTAGACAAAGGCAAAGAACCAATATTTGGTTCTGTGGAAAAGGGCTAATGCTTACTCCAGCCTTACGGTCTGAGAGCAGAAGAACCCGAAAGTATCGGCATATACGGAGTAAAATTGAAGAAATTACCTTAATTAATATATGCTACTGAATTATTTGGTTCGATCCCTACCTTTCTGCACGCAATACTTAGTGTATGGGGAGATACACGCAGCTCCATTGTGAGTCGAAATTACTGTCCAAGATGTATCTTCTACACCCTAAAAGGTTGTAAATCAAGGACAATATTTCAGACCGCGTATATATGATAGGATAATTAAGTGATGCTACTAGGTAGAATCCGGCACCATTATTACTTAGTCTGACGTTTGGAAATGAAATGAAATGTACGTTGTTCGTTTCCTATTAGTTCCCCTCAATGACTGTCTTTCTAGAAGGTGCGTCCGAATAAGAAAGAATAATTGTCTGGAAAGAACAGCATCCAGTAATATGAGTGGCAGGTCGGATGGTAGTGGAATTAGTGAACTCTCTGCCGTTCCTAGTTGTATGTAGTAATCCCGGGAAATTTCCTTGAAGGCATTGCGGATTAATGCGATGCATCTGTATTCTCTAGGTTCTTCGACTCAGCCATGCAGCATTCCATATTTTGGGAGGATACAAAACCTGCTGAAGTAGAGGCGTTGTGGAGATTCCCTACCGTCATCCGTCAGACGACGTCTGATGAAATGAATCGAGCTAAGGTTTGTCAAAAGTACGAGAGCCGCAGCCGGAGGACGACGACAATGGAGCGGTGTGTAGGAAAGGCCTCAGCCTAGCACGTTAACTTAACATGATTGGGACTTCGAGGTCCAGGGAATGGCGAGAGTGGGTTATAGTCCTATGCACTTGACACGGGCCGTTGTGTCGGGGCCAGAAGCGTTCCCAGTTATGGGAATTCATGCAGAGTGTCTTGCATCCGACCCGGCACTGTGGAAGCGAAATTGAGCAACCTGAGCGTCGGGAACCATCCGTTGTAGCATGGAAGGCTGGGAGCCTTAGGATGGCCAGCCCATGTCTGTCAATTATGTATCCAAAACCCCGCACTAGTATATCGAAAGACAAATTGTTTCGCGGTTCGCATTTTGCACTCTTGGTCCGCAGAAAGGACTGGCACCTCTTCCTATCGTATTGGTCACTATTTTGCGATTCCGTAATAATATTCAGTTGCCTTGGGCTTGGTGGTCATCTATGGTATGGGTTTAATTCTTAGAGACTGAGCGGCAGACTTAGTATAACTGAATTGGACAACAGAACCCATACAGTATATGATGTTACAGTGACTGGTCCAATATCCAGAGTGTAGCTATTGCTAGCAATAAACACAATCCTGTCATGGCATGTATCTGTTACGCGGCAAGAATCCGAGAGCCGTTTTTCAAAAATGAGGCTCTTTCATGGAGAATGACGGGGATCGCTCTCCTGTGAGGCTGTGGCCCAAGAAACTGGAAGTTGAGGCGGTGAAACCATCCCTTTGGGTCTTATCAAAAAGGTTCCGGAGACATTGATGGTTAGTTTGGGGGATGCATTGTTACATACACCTCAAATGTGCGATTTTCTTTTCACGCTACTCTCCCTAAAACAGCATGGGCCTTTAGCCATCGTGAGGATCTGAAGTTTATAAACTTCATAACAACCCAATCAGACAACTGGGCCTCTATAAACCTGGTAAATATGAGGCCGGCAACTCCGATGCAGTGGTAAGCGGGTATTAAACTCTTCCTCCGTCACATTAGATTAAGCTATTTCCCCTGCATCGCTGACGGGCCGTGACGATTATGCACTAGCTGGCGGGGTGAGGAGATGCTTCCGGCCAAATGAGATATCAAGAAAGTCGTTCATATCACCGGAAAATTGAGTAGGAAACTGCACCTAGTCTAACGCCGCTTTACGATCTGGTTACTTTGGACCAAATGATTCTACCATCCCAAGATAGTCGCTGGTTGCCTTGCATCAAATGATGCTTACCCGATCTGCATTACTTGCGAGCCATGGAGATGAACTGTAAGCCAAATTGGACGGGACGCCACCTGCTGCCAGTGTTAACTAGAACCCTGAGAGGCTCTATATGAGCCCACATGAGCAGCGGCATACAAAGTAACAATTTAGACAGTACTCTCTTCTGCTCTTATTCCTAGCAACCTGTTGCCTGGGTGGACTGTGTCTCTGTTGTGCGCTGCATGGTTCACAGATAGGACTGTCGCATGATATTCAGTGATAAATGCAACTGCGTTCGTTTTCACGCCGAGAGAAAGTTCAAAAACCCTCCTTCCACCTTCAACAAAGTTGTGAGAAACACGACATTGAAAAGTCTTGATTGAAGTGCCAACTCTGTACAATCTGTTTGTAAGACTTGAGCCTTCCAACCTGAAAGCAGAGGTCAGTTAAAACAAAGTTTCATAACCACTGAGACCTGCGGCCCTAAATACCTTCTTCTGACGAACAACTAAATCGGATGGCAGGTCAGCGTCACGAGTCACCTCTCCTGGGGAATTATGCCGCGCGATACTGAAAATACTGAAACCCCAAAACTCACCGAGGAGCTTCTCGAGGAGCACGACAAAAACTTCAAAAACAAAAACTCTAAAATCGTGAGTTGTACACATCCTATTACCTTGTCCTTAGACTAATAGTACTGTCTCGAACAGAGTCAGTATAGTGGTCACAGTTGGGTCAATCAAATGGTACAGGATGAGCAAATGCACATTGTACACTCGCGCCGTGGAATGGTCATGCTCAATAAAAGGCCATCGTCATCCGAAGCTGCCAGTGAAAGAGATGCACAAACTCGCCAGGAGAAGCAAGAAGAAAACTCCGATCTCCTGAAACTGTTCGAACGCAGGCAGGAGTCATTCCAAGAAACTCCGATGGAGCGGTTCTTGACTCCTGGTTGCAGTGACCCCTCTTATTTTGCGAGACCTGCTCTTGCAAAGATGGGGACGCCGTTCGGAGACTCTCAAACCAAGGAAGTGCGGATGATGAGTGCGAAAGCCGATGTGGAGAAGGCAGAGGAGATAGCAAGGCAAGTCTCTGGGAAATGAGGAATCCTCTTTGGGAGGCTTGAAAATGTTATCGTGCTAGCATTCTGCGCCTCGTTATGGCAGGGCCAGTCTGGTTTGTTTTCAGAGAAGGGATAAATTAGTTCAAGACTGGGAGCTGACGAGGCCTGAGGTTGGCCCTGCGTGATTAGAAACTGCCCTTTGGAATCCATGTTTGTGGGAGAAGTCGGTCCATCCTGATATTAGTATACTTCAATGGACTATCCTGCCTCCATAACGTGATCAAACAGGTGCTGCTAAGCTTTGCTGACCCTGGAAGTTGCAAACAGACCGGAAGAGTTGGTCCAATTAATTCTGCAGATTTTATTTGCGTAAGCATGATGTTTCTTAAGACTTATGAACATTTAGGACTTCATCCACCCGCGGAACCGTACGCCAAAACCCATCGCCCATGGCGAAAACTTCTATGAATGGTTGGATATTCCTGCAGGGATAATCACAATGAGGATGCTGCTTCAACAGCTCCGGCACCTTTGAAAGCAGCTTTGTTCGTCACAACAACCTCCACCGGGTATTTCCACTCCATGAACTTTGTCCATCCTGTAGGAAAGACTCATGTTAGTCAACCGGTTCCTCCCAACTGAATAGTTGCGTTTCTGGTGCAGTAACATACCCCAATAGGCGCATCGCCTGCCCATGTATTTACCAATGAATGGCACTAGGACCATCGTCAACAGCAATTCCAGTTGCTGGATGCTCTCTTTCCATTCCTCCTCTGCATCTGAATAGTCGTCGTCGGACAGCGATCCAACGTCGGAACCGCTGGTGGACTCTGAGGGTAAGGATGCTACCTCATCGTCTGAGTTAGATTGGTAGGAGTTATAGTTGGAAGAGACCATATACGCCGAGGCGGAGGGGGAGTAACCCGGCGAGGGGCCGGAGGTAGACATCTTGACGGTTATGTCGCAAGAAGCTCAGCAGTAGGCAGGAGACAATGAAAACTAGATGTGTGAATGACGGAAAAGACACCGCGGCAGCGCCCTACCGCCCAGAAATGAATTAGAGCATGGGCAGCCTGTTGTTATGCACTGATAGAATGCGAATGCAGCCCGCGGCGAGCTCGGTGTTGATGTCTCTCTCCT
This sequence comes from Paecilomyces sp. PK2413, assembly GCA_023624055.1. Taxonomy (NCBI): domain Eukaryota; kingdom Fungi; phylum Ascomycota; class Eurotiomycetes; order Eurotiales; family Thermoascaceae; genus Paecilomyces; species Paecilomyces sp. PK2413. Next base: position 1,420,159 of record JAMADQ010000004.1, read on the forward strand.
CTGCCCCGGACGACGTCAAGCGCGAGGCCACGTGATGGTAATATTACGGTAATACGCTGACAGTGGTACCGAACTTTTTGGCCCAACGGATCACGTGAGAGGGACGGGCGATAACAAGATTGCCATCCAAGTCCAGGAGATTCGAGTCATCGAGTGAGAAAGTCCTGACATCCTTTCAGTCTTCGCCGTGCGCCGTTCCGTATCGCATCCAGAATCCTACACCGATCGTGCTGGTTGTTGTTCGCATCTCTCCGTGCAAGCCAATATGGCGGAAACTGTACGTCACACCCTGTCCCTTTTGCCGATTGAGCCTCCCACATTTTCTTCAAACCCACGCCTCTCATATTAATACTACTACCCCTCGGTAACACCACGCTTGCGTTGCCACCATTACCCACTTCCCGGCCTCTTGTCTCTCAAGCAGGTGGTTTGCGCTCAATCTGACCAGCACCAAACGGCTCTCCACTTACTCTTGGGCCCTTTTACTGACTCATTTTCTTGTCGGTGAAGGAAGTTCAGACCGCGCCTCCGAAACACCGCAAGTCCGTAGCCTTTAGCGAAGGTGCAACAATCATGGATGCCAACGGCGAGATCAGAGAAGCCAGCCATGCTGAGGATAAGGTGACGGCTGAGAAGCATTCTGCTGGTGAGTTTGGGCTTTTATCTCCCCGCAAGTGATGTGCGTCGGATTTCTCTAACGTCGATGCGAAGGACCAGCGTCGCCGGACAAGGATGTCGATGAAGTGACAGAGCTTTTCAAGGGTCTGTCGAAAAAGAAGAAGTCGAAGAAGCCGAAGGAAGAATCTGCAGAGGGCGAGGAGGCCGCAGCAGGAGCCGATGGAGAGCTGGACCTCAGTGCCTTGAAGAAGAAGAAGACCAAGAAGGTCAAGAAGGTCGATGACTTCGAGGCCAAGCTCGCTGAAGCCGGTGTCGCGGAGGAGGGCGGAGAGGAAAAGAGTGAGGAGCTACCAGAGGGTGACCTCGAGGCTGGAACTGGTATCTGGGCACACGACTCAACGCAACCGATCCCTTACCAGCTGCTCGTCAAGCGCTTCTTCTCCCTCATCCAGAGCCACCACCCCGACCTGCTGTCCAGCGGTTCCAAGTCATACAAGATTCCCCCGCCCCAATGTCTACGTGAAGGTAACCGTCGTACCATTTTCGCCAACATTGCCGATATCTGCAAGCGTATGAAGCGTTCAGACGACCACGTTATGCAGTTCCTCTTCGCCGAATTGGGTACCAGCGGAAGTGTGGACGGAAGCAGACGTCTGGTTATCAAGGGTCGTTTCCAGCAGAAGCAGATTGAGAACGTTCTTCGAAGATATATCGGTATGTTACCACTTTTCTGTCCATTTTTTCTTTTGCCTCCAGGATAGTCAGCTAACCCTCTTAACCTGCAGTCGAATACGTCACCTGCAAGACCTGCCGCAGTCCCGATACCGAACTCAACAAGGGTGAAAACCGTCTCTACTTCGTTACCTGCAACTCCTGTGGATCCCGTCGTTCCGTCACCGCGATCAAGACTGGTTTCCGTGGACAGGTCGGTCGCAGAAAGAGACAGGGTTAAGCTTGACGCTTGCTCTTCGATTTGTTTTCGCTTGGAGATGGTGTGGCCAGTTTCTGTCATATTTTTGGGTGTTCTCTCGCGCGTACTTTGTACCAAGCATTCGTGGTGGTCTGGGACGAACGCACTGAACGAACGATTCCGAGGTTGATGTCAAGCCTGATGACACTCAAAAGTTTATCATGAGAGGTGGAGAATCGAATAGTTAAAAAATATAAGGCATGGAAACGGAAATAACGTTATGGCAAAATGCATGACAATGGATAAGAATTAGATTCACTCCCATTCATCTCTGCACCTCTTAATAGGTATCTGCAGGCCGTCCATTTTCCTCTTTGTGTCTGATAGCATACATCTTTTTCTTTCCTTCCTCTTTGTAACGGGAGTGTATGGGAGGATATATTACCTGAGAACTGAAGCCAATGCACGATTATGATCTCTGTCCACATTATCTGGTGTTACTTCTCCATTCGAAATAGAACTTTTCTCCTCGGATAATTCCAAATGGCCATATGTCTCCTGAACTAATACGGATCTGATCTTACGAGAAGCGTTCAGTAAGAACAAAACAATTTTAATTCAGCACATAGCCAGGTCCCTTTTCCATATATGTACAGCAGCACGTAGAAGCTCCCTGTGGTTGAGCGAACTTTATCCGCCGCTATAATCCACGGTCGTGATCAAAATAGAGTTAGGGCTTTGTTGTAACTAGTGAATAGTCAAGAACTCGATGTGTTCTCACCTGATGTGAGTTCTACAAGATACATTCCGTTACTTGTTTAATGGTAGGACAGTAGCGAAAGGACACATCAAGGCCACTTGTCTGGATGATAGTGTGATATATAGATGGGTATATAGAAAGTGATAGGGCACATGATCCTCGAAATACAAATTCGTCACACATAAAACCCCGCAAGGAAACGAGAGAATATAATAAGAAAACAATATCCAGCACCACTGATACATGTCAGATACGATGATTGCGTTCATTTGCTGCTGTCCTCAGCTGAACAGGGGTAAGGCTATCGCGAGATCAGCCGCTGTTTGCTTGTAGCTGCGCGGAGAAGACTTTCATGTTTCTTGTCTGCAGATAGACGGATCCCGGGCCAATAAATCTACATGCAAGGCCTTCTTTGGAACTAACGGCCGAGATGATACCGCCGGAAGCGACACGCTCCATCTTAAATTTGCAGTTCCAAGCCACTACGTGGCCGTTGTCGATATAATATGACTCTCCCTCGACAAGCTGGCGTGTACTGTGTCAGCATAAAAGGATTCTTAATATACAGGGCTGGAACTTCACTCACGTCCTTCTTGATAATTGCACCGAAACTCTGTAACCAGACAAGACCAACTCCAGAAATCTTGTATATGAAGAAACCAACTCCAGAGAACATGCCTTTCGAGAGGTCCTGGGATTCATGATCCTTCTTGATGGCACAAGTCGCTGCTAGGAAGGAATGCTTCCCAATTCTCCATTCCTCGGAGCCGCTGAAGCGGAGTACTGTAATATCTCCCAGTGTAGATGGGGCAAGAAGCAACTCTCCTGGGCCAGTATATTCGGAGACAGTCAGACTGAACCCTGCAAAAAACTTAAGGAGGCCAACGTGAACACTGCCTTTGAGCGTTATTGTCGGAGACATTGCAATCATGGCTCCTGTTGTCCCGCAGTGTGGTTAGAAGGCATCTTGGCTCGACTCGCACAATAAAAGTCGAGTCTTACCTGGTTTTGCCGATACTGGGCATCCGGCTGCCAATTGCAAAGTTAAGAGGGAGTTGCTATCCCGATGGCTTATCCTATAGCTTCCGCCATTGAAAGTTCCCACGTCATCTTGTGCAGTAGATGCCGCACCTGTAAACTGTCCAAACGCCGGTGCGCCACCCGGCATTTGTTGCATTTTCATACTGATGGGTGGTGAGCTAGGTGGCGAAGACAAGGATGCTGCTGAGTATGATGCATCTATCTGTGCATGTGCAGATGTTGCTTCGAAATTCTTATCTGCATACGCGATAGTCTCGTTGGATGGCGGGCTCACGGAGGGCGGCGGGGGAGGATATGCACCATTCAACGGCGATGCATGAGTTGGTGGCGGGGGGTAACTAAAGCTCGAGGCACGAGGTATAGACGGAGCCTGAAATCCTGGAGATACTGGAGGGGGGGGAGGGAACGCTAACACTTGTTAGGATTCTTTCTATAGCTCCTTCGTATCAGTAACAGTAGTAACTAGTAGTTACTTACTCGCCGAGTTTGGAGGAGCTATAGAAGGATCAGTATATGGTATGACTTTGCGGGATATGGCGAATACAACTTACGTGGGTAGTGAGGCATCTGAGTATATGCCGCCATGATAGGATCTAATTCCTGGAATGTTCCAAGAATGAAGCTTGTATAGCCTGTGCAGTAACACCTGCGAAGATAGAGGATGCACAAGACAGCTGCAGATAAAGACAAGCTCTATTCCACTGAAAGCTGTAGCAAGTGAACCAACGGATGTGGAATGGACAATATATGCTAGACGCAAGAACAGCTAGCTGCAAGAGAGGAAAGCGGGATAGTACTGGAAGTCAGTCCTTGTATATAAATAAATAACAAGTCTGCTCCAGAAGTCCCTCGAAAGTATTCTCTTGGAAGGGACAAAATATGTAGGACGAGCCTGGTGATGAAAAGGAATAATAGAACGGAGTCTTGAACCCATGGCGGAAACCATTCTTTTTATTACTGCGTCCCTAGATCGGACAGCTACAGAAGCCCAGCAAATCAGCAGGGTTAACTGGTAGACGGTCTCCTCATAGACCCTGGCAGGCGGTTAATGGAGGCAGGAGAGTGACCGATCGCAAGCCAGCGGGGAGTTGATCAATCGTGATGAGGGCGTCAGGTAGTGTGATTGGCCCTCGAGTTAGCGCTCACAACGCCCTAAAGTAACGTTCTCACCAATGGTCACATCAATTTTCTCCGCCCTCCAGAGACGAATGTGGCCAATGCATAGGTGGGCGTTGTGAAACAATTGAAGGGACCAACGACAGCAGATGGCAAAATATGTATTTGACATTCTTGGCGTAGTAGTTATTCCATGCATCGCATCTTACGGCGGCAGAGATTGAGCTTATTGATTGGCCCCCTATCTCTTGAACTAATAGTGACAGCAGAGTATGACCGTTGCAACGCCTATTTATTCTGTAACTAGGTATCAGATAGTGTACGCAAGTAGTCCGTGGGAAACGAGTTACCTCTATTATATTTTCTCGGTGCCTCTGATATCTTAATCGCTTGGTACTCTAGTTAGCAAGTGCATGCCTTAAAAAATAACCCTTATCTACCATATCTGAACACCATAAAATGAAATAGAAGACAATGTCACAGCTGTAACATCCAATCCCTTATTCCAGCGTGGGACGTAGGAGAGCCATATAATGTTCTTCTTCGAGGTGTTTCGCCCAATCGAAAGCTGTCCAACCCTCGCTATCTTTCTTGTTTATGTCACAGCCCCTACGCACTAATAAGGATACTATGGGTGACAGACCGGTTTGGATGGCTAGAATCAGCGCAGTATATCCCTGATCTATGGTCTGCGCATTGATGTTGGCACCATGTTCTATCAGGAATTCTGCCAATTCTGTATAGCCCTCAGACACTGCAGATAAGAGCGGCGTCATTCCATCAATACGTGGGGTATCAATGTAAGCCCCTTTGTCTAGAAGAAGAGTAACCACGTCGATACGGTTACTCATTGTCGCCATACCCAGCGCAGTTTCATCCATATCGGGACGTGCATTGATATCAGCACCGTATTCAAGAAGTAATCGAGTAATCTCGACTGAGCGCTCAGCTGCGAGCATCAATGGCGTCACTGCCTTCAATCCTGCGTTAACATCCGCCCCGTTTTGTAGAAGTTTTCGGACAGCTCTTTCATCGCCCTCTACAACCATGTCGATTAAAAGGGTCGTACTCCGTACGATATTGGCAGTAGCGTCTGGGTTTAGCTTGGCATTTATGTCTGCTCCATGGCGACACATGATCTGTAATGCAGTGCCTGAATCACTGATAGTCGCTATACGCATTGCCGTGTGAAGGAATGGCTGATAGAGCATACCGACAGTGGTCCATCTTGTCATCAGCCAATATAATAATGACTCATGTTGATATTTCGTGAGCCATTCTAAACATGAACTCATACTCTCTGCTGATATCTCTTGTTCAAGGATCTCGTAGTCATCTTCAATAAGCCACTGCAAGACTGCGAGTCTTCCCATTTCAGCTTCGGGTCTCGAATCTTCATTCTCTGTCCCTCCGTTTATAACGTCTTCACGCATACCAAGTTTCACGAGAGTTTCCAAGAAATTCTGTTCGTGCAATCGGTTCGCCATGTGCCACGCAACCCATCCCAATTGACGAGAGAAGGTATCCCAGTAAGACGTCTTCGCGCACGACTCCCGACTCGATGGATAATATCCATATATATGAGAGCTTTGTGTCCATTGATTTAAGAGGAGTTCTGGAACTTTCCTAAAGCCTATTGCGCGAATACTGCTCTCCGAACTCAACATTGCTCGGCAACAGAGATAGCCCATCTCATTCGCAGAACATGCGAATTCCGTTCCTCCTGAACATTCGCGGAACCAGTTCAGCAAGGAGAATGCTTCGCTCCATTCACCAGCTGAGATGTATTTTTCAACTAGTTGCCTGACAGGGGGAGAATCTGCGCGAAGTTCTGGTAATATTTTTCGCCTCCGTAATGCCGGTACTATGCACAACAAGGCATCTTGGCGACTTCCCAAATGATTTGTTTCGAAGCAACGAACAAGTTGATCTATTCGGCTGTTGTGTGCGAAGAAACCGCCACCATTTAGCAAAATTTCTGTCTCTCCGCCTAATTCCATAAGTAAGTTAAATGCGGAATTCAGAAAATATATGTAAATATCTTGTGCCGCCACCACATGCAGAGGCTGATGCGTTTCCGTGGCGAGAATTCCAGCTGCTGTGATCCTGCTTTCTTGAGAGATATGCCATCCGAACCTCCCCCGGGACAACGGAATCGAGTCTCGAAGTACCAATATCGGTTCAGTATCTCTGAAAATCCATTTGTGATGGACCAACGAAATCTCTTCTGAGTCTTCTTGATGATCCTGTCCCACGATTCGATAGAAAGGACCCTCCCACGGAAGGTCATAGTCGGAAATAACAAGAGACCACGTCCATAGCCCAACTATTGCTTCTAACACTGCTGCGTCGACCTCCCAATGCATGCTACCGTCCATTTTGCGAAGCCTTATATCATACTCTTCCAAAACAGAACTATCCTGCTCATTGGCCGATTGTGATTCCAACAATATACGAAATATATAACTTGGAAAGTGTTTATTCGACCACGACGATACGAGAGTCATTGTGTCTTCGATGGCGTGTTTGAGATCGAGCGCGACATTTCGAATCGGGATGTCATTCCAAGCAGAATCACGTTCCTTCTTGCCAGGATCAGTCAACTGTGCAAGACGTGCCCTAGTTTTAACGATTCGCCGGCACTGACCATCTTTCGCAGGAGGTCTTAGACAATTTAATTGCTGGTAGGGCTGGTCAAGCGGGCCAGAAACTAGAAAAAGTCCTGCGTTCTCGAGGTGAAAGGCGAAACAATCTAGCTCTTGATTTCTGATCGAATTCAACCTCCGTTCTTTGCTGGACAGTAAGTTGTCATTAAGGTCTGTCCTTTGCGTGCGAAGACTTGTCCGAATAACAGCCATTAACATCGTTGAGCCCAGCTGTGCGAGTGTGATGGACGAGTGTAAACCTCGAAGGCCGACAAATTGACAGACAAAGCCAGTCATTGTCAGCAGAACTGCTGTCAGGAGCCATGTATCTTTGTTGCGATAATTGTCGTTTCTCAAGGATTTGATGTATGGTAGCTCCTTAACTGAGCAGCTGTCGCCTTTTTCCCGCATTCCTAGGAAAGACCCAAAAACTTGATCTCCAACCTGTTGTCCACCTTGCTGCAGCCAAAATATCTTACATTTCCTTCGGGGGTAGTAATAGTACTCCGTCGATGATCGCTCAATCATAAAAGCACATAGGAACATCCCAATACAAAGCAGAGCTGTGCCAATGAAGAAGAGTGGGAAGGCATAATCTGCGACTGCCTTTCCATTTTTTGGGAAGTATTGTGGGAACATAAACACGGTGAGACCGGCGAATACAATGACGCCTATGATAATGCATTAGGTGCTGAAGATCTCCCGTCGTATAAGCAGAGTAGCGAAGACTTACCTATTTGAAGAATAGATCCAACAATTGCAGCACTAAAAAACCAAAATTGACTTCTCCTCTTTATACCCATATTTAAGGATAGGTTCGGGATATCAGATCCAAAGAGCTGCTCACTACCGGCATCCGCCGGATTTTGCCTCCAAGTGCCTTCTCTCACAGCGTCACGAAGCGTTGAAAGCTGGACTTTTGTGGAAGCATCATCTTCCCACGCCACAACCTCCAGAATCTTGGGTCTTCCAAAGACTCTTGAGATACCCCCGTCATTAAATAGCTCAGCTGTCGTCTCAGATACACATGATAAAAGCTCATGCTCTGCTTCCCCGGGGCCTTCGTGCGCTCTTCCAATGAAAGCGCGGAGGCTAGAATTCCCACATACGCGAATCACAGATACAACAGCCGTGAGGATTCCTAATGGAGCCAGCGCAAAAATATAATTATCTAGCACATTGAGGGATTCGGAAAGAAACTGTTTCGTGACTTGTTCTCCGAACAAACTGATAAGCGGGGCCTGGATTAGAAATTAGCACATTCTATTGTACATCCAACGGTTCTTCGTGCTGACTGCGTACTAAATCAGTTGCAAGATTATTTGTAAAATCATCCCAATCATCCGCAAAGACACCTGATATCAGGCAGAATATTAACAGAAGATATGCTTTCATACTGTCTGAAATAGCAGGCAGACCGAGTCGAACAGTTACCACCAGTCCTTCATTCTAAAAGATGGAGAACATCTTTGACATAAATATAACTCAAATAGCACTGGTGGCCCTCAAGACCAAAGTAGGGACTTACATTATTACCCATAGGCGTCACAATCGTGAGCTGAAACTGGCTGTGCCACGCTGATGCCCTGTCCCCTGCATGTTTGCCATCCAATGCGGGAGGGATCGCAGCCTTCCCTGCAATGCGCCATATCTCCTACTTTGTGTTGGCGCTTAGAGAGTCAATTCTATAGGATGAAACAGGTGCGGACGATCAAGTTGGTGTTTTTAGTAGAATCGGCGGCGGGGCGCATGCCCGGAAGATGGAATACCAAACGGGCGCTCTATCACGGGCCGCGATTAGTGCACCTTCCCGCTGTTCCAGGCGCCAATCGAGAACCAACGAGCATTGCCACGATTTATCAGGATTGGACGTTCCAGAGGTAGTCACTTGTTGGACACGATCTGCCCAAGAAATGGATGAAAGCAGCTGGGCTGCCACTAGTTGGGCACAGATATCTTGAGCGAGGCATCAGCCGATCTTAGATGCGTAACTTAAACCCACCAAAAGTGACGCTGACTACTGCTGCACATTTGTCTACATCAGGAAACCCAAAAACTTAAGCTATGGTCATCAATATACTCCGTATTTATCATAGTCTGTGTTCTGTACCAAATAAGCCAAATACGGCCTCGCTAGACACAGCTGAGAACCCAATTCAAAACCCGCCAACGCCATTCCCTATGGAACCCAGCACCACCCTATTCCAGCACATTGTAACAATGCATTCTGAGTGCAGTACGAGAAAGACAGATCACGAGTTTAAAAGATGCCATTAACAATGTTGGAACCAATTGTGGCACCAGCACCGAAGATAGCTAGACCTCTTGTTAGTTTACGGACTAAAAAGAAGAAGTCGGGCTAAAAGAACATACCAGCATTGCCCATCTTCTTTCCAAACTTCTTTCCGCCCTCTTCGAACTTGTTCGGCTTTTTGCCATCGGGTCCCGGCGCGGGCGAACCTGACTGGCTCACTTCAAGAGGCATGTTGCCATAGTTCGTAGGCTGGGGTGCAATGACCGGAGGTCCGGCCTTTTCATTAATGACACTCACATAGCTCCGAGGGAAGATACCCTCGAGGCCGGTTCGTTCGTTGCGGCCGCGCCACCCTATGATACATATCAGTAATCCATTAGAAGATAAATTGGTTGGCGAAGTCATACAGTCATTGTTCATGTGCTCGAGAACTTGAATACGGTCATGGGGCTGAAGGGCCAAATCTCCGGCATCGGTAGGAGTGTAGGCATACAAGGCTGAGGCCGTTGAGAGGACTGGAGGTGTCTGGGCGTACGCAGGTGGTGGAGGCGCCGGGCTGGGATATTGACTGGGAGTAGGGGCCTTTTCGTTCAGACTTGTATTGGCAAATTGGTTCGTAGGGGGGGAGTAGGCCGCAACTGGAGGTTGAGAGGGCGCTGGGGAAGGCTGAGCTTGAAGTTGCGGTTGCGCCACAGGAGCAACATTGCGGGCATTGTTGTTGAGCCGAGTCTCCTCAGGGAGCTGGGTGAGAATCGAGGAGAGCTGTTGCGGAGTGATGACAGAGGCATCTGCGAGGAATTCCAGTTCCTAATTTCCAGGGTAAGCCAATATATTCATGCGAAAGCCGAAAACCCAATAACTCGGGATTAAAGAGAAGACGAACCGTTCGGATGGTGCGGAGCGACCGGTTGGTCATGGCCTTGGAGAAGCTGCTCTGCGTCGCCATGGCGTGTGAGTTGAACGATGAATCCGATTGCCAGACTGGTTATTTAGGACCAAGAGTGAACGGCAGATAAGGAGACTGGTCTGGAGGAAATAGTGAAGGACGATCCAGGAGATCAGGATGTTCCGCGGCGGAGGTGGATGTTCAGCCTAAGGTATCCGAGAGCTGCTGTATCTATGATACAGAAGAACCGCAGTCAATAAGCGAGTGGATGCCTGCCACCAGGACACTCAGACACACTGAACACTAGGAACACTAGGGTGTCAACGGTGCGTCTTAGGAGTTGCTGTAGGAAGAATAAAGTCGAATCACAGATGGAAGAAAGCGGCGATGTCTTGCTCGAGGTCCAGCGAGGCGCAGCAAGCGACTCTTGGGAGGTGAGCCATGGAAGGCTAGAGCGGGTAACAGTCCTGTAGCTTTGCTGTAGTTTCTGGGCGGCTTAACCGTACAATGGTACTCGTTAGGTACCTGGCGGATATTTGGCTTGGCCGCTTGGCAGCCTTGTCAGGCCGAGTTCCGTGGTTCCGGTGCTGACACATCAATCACTGGATCGGGATGCTGAAGTATGAATAGTTACTATCTACCTAGACATTGGATTTTATATGGTTCTCGACAGCTTCAAAGGTCATTTAATGTTCTCCCTGTATGCAGATAATCCTGTCATGATAATGATGTTTATCTTGGTCACAGGAAACTTCTAAAATTTGATCCTGGGCCATTTGGATTGTTATTAAGTATCTGCTCTAGGATATGATATCTACTTCCGATAATGACAATGTATCCCATCTGTGCAATTGACCATATATGCATGTTTCTTCATGTTTCACAACATGCAATATGCTCCACGGAATCTTCAGAGGCTCAAATGGTGCGCGCCTTTTCTCCCTAGCTGCGTGCACAACAGTGCTTGCGATGATTCTCGGCGTCATGGCGATGTGAATTTTCACGATGTGAAGACCTTAGACACTAGATCTCTTTCCCCTCCTCTCACCTTCTTTTTGTCCTTCTCAGGCTGCTTTTTGCCCTGGTCTTGAGCTTTGCTTTGGGATTTCTTTCAAAGCTGCGGCATCTTGGTTCCTTCTCGGCTAGACTGCAATTTTCATTGTCTTCCACTCTTTCATCAACCCCTGTTTGCCGTTTACCTGAGGTTTCCTCTTCTAACAGTATGGCTTCCCATTCTCGAGTGTCCGAAGAGATCCAGGCTGGTGTCTATCTCGAAGACGCTCCCCCTCGTTACCAAGAGCATGATGATGGCGCGAGCTCGAGTTCTATGAAGAACTTCAGTCGTCCCTTCAGCTCTAGATCATACATTGTCCCCGTTCATGATCCTGAAGGTTCGAACATCGAGCTCCCCGAAGTCACGGTGCCTCCTCGTGTTAGGGCTACTGATAGTTCTTCTACTCTTTATCCGGGTACCAACCCTAGCGAGTTTGGGGCATCTTTCCATGGATATACCACAAGCGGTCGTTCCGGCCGTAGCCGCAGGGAGAGCATTGAGGATGAAAATAGGAGAAGAGCAGCTCTAGATGCATGGCAGGCTACTCGTCCTCGCTCGACCGTTGGGTTCACCCCTTCTCAGTTGCCGGATGTGTCCTCTGCGCAGCCTCTTTCTCACGGTCAGATCAAGGAGCTCGATTGGATAAATCGGCACGAGAAGCAGGAACAGCGAGACCTTCCTTTGCTGTACCGGTTCCATGAAATGGTCATCGAAGAACCTCCGGACGGAGGACGCCTTGCTTGGGCTCATGCCGTTTGTGGTTTCATTCTGACCATGAATACCCAGTATGTGAACCTCTGTAATATAAACAAGACTGAGCTAACTTTGTCTAGGGGATTGAACATGGCAAGTTGTATCTACTGTCTTGATAACAAGACCATACAGCTAACCAGTCACAGGCATTCGGTGTTTTCCAGTCTTACTATGAAAGAGACCTTCTGAGACATGATTCTCACTCGAAGATCGCATGGATCGGATCTTTTCAGATCTTCGCCACATTCTTTATGGCCATCGTCACGGCTCCCCTGATCAGTAGAGGATACTTTCGAGCCTGCTTCACCGGCGGCAGTTTTCTTCAGTTCTTGTCTCTTATGCTCACTAGCGGTTCCACCAAATGGTGGCAGATATTCCTCCTTCAGGGGGTGTTTACTGGCATAGGAATGGGACTGGTCTTCCATTCTGGAATTGTGCTCATCACCACGTACTTCACGACCAGACTTGGTACTGCGACTGCTATTGCTGCGGCAGGTTCGAGTGTTGGTAAGTTCATACTTTCACCAAATTAGTGTTCCATTGCTAAACCAATATGTAGGCGGAATAGTTTTTCCCCTGTTGGTCTCTCACACGTTGCCTCAGATTGGTTTTGGATGGACTATTCGCAGTATGTTATATGCTGTGCTATTATGCTGAATACGCTAAAGTCAATGTAGCCATTGCTTTCATCAACGTGTGTACCATGGTACCCGTCAATGTCATCGTACGTGAGCGTGATGGCCCCCCGAGTCCCACAAAATACGTGATCGATTGGAGTATCGTGGCGAATCTTCCATTTGCTCTGATGGCTGCCGGTATGTATAGTATTGTTTGAGACAAAACGATTGCGCTAACATTGGCAGGCATGTTCTTCGCATTCTGGGGCATATACTTTGGCTTCTATTTCGTAAGATAATTTCCCTGAGACAAATCTACTGGAAATGAGCTGACAGTGGATTCCAATCTAGATCGTTGCTTTTGGTGAGGATGTCATTCACATGACGGCCATGAAATCTGTCAATCTCCTTGTTGCCATGAACGCTTGCAACCTTGCCGGGCGCTTCATCCCCAACATCATTAGCGACGCCTGTATAGGACCAATGAATACTCTAATTCCCACCAGTATCCTTTCGGCGATATTCATCTTCACCTGGATCGGCGCCAACACAGAAACCGCGCTTTTCATCGTGGCCTGCCTCTACGGGTTCTTCGCCGCTGGCATTCAGAGCCTGTACGTTACCACCATCTTCAGTTTCTCAGGGACAGACCGCAAGAAGCTCAGCCTTAGAATGGCGCTTGTTTTCGTCCTGATCAGCATCGCGTCTCTGACCGGTGCTCCTCTTGGAGGCCACCTGGTGTCCTCAAATGATGGAAACTATATCACGGCTCAACTCTTCGCAGGAGTCAATATTGCACTTGGAAGTCTGTTTTTCCTGCTGGCTCGCGTGGCCAAGCAAGGCTGCGCACCGATGAGAGTCTGAGGAGGGCGCCGGGCGCATATGAGAGTTCAGCTTTGTTAGGGGGGATGGGAAGAATGAGTTTGAACCAGGAATGCAACAGGCAGTTTGGGTTTTCTTTTAGGGGTCGAGAAATCTTTTGTATGGAGTTATGACCTTGGTCCTTTTGTGGTAGCTTAGAAGTTATGTCTTCTATCGTCGACTTACAATTAGCCTAGTAATAAATGTTGTATTCGCTTGCATAATGTTCGCCCATGATGTATATATTCTCGAACCGGTTTAGGGTCACACCGAGCAATGACGATGGGATCAATCACTGCACCAGCATGAAAATCCATTTGAAAAGCGTAGATCCCACCTAATTCCCATTCAGCCAAAGCCAGACAGTCTACATTATCGAAGATCCTGGTAGTTAATTACAACGACTGCAAGCTTACCAAGCATCGTCCTCGCCGTCGGATATAAATATCGCCCCCGAGGTCGGCGATAACGGACTATTCCCCATACGGACTAGCGCGATGACTCCCCCAAAGTCGGCCTCAGGGCTCGAGAAGCTTCTGTGTCATCGATATAAATCTGGCTCCATCTTGACGTTACTTGATCCCTTCAACAACTATCTCCCGTGACCACCGTTCACATCAACCTCTTTCATCCAACACCCTCCTTACTCAGTATAAGGAGGCCCGCGGAACGTACACGTTCATTCCGACACCCTCAGAACTCCCAACTACCCCGCTAAAGGCATCTTTCCGTATACACGCCACACACCGCCACCGGTCGGTACCTACGTTGTCTCTACCACCTGTACACTTTCGTTTCGAACTCGAAATCAGCCAAAATGAGTGAATGGGACTCTGTTACCCGCATTGGAAGCAAGAACCGTGGTGGTCCAGTCACCCGTGAGACGGTCGTGAAGGGCAAGAGTGCGCTGAACGCTGCTCAGCGCTCTGGTCTGATCGTCGGAACTGAGAAGAAATACGCTACTGGCAATGCTGTATGTATCCACTTTTCATACTACAAGACTGTTGAAGGATCAGTTGCTAACATACGTCAGGCTGTGCGTTCTGGAGAGGGTCAGCACTTGACCAAGGTCGACCGCAGCGATGACATTGTCAAGCCCAAGACCGTTGGTATCAAGGTCGGCGAGGCGATCAAGAAGCGCCGCAACGAGGAGCCCTACAAGATGACCCAGAAGGAACTCGCCACCAAGTGCAACACGACGCCTGGTGTCGTCGCTGACTTCGAGCGGGGTACTGCCACTCCCGACCAGAAGGTTCTCGGTGCGATGGAGCGTGTGCTCAACATCAAGCTGAGAGGTAACGACATCGGAGCGGAGAAGTTCCCCAAGAAGAAATAGAGAATATAGAACTGGGGGCTGAGCCCGGGTACTCATCCTCATCTTGGGGGCCTTTTTCTTACCTTTTTTCTTCTCTTCTGGTTTGGTGTCGTTCACATGGTGCAACGATGACTCTTCACGGATTTGCCAGTCGAAATGAGCGTCGACATTGTGCAATGGGTTTTCCTTAAAAAACTACCTTTAGTGATTTTTCATACAGCGCGAGCATGCGAATGACCTGGTCTTCAACCATATACCAAGTGATGGTGGAAAGTGGGGTGTGGACCGCCCATCATGATGACATATGTTTTATTCCCTTTTTTTGCGAGGCATCATCGCGAGGCTTATGATAACGCTTCCATGACCCTTGGTTTTTAGGGCTTTTTTTTTTCTCTGGCGGTGCTTTTGTTTGATAGATTCGGCTTCGCCATAGACAATCCAATAAAGGCATACATGCGGGAAAGATACGTTCTATTCTCATTCACCTGTAGATTTTCATGGCTGTTGACCTAACTGGCTACTAGTCTAGAAGTGGAGAAGACATAGATCTGCCGGAAACTTGGTTCTTTTCTCATTGCACCTGCTCTCTATCTAGCTCCGACTCTTGAGTGGCTCCTCAAGCAGCTCTAGAATATAGACATGCCATGACCGCCTATAGCATAGCATGGCATGGCTCCATCTAGCACGGTTTCGTCCCCATAGTCCCACCATCCCTCTAACGGACAGTGAGAATAAACAGTGTTTAATGATGAAAAAGGTGGGAAGAAAAAGAGAATAATCTCATCTCATATTAGACACAAAAAAAGGCAGGACAAATGATACCAACTCCGAGTTGTGATGTAAATAGAAAAGAACCGGGAAAACAAAACCCCCTTTTTTCCCAGGTAATTTAAAAAGAACTCTTAAGGTCATCCGTCCGTCCCGCGTACTCTTTTTTCTTTCTGCTCCTTTTTTCTGTGAAGAAAAGAATAAGGTACCTGATCTCGTTTGTCGTGAACACATGCAACACACTGTCCCAGATATGGTTTCTTTCATATCTGAATGACCGAATACTCATTTGGCTCCCCGTGGGCGTCAGACCCGTCTATGGCTTTTTTTCTTTGTAACGGAATTCACCGTCTCAGCTGCTCTCGCTCAACCTCGTACATGAAGTCGAAGTAAGGCTTGTCGAAGTGGTGGACACGGACGTAACCGTCCTCTCCACCGGAAGCGTAGGAGGTACCTGCGGGGTGGACGGCGATGGTGTTCAGGGGACCGAAGTGACCACGTACACGGCCGATCTCATCTTCGAAGATCTTGTGGTAGAATCGAGCCTCGAATTTACCCTGGCGGGCGGAGGTTGTTGTGACATCCATAGCGGCCTGACCACCACCAAGAATCACGAACTCCTTCTTGGGCGTGATAGAAGCGGTGTTGAGAGGGGTATCGGCGGGGTAGGTCTTCAGGATGGCGAGATTGCGGGAAGACAAGATCTAAGTTGCTTTGTTAGCCCCATTATGATCTAGTGATTGGAAGGCGTAGTATGGTTTACCTTTGCGGTCTTATCTTTTGAAGCAGTGATGAAGTATGTGCGGTCAGCGGAAAACTGGATATCGCTGACCAGCTGGTCGAACTCGTGCGCCTGGACGTTCTCCAGTTGCTCTCCAGTCTATCAATCCCGATGTTAGTCCTCCCTGATATCGTCCTGAGAAATACGAGATTCGAATATATGGCTTCTCGTACCTTTGCGTCGTACTGGCTGACGCTGCCATCCTCGTGTCCAGCAATGATGTACTTGTTCAGATAACTCCATCCGGCAACCGTGGCCTTGCTTTCCTCACAGGTGATTTTCAAGCTGGGCTCGTCCGTCTGGTCCTCCAGGTTCTCGCCATATTGGATGTCGTACACAACGATAGTTCCCAAGTAACCCATACGCTTCTCCGTCACTGCAAGCAACCGGCTTCCATCCGCAGAGAACTCGACCCGCTTAACTGCCGTAGGGAAATCCCAGACCTTGACGCACTCGCCCGTCTTCGCATTCCATAGTCGAACCGTGTTGTCTGCAGCACCGGTCGCCAGCAGAACGGTATCGGGGCTGACATCGACTGTCCAGATAGCACCCTGGTGGCCGGAGTAGGTTCCAAGTCGTTCACCGTTGGCGGAGAACCAGGCGCAAAGAATCTTGTCCTTTGCAACGGAGAAAATCAGATCGCCATCGCGGTTATACTTGATCTGGTTCAGGGACCGTTCCTATAGGCGAAAGAAACAAGAGTCAGTCTCAAAAGTATTTTTTTAAAGATCGCATCGGGCGGGGCGACGCACATGGCCCTGCAGCAAAATAGGCCTCATGTTGGCCTGATGGGTATCTGGTCGATATTAGAGCAGCTGGACGCAACTGCTCTCTGATATTTGCGAAGAGAAGATTATCTCTTGGTCCTTCGACGTGGATAGAGGGTGGCGGGGAATATGGCGGCCTCGTCGTCGTCGACAGCGAACGGACTGATGATTTTCATCGCACAGTCCGGCTGCGCGCCAAGACTTTGATACAGTGTTGCAGCCTACTGTGAAACGGTATTACCGGATACATGGTTTATCCGGTATCTAGGGCCCAGCCCTGAAATACTGCCCATTCCGGAAGGGCTGCCAAGGGGTGAGCTCCGATATTGACGCCGCGGAAGAGAAAAAAAAAATTTAGGTGGATTCGATCGGACGGAAAAAGCAGTAAGGCAGAACGAGCAAAGGGGCATAGTGCTGGGAGTATGACTCCTTGGATTCCGGTGTAGGAGGCATTGTAGCTCGCTAGGTAAATACGGTGCTGTTCGGGGATCTCCCTGCGTACTTTTCCCATACACTTTGCCCATCCCCCAGCAGCACCAGCAGCAGCCTGATCTCAATCGGCCGAGGGCTACTCGTGTCAATGCTCCGCATAGGCTCTTCCGCGTCTGCTATCAGACCTCCGCATCAACAGCAGCTGATGCTCCCTTCGGCCGCCCTGTGCACAGCGTTACCCCGCTGTGCCTCAAAGGGTCCTCTTTCATGTGCTGGAGCATCTAAATTGCAGGCCTTTTATTCTACCAGCAGGGCCGCTTCTGTCTCTTCATCCGTATTGGCATCTCGAACACTACGCGTTGGGCGTGGGGTTACTTCCCTCAATTATCGCGTCCTCCGGTCGGGAAACCTCTCCGCAGCTTATCTTTCCGCGGGAAACCTAGGATCAGCAGCGGGGTTGGGTTTTTCTGCTCATTGTTCGAAACGAGCTTTTTCTTCGACAAGCATCGTCATGGCGGGCACAAAGATTGACGGTACGGCTATTGCCAAAGATATTCGCGAGAGGTTGAAGGCGGAGATCGCGAAGACCCAGGAGATCAACCCCAGATTCAAGCCCAGCTTGGTGATCTTCCAAGGTATGTCATCTATATGCAAACACCCCTGAATTGCAATGGAAACTGATGTGTGTATCGTATAGTGGGCGACAGGTCTGATTCTAGTATGCTAACCGTTACAACTCTCCTAACAATGGTTTTGTAACTAACTTGACGCAGGCACCTATGTGCGCATGAAGCTGAAGGCCGCAGAAGAGGTAGGTCAATGTCAATGCTCCTATTCGTAACTACTACTAACAGATATGTCTACTAGGCCAACATTCAATGCAAAATTGTCAACTTCCCCGAGTCCATCTCGCAGCCGGAAATCCTTCAGGAGATCACCAAGGCCAACAATGACCCCGATGTGCATGGCATTCTCGTGCAATTGCCCCTTCCCCAGCATCTCTCGGAGCACACAGTCACTTCTGCTGTTGCAGACGAGAAGGATGTCGATGGTTTCGGCGCCATTAACATTGGTGAGCTCGCCAAGAGGGGAGGGCACCCTCTGTTCGTTCCCTGCACTCCTCAGGGTGTGATGGAACTGTTGAGAGTCAGCGGAGTTGACCCTGCCGGCAAGGAGGCAGTGGTGCTTGGTCGTAGCGACATTGTCGGAAGTCCTGTCAGCTATCTGCTGAAAAACGCAGATGCTACCGTCACTGTCTGCCACTCCAAGACTAAGGACTTGGAGGATATCCTTAAGCGTGCAGACATTGTCGTCGCTGCCATTGGCAAGCCCGAATTTGTTAAGGGCGAATGGCTCAAGCCTGGAGCAGTCGTTATCGATGTTGGTACCAACTACAAGGCCGATCCCTCCAAGAAATCTGGTCAAAGACTGGTCGGTGATGTCGATTTCGAATCTGCCGTTCAGGTGGCATCTCAGATCACCCCAGTCCCTGGTGGTGTTGGACCGATGACGGTGGCCATGCTGATGCAGAATGTGGTCAACGCTGCCAAAGCATACTTCAACAAGCAGAAGGACAGACACATTACGCCATTGCCCCTCAAGCTCGTCAAGCCCGTGCCTTCTGACATTGCCATCTCTCGGGCACAATACCCCAAGCCCATCACCGATATCGCTGCTGAGATTGGTGTTGCCTCCCATGAGCTGGAACCCTACGGTCATACTAAGGCCAAGATTAGCCTGCAGACTCTCGACCGCCTGGCCCATCGTCGGAATGGACGCTACGTTGTCGTCTGCGGAATCACCCCTACCCCTCTGGGAGAGGGCAAGTCGACAACTACAATGGGTCTTACCCAGGCTCTGGGAGCACACCTGAACCGGATCGTGTTTGCCAACGTCAGACAGCCCAGTCAGGGACCAACATTCGGTATCAAGGGTGGTGCAGCTGGTGGAGGCTACAGTCAAGTCATTCCCATGGACGAGTTCAACCTGCACTTGACTGGTGATATCCACGCCATTACTGCGGCCAACAACCTGTTGGCTGCCGCCATTGAGACTCGTATGTTCCACGAGGCCACCCAGAAGGATGGACCTCTTTACAGACGTCTGGTCCCTGCCAAGAAGGGCAAGCGTGAATTCCAGCCAATCATGTTCAGACGACTGAAGAAGCTGGGTATCGACAAGACGAACCCTGATGATCTGACTGAGGAGGAGATTCGCCGTTTCGCTCGTTTGGATATCGACCCTGAGACCATCACTTGGCGACGAGTCCTCGATGTCAATGACCGACACCTGCGAGGAATCACTGTGGGCCAGGCTCCTACTGAGAAGGGTCTGAGCCGTGAGACGGGCTTTGACATCTCCGTCGCCAGTGAGTGTATGGCTATCCTTGCCCTCAGCAATGATCTCGCAGATATGCGCGAGCGTCTGGGACGCATGGTCATTGCGACATCCAAGAACGGGGACCCCGTCACTTGTGACGACATTGGTGCTGGCGGTGCTCTCACTGCCCTGATGAAGGACGCCATCAAGCCCAACCTTATGCAGAGTTTGGAGGGCACTCCTGTGTTGGTCCACGCTGGACCTTTTGCCAACATCAGTATTGGCGCCAGTTCAGTGGTTGCTGACAAGCTGGCTCTTAAGCTTGCGGGTACGGAACCAGATGAGGACCATGATGCTAAGACTGGTTTCGTCGTGACCGAGGCAGGTTTCGACTTCACCATGGGTGGTGAGCGCTTTTTCAACATCAAGTGCAGGTCATCCGGTCTGGTCCCTGACACCGTCGTGATCGTTGCGACAGTCCGTGCCTTGAAGGTGCACGGTGGTGGCCCCGACATCTCGCCCGGTGCTCCCCTGCCGGAGGTCTACCGTACCGAGAATGTTGATGTTCTCAGAAAGGGCTGCGTTAACCTTAGGAAACACATCCAGAACGCCAAGCAGTACGGTGTACCTGTTGTTGTTGCGATCAACAAATTCGACACCGACACGGAGGCCGAAATCGCTGTCATCCGCGAGGAGGCCATCGCAGCCGGTGCGGAAGATGCCATCCCAGCTAACCACTGGGCTGAGGGAGGTGCTGGTGCAGTTGACCTCGCCAAGGGTGTCATGGCTGCCAGCTCCAAGCCTAAGGACTTCAAGCTGCTCTACGAGGTTGGCAACACCGTGCAGGAACGTATTGAGCGTATCGCGCAGTCCATGTACGGCGCTGAGAAGGTCGAGTTTAGCGAGCTGGCGCAGAAGAAGGTGGACACCTACACGAAGCAGGGCTTTGGAAACCTTCCGATATGTATCGCAAAGACCCAGTACTCTCTCAGTCACGACCCAGCTCTGAAGGGAGCCCCAACGGGCTTCACGGTTCCCATCCGGGACGTCAGACTGGCGGTGGGAGCTGGTTACCTGTAAGTTCTACCCCCAGTATCCATTTTGTGTCGTTTTATTGCGCTGCTAACCCTGTTCCAGTTATGCCCTGGCAGCCGATATCCAGACAATCCCCGGCTTGCCGACTGCCCCCGGATATCTGAATGTGGATGTGGACACGGAGACCGGCGAGATCGACGGTCTCTTTTAGGTTTCTCGCCTCCACAATTCAGTCGGTTACCTATTCGCTTCTTTTCATTGGTTTGTCTAAAATATTTTATATCCCTGCTCTCTTACGAGCGCGCTACGTGATTCAACACATTTCATAGACGCATATATGCGCAAAAGCGGCGTCTTAACGACAGCTTATGATATCCCAACATGGACGGTTTCAAAAAAAGAGGATTTTCAACACGAAAGGGTCTTGATGATGTGCATAGATGCATATATACCGTTTGGAGAACGAGGAATATGTACCTCGTGCAGCGCATGATTCATCTGCGGGCGATCAACCGTCCCTATCATGCTAGTTAGATAGCAAATAATACAATCTGTGCCGAAGGGCCGATATTAGACCGAATTCCCCATGCTGATGCGGTGGAGTGGCTTGTAGATTGTGGCTTGACCGGTAGATATAGCAAAATCCGACGTCAAGCTTTCTCCAGAACTATGTAACCATCCGGCGAACCGAGGCTATGCGCAACACTGCGGAGTCCGGCATCTCGACGGCTTTAGCATTATGTGCCGTAGTCCGTCCGTACAGCGTCTGTAGCCATAATCATTAGATAGAATAGAATAATATTGATCAATAATATAGAGATCTTCCGGGACAGCCCAGTATTTTCCCGCGGAAAACCTCCGATATACGCACGCTGTCCAAAGCTTAACGCGGAGCACAGAGCCTCTTTGTGCCGCGAACAGCAGCCATTGGCAATTGACACCATTATTGGCGCCGTGATGAGCCTGGATGAGCGCATGAACCGGCAGGACGAGCGGAAGTTACCCAGACAAGCAGAGTCCACGATGACGCCGTAACCGCCGGCTTCGGCGGCCATCACAGCGCGCCACGGCCCGTCATCGCAGCAGAACAAAAAAAAGTCACAGAGAGAGCTAAGGATGATTAAGTATCGGCTCAAGGATTTTCCCCCAGCGCAGCAAGGGTTTTTATTATTATTCCCTCGAAGCTCCCTTCCAGCCAGAATCCCCAGCTTTCGCCAGTTGCAGCCCGCCTAAAAGCAAAGCACTCTTCCGGGTGGCCGTTCAGCCAGAGCATTGATCCAGTAGTCATCGTCGGCATCGAACGGTTACCTTAGCTGCCCGACTCCACCGTCGTCCATCCAGCCGAGCTTCATCCCTCGGGTACGCGCAAAAAACCGCAGAGAGGACGGTCAAGACAGCTCAGAGCACGAAACAAGTCCCCAGCGATCCATCCAAAGAGCATTGCTTGCTTATCAAGATGAATCCTGTTCGGCTAGTCTCCGCCACCGCGCGACGCTCGTTGCCCCTCCCTCGTACCGTTTCTTCTACCCCTCGACGCTTCCTCTCTTCCTCCATTTCTTCTCCTGCTCCCTTCTCTGCGACCTCGTCTTTCTCCGGTCTCACCTCTCGCACCGTCCGTGACGCTCGTGTCTCTGCTTCTGCCAGCTGGACTGCCCCGACCTCTTATACCGTGACCCAGACGCGCACCATGGCTTCCGGACAGAAGATCAAGGTTAAGAACCCAGTCGTTGAACTGGATGGAGATGAGGTAGGTGCAGAATCTCGCTCCCCGCTGTCCCCTGTGTGCGGTGTTTATATATGTGTATGTGCACGTATATATATACACACAGATGCACACGCTAGAGGAAGGCAAAATCGTCCATGTCCTCGGGCACGAGGAAACTCTCGGTTGGCATTTTCGTCCGTCACTGCGGCTTGCGGGGAAACACGGAGGACTATCTTGTTCTCACAGCCAACCGAGGAGGGCTCAATATGCAGAGAAACCTGTATGTCTGAATCACATGGCTAACGGATGTCCCCTTTGGGCAATCGAATGTAGATGACCAGAATTATCTGGCAAGAGATTAGAGAAAAGGTACGTCAAAACTTTGGCTTCGCTGCCAATTGTATACCTCCCCGTACCTGGCGTGCGGCCCGTTCTTCCCCGAGAAGATCGCGGCTCCGCATCAAAAGGTGGAGTTAATTGAACTGTTGGCTAACTCTGTCTATAGCTGATCCTGCCGTAAGTGTTCCATGACTCGATCGTCGATAGTTGGAGAAGCTTCGTTGCGGAGGCATGATGCTGAGACTTGGGATGCAGTTACCTGGACGTCGATCTCAAGTACTACGACTTGGTATGTGACCATTGGACCGGTATTATCACTTCAGAATGACATACTGACCATAATTAGGGTCTTGAGTACCGTGACCAGACCGATGACAAGGTCACCGTCGAGGCCGCTGAGGCCATCAACAAGTATGGCGTTGGTGTCAAGTGCGCCACCATCACCCCTGATGAGGCCCGTGTTGAGGAGTTCAAGCTCAAGAAGAGTAAGTTCTGTTCATCAAGATTGCGGAGCCGCCTCCGTAGTTTAAGCTATGACACTAATGCGATATAGTGTGGCTGTCTCCCAACGGTACCATCCGTAACATCCTGTAAGTGTGATATGCCAAGCTATGAGAATGCGTGGGAGGCTTACAATAGTATAGCGGTGGAACCGTCTTCCGTGAGCCTATTGTCATTCCCCGTATCCCCCGCCTCGTCCCTGGCTGGACGAAGCCCATCATCATCGGTCGTCACGCCTTCGGTGACCAGTACCGTGCTACCGACCGTCTGATCCCCGGTCCCGGCAAGCTCGAGCTGGTCTACACTCCTGCTGGCGGCAAGCCCGAGAGCATTGAGGTGTACGACTTCAAGGGCGCTGGTATTGCCCAGACTCAGTACAACACGGATGACTCCATCCGTGGCTTCGCTCATGCCTCTTTCAAGCTGGCTCTCCTCAAGAGCCTGCCCCTGTACATGAGCACCAAGAACACCATCCTGAAGAAGTACGATGGCCGCTTCAAGGACATCTTCCAGGAAATCTACGACAACGAGTACAAGAAGGAGTTCGAGGAGAAGAAGATCTGGTACGAGCACCGTCTGATTGACGACATGGTCGCCCAGATGATCAAGAGCGAGGGCGGCTTCGTCATTGCCATGAAGAGTGAGTACTTTCTCCCTTTCTGATATTGGAGCTGTCCTTTAACGTGCATTCTACAGACTACGATGGTGATGTCCAGTCCGACATCGTCGCTCAGGGTTTCGGCTCTCTCGGCCTGATGACCTCCACCCTCACCACCCCCGATGGCACTGCCTTCGAGTCGGAGGCTGCCCACGGTACCGTCACTCGTCACTACCGTGAGCACCAGAAGGGTCGCGAGACCTCCACCAACCCCATTGCCTCCATCTTCGCCTGGACCCGCGGTCTGATTCAGCGTGGCCAGCTGGACGGCACCCCCGATGTTGTCACCTTCGCTGAGGCGCTTGAGGCTGCTTGTGTCGAGGTTGTCAACGACGAGGGTATCATGACCAAGGACCTTGCTCTGGCCTGCGGCCGCAAGGAGCGTGAGGCCTGGGTCACCACCAAGGAGTACATGGCTGCCGTTGAGAAGAGACTGAAGGCGAACCTGGCCAAGTCTAAGCTGTAAACTCGTTACTTAATTTTTACGTTGGCAGGTGCCAGTGGCCGTCATATGCAGGATGGCCGTTCTAGTTACTTGACGTGCGAGAACTAGACGGGAGACTACTGCATATCCTCGCTACTGGGTTAGCCCTCGATCACGGCGGATAGAGGCTCTCCACTACTTACATTCCATTCAGGTTCAGATTGCCTGTGCGATAAACTGTACATAGCCCTTAGATCGCTATCCATTTCGGTGTTGTCTGGCGTGTCTGCGGAGACGGCGCCCGGTGAAGGCCAGGGGATAGTTTTACTACAAGCACGAAACGATGATGAGCACGAGGATGAGCTGCGGGTTGAGACTAGATTGGTCCTAGCTAGCTGCGGACACTTGGTTACTTGATAGATGCCTGCCATATGAATGAAGATATCCCACTTTTAATCACTATTCCCGTTTCCTCCTACATTCTGTATGCGTTGTCTTGTAAATCATCTGTGCAGATGCCTAATCATACCTCACTGTCCTCGCGCCTTTCAGTATGCCTGCGGGGTAATTCCACACATCAAACACGAAGTGTTTGAACAGAGTTAGATAATGTACGGAGTAACTGCCGGCTAAATACGCACCCGGTGGCGTCAATTCCCCATACGGCCGAGATGCCAACAATTATCCGCGGCATGCATAACTAGTTAACTACTCTCCATTAGTTATATCATCATCTCTAGTGAGCACTATAACCTTTATTGGCCGTACACCAAACAGGAGTCCGAATAAGATTGTCTCTCACTTGTCGGAGAATATTAAGCTTAAATAATGACTGATCCTGGTATATAGTATAGTATAGTTAGTATATGTGGATGCGGATAGGTCACGATTCGTGATCTGCCCAGGATGTGGGGCTTGTGGCAGTGATGTCATTCGCGGGGTGGTATACTTATAGAGGGGCTATTATTATATCTCAGAATACGATAGAGCTGAATAGTTAATATGCACTGCGTGAGAATATATCTATGTAGTTGTCGAAGAGAAGAGGCAAGAAGGGGGCTTCTTTCTGGTATATTTTGTTTTGGAAAGTCGAAGATATCGGTCAAAAGCATATATGATTATTACTGTGTACTATATGATTGATAAACTTGTAGATTAGTTAATGGTTGGTTATTTCACCTGTACTGAAACATTTGTAACTATTGAGTCTTCTAAGGTCCCCAGGGTATATATGCTTCTTATCTCTCTGTTCACCTCAAAGGTATCGTTACTATATTTCGCTAACTCCAAAGGTCCCCATCTCACATCGCGTTGAAATCAGATAGTCACGATGTTGAGATATCTAACTTTAATATTAAGAATTAATGTCTATAATTGTGAGACGGCATCGAACACGAGGATTAATTCTAGATTTTTTTATTGCTGTTTCAGTTTTGCATTAGACAGACTTACTCTCTGTCTTTCTGTAATACACTCGGGAGAGACATCATGGAAAGCTCTGATACAAGTGACCAGGAATGCGCCTGCTCATCATGGGACAAGCAGGACGAAAATAGAGTCTTAAGAAAGTGAGTTCCTCCCAGTATCTACGCCATGGCCTTATTTCTCACTGAATGTCAAAGAATCGACACATCAATGCTCGTCCTCCTCGTGCTATCACTGTTGCTATTCCAGCTTGATCGTATGAATCTGGCGTCAGCCCTGACGGCAGGATTTACAGAAGCAATTGGCATTGATCAGAGCACAGTGAACCTAGGTAATCAGTTAATGTTCTTGGGAACGGTGGTCCTGGAGATACCATCGACTCTTGTGCTGCACCGCGTAAGTGAGCTTGTGTATTGTAGATATTTATCTTGATGGACGACTAATAATAAGAACAAGAAATATAGATCGGGCCGCGCAATTGGCTAGCGGGTGAAGTGCTCTCCTTCGGATTGATTGCGAGCTTCCAAGTATTTCTCTCCAATCGGGCTGGGTTTCTAGCAACACGGAGTATTCTAGGGCTTGCGGAAGCGGGTTTTATGCCAGCGTCTCTCTATATTTTGTCAACTTGGTACACCCAGCATGAGCTGGCGAAGAGGGCTGCTGTGTTGTTCTTTGGGATGTTTGGAGGGAGCGCAGTTAGTCCATTACTGGCTCGAGGAATTCTAATGTTGGAAGGGAAAGGGGGGCTTTCTGGGTGGCAATGGCTGTTCCTTTGTGAGTGTATCACTGTCATCGTAACTCGATGGAATTGTTGAGCCAATTGCTGATTTTAGAAGTGGAGGGAGTTACCACGGTGCTTGTGGCCGTACTACTTTTCTGTTTTTTCCCCGACTCACCAGACAATCCGAATCCGCCAGTGCGCGGACCAATATGTTTTTCAGAAACTGAAAAGACGATCTTGAGAAGTCGCATTTATAATCGTGGCGTCCACAAGGGGGATACAACTCCAACGCGGAGCATCTCCCTCCACAAGATTTGGAGTACGATCACATACTATAAGAGATGGCCACATTTTATTTCTACTTCGTTAGTCTTCTCGACCTGGAGCCCTCTGATGACTTATATTCCGTCAATAATAATGTTCGAGCCCCATAATTATGCCGTTACTAGACTGCGGATCGCTAATGCTATCTCAGGGACCTTGGCTTTTCGAGAATGACAGCCAACGCACTAGCCGCCATCGGGGGATTTGCGTCTCTTGCTGTCGTATTCTTCTTTGCTTGGTTAAGTGATCGCACCAACGCACGTGGCTCTGTGGTCATCGTGGCTATTTCCAGCTATCTTATATCTCTGATCGTTATTCGAACGGTACAGCCACACGTTGGACGATGGTCTCGGTTTGGGTTGTGGACAACGGTGAATGGTCTTGCGGTGGGATATCATCCTGTCCACAATACCTGGTTACAGCTCAATTGCAGAGATTCAGCTGAACGCAGCATTAGTATTGTGTAAGTATCGAGATATGGCCCCCAGTATACTCCCGGAATAGGCACAGCTAATAGCTGACCCTGATGTTAGGATGTGGGTATCATCGGCAATGACGGGCTTGATGGGAGGTACCCAGATCTTCCAATCTACAGATAAACCCTTGTGAAGATTCTGTTATTTGTTGGCCGGTTTAATACCGTAGAATTTTACTAATTTCTTACAGTTACACCCACGGATTAACAACAATGATTATACTGGTTTCGACAGGGCTGGTGATGGCATGCTTGCAACAGATAATTTATCAGATAGATGATTATCGTGACTCTGGAACTACCCTGCCGAGAACCATTTGCAGCGACAGCGACGCAGGGAATAGCGGCACGGAGTATGAGAAGATCCATTCAACGAGCTGATATCCCGGATGAAATGACCAGGGATTAGAAGCGAAAAATCTTTTAAATATTTATAGAGACCCCTATATTACTAGCATAAGGTAGCCATCAGCGGACAAGAAATACAACCATAGACAGTTTTGACCAACGTCTTGCAACTGGACTTATACCACCGTTCCAGTGCAGATATTCAATCAATATTAATCGGCTCTGCATTATTGTAACGATCTATTCATCCTCGCGTGTGGGGCTTTCCTTCTTGGAGGGGCATTGTCGGGAGCAGCGTCTATCGGGGCCCGTGCTACATATTCAGTCTTCGGGGGGCGAGCTTCCGATCTTCATAGTAGAACCATACAGTATTGGAACTCCGAGTATTGTTGCCTGAGAATAATCTTCACAGATGGTTGATGTTGCCCAGTGATCTGATATGGACTAGCTGTCAAATGATCCCACATTTCGTGGTGTGAATTGCGACCTAAACACAGCCGTCTCCACATGAAGCACCGCCGCGAACTCATAGCAAAGATTCCATAATGAGGGGCAGCACTCGCGGGCTACTAGGGATATCGGTAAACCCAGGTCTCGCGGGTCCGACAGGTTAATCGATCTTCCTCCCCATCTTGTTCCTCGCTTGTGCCTGGCACTGGCTGTCGTATCTCAGCGATCGTTATATTGTGTACAGTACTTTCCCGCTTCTCGCTCTACAACTGGTCAACAACGTGCATTGTGCAACATATGGATTTTCCCTGAAAATAGGCATTGACTATTGTGAACTCAGCGTGGATATCTCCCATCACATATTTATCGTACACAAAAAAAGAATATTTGGGACTTCGTTCGCGCTCTTATATAAAATCGCAATCGCGAAATGGCGTCCATACCATCCATAAATTTCTCCACTTTCAGCAATATCATCAACGGAGAGACACGCTCAAGTTCCCAAGTGAGCCATGGAATCAACCCGTCAACCAGGAAGCCGCTCTGTGACGTGCCTGTTGCGACTGAAGGTGATGTGAATGAGGCTGTTGTTGCAGCAAAGAAAGCATATCCGGCCTGGTCGCGGACGCCATGGAGCGAAAGGGCAAGATTGCTCACACAGGCCAAAGAGGCCCTGATGGCGAGGAAGGATGAGATGGCGCATTTGATTATGCAGGAGGGTGGCAAGCCGGTACGTTGAGACTACAGATCGATGGCTTATGGTTGTTGTTACCGGAGAGGCTGATGCAAGTTTGATATAGATCCAATTCGGTGCCTTGGAGGTGGAACATGCGGTAGGCTTTTTGAACTTTCATTGTAAGATCGCATATCAACATTTCAATAATTATGAAAATACTGACACTCGTAGCGAACCATCCCGAGCTGGAAACAAAAGTCATCCATGATGATGACGACTTGAAGATGACTCTTCGTCACGTCCCAATCGGCGTCGTCGCTGCAATCTGTCCATGGAACTATCCACTGGTCCTCGCCATGGGAAAGATTGGTGCTGCTCTGGTCACAGGAAACTGTGTCATCACCAAGCCGTCTCCATTCACCCCGTACAGTGTCCTCAAATTCACCGAGATAGTGAAAGATATCTTCCCTCCTGGTGTTATCCAAGTTCTTAATGGTGATGATAACATCGGTCCACTGCTGTGTGACCATCCTGAGGTCGATAAAATCAGCTTCACGGGGTCTATCGCAACAGGGAAGCGAATCATGGCTTCTGCAGCGAAGACGTTGAAGCGCGTCACGCTGGAACTTGGTGGGAACAATGCCAGCATCATCTGTCCGGACGTCGATATTCCTTATGTCGCTTCGCAGGTGGCTCTCGGCTCGTTCTTCAACTCTGGACAGCTCTGCGTCGCTAGTAAGCGACTCTATGTTCATGAGGACATTTACCAGGAATTTCTGAAAGCCCTGACTGACGTGGTTAAGTCGTGGAAGGTCAGCTCGTCAACACCGGAGGCAGGAAATATGCTAGGACCAGTACAGAATGAGATGCAGTATAATATTGTCAAGCAGTTCTTTTTGGATGCGCACAACAATGGGTACAAATTCGCTCTTGGAAGCGCGGACGTAAAGGATGAGGACGGTTTTGTTATCAACCCTGCTATCATTGACAACCCCCCTGATCATTCGAAGATCGTGACAGAGGAGCCGTTCGGTAAGTTATCTATCCACTATAGTTATCCATCATCTAGAAAGTATCTGACACGAAGGCAGGTCCCATTGTCCCCGTCCTATCCTGGAAGACCGAAGAAGAGGTTATTCGACGCGCCAATGACACCAATACTGGTCTTGGGGGTGCAGTGTGGTCAAGCGATCTTGATCGTGCCAACCGGATAGCCGACCAGATCGAAGCTGGTACCATTTGGATCAACTCCTTCGAGAAGCCCCATCCCCTTGGCTACCTTGCCGGTCACAAAGAGAGTGGTATTGGTGGAGAATGGGGAACTGCCGGATTACTTTCGTACTGTAACACGAAAGTGATTCACTACTACAAGAATTCGGTAGCTCCAGGCAAGGCAGGTAAATAAAACTCAAGGAGTGTGTTGACAGAACCTACATGTGGACGCTATTTTTTGTAGTTAGTGCATTTATGATTGACGATATCTTCAGCATATATATTTCTTTTGATGATTTGACTACATAGTCTGTAATCCATATATCGTATACCTCGCTCACGAGGGAATAGAAGCGGTTCATTAGTTTATTCATTACTTGACACTGCAGAGGTTAACAACTGTAGCTTGGGAGCGTGTACCTTTTAAGTACTGGTACTGCACTTGGCACGGACCACTCATAACTGAAACGCCATACCTCATCAATCCCACCCAGGTAGATAGCAATTCGGATGTATCTGGTTAAATACCATCCACATGCTAGGAAATTTACACCATATTATACTCTGCACTAGTTCATGTTCATCTAGCGACTGAGAGTTAACAGTATGCCCACCACCTCAGAAAGCGAGCTCTCGTCTCGGTCAACACCAACCATCCCATCATCCAAAGCCATTCTCCACATATCCGCCTCAACACGAGTTAAAGCTCCAATCTCACAGACATGGGATACATTAATCAACACCTCCACATGGCCAGAATGGAATTCCTTCATTCCACGCGTTACAATCAGGGAGCACCCGCAATCAGGCCCATGCACAGACCACGCGATGGCGGCATCATCATCTCACCCGGATGAAAGCAACGGACATGACGCCAATAATGCAAATAATCACAATCTATCTCCCATCCTTGGTCCATGGACGAAAGTGTCCTTCCATGCAGTAATGGATCCGAAGAAACCCGAAAATACGACGGAAGTGCATCTCGTCATTACTGAGTTCAAGCCTCCACCAGATGGGTTGTCCGAAACGGGAGGGCGGATTGCGAGGATCATCTGGTCTAGTGATCATGGGAGTGGACTGAAAGGAGCCCTTTCATCCTGGTTCCTACATGCGGAGAGGGTGCATGAGATCGAGGAGCTGGATGGGGAAGGGGAAGGTTTCGCGGAGGTGCGGACTTGGGAGGCACAGAAGGGAGTGTTGGCTTATGTGGTGAAGTACTTGTATGGGAGCTTCTTGCAGGGGGCTTTTAGGAGGTGGGTTAATGATTTGAAGGTATTTATTGAGAAGGAGAGGGGAATAGAGAGGTAGTTGGGGAGGAGGATATTGTGATACTGTGGTATTGGTACTAAGAGGACTCTTTTCTTTGTTTGGATATGAAGCGAATAGTACGTTTTGGCCTTATACAGACACACACGAAGCGTTTAAACTAGGATGAGAACGTTGGTCACATATGTGCATTCCATCACTATCATAGGCTTATTGCTTTTAAAAGCTCCGGCTTCGGGACCTTTGAAATAGTAGACGAGAAAATATCGAGCTGTTTCTTGTCCCTTGCCCGAGTTTTTTGTATAATCAATTTCTCCATCACCTTTGAGCATCCCAATCTGTTTGCTTTTTATACGTGGAATTGCATTTAAGCGCTTCTATACGGAGTACTCCGTACAAGATGTAATCCTTGGCGAAATTCCCGTATCAGATCGGTCGGTGCGCTATCAGAATCCAGACGGCAGACCGACCGCATGTGACCATATGAGTCTCGAAGAGTCGAATTAGAGACTGAGTTGCTAGTAAGCGAGAAGACGGAACTAGCCGAGCGAATATTATTACATGTGGGTTTGGACTTTGGATAGAGAACGGTGAGGATCGTCGCCGTCCCGTGTGCCTTATCGCGATCCTTGTCCTGTAATTACCTATGCCCAGTGCGGAAGTAGCCAGACGAACTGGTCGGCTAAGTATATACAGCGCCCTAGAACGTCTTTGCGAAGTGACCGCTCGGCGAGTTTGTAATAATAAAGGATGTTCATGGTCTAGTCGAATCTTTTACTCCTTTGGACGTCCGTTGTTCTGTTGATGAAATGGCTTATATAAGGGGTCGAAACCAAGGTCCTGCCTAGTCGCCCTATTAGTTAGATGGCCATTCGCTGCAGGTATACCTGGTAAGATGGGATCGACATTGAGATAGCAGGTGCATGGAGTGTGACGAGAAGCTTGGCTGTAGTCAAATGTATGCACAGGGTCTAAACCGACATGGACGCAGTACCTGCACGATCCCAATGCTTCATGGTAAGGACGATTATCTTGTGCGTTAGGCAAGCTCGAAATATCAAGTCCAAATCCGGAGCGTCGATTCATACGAGAAAGCCTACTTAGCCCTTATGTATCGTACCTAGGTAGTCTTTCCCAACGGCTTTTAGCTCACGAGGAGTCTGCGCGATATGTATCACATATTCAGAGCCCACATTGCTCGCCAAGGCTAAAACAGATCTCATACTGCTCCGTGTCTCGAATTAACTTCCTGTTCACTTCGAGCGTACGGCCGCCTTAGACCTGTTACTTCTTGAGATCTCTCTTACAGTCCTGTACTGCGTAAAAATTGCCCCCAAAACTGTGCGCCTTCAGCAAATAGAAAGCTTGGCCGTTGGCAATAATAATACTAGTCGTGATATGCCCCGCCCTGCTTTCCAAATTAACTGCCAGACTGCTCCTTAGGACTCATGCAGGGCTTCCTTCGGGCATCGACGGTTCTGTCACTATGCTCAAGCTAGATACTTTACCGGAGATTGCGATTCCAGCACAGACCCAGTGCTATCACTGCATCTTGGCTACACACCAACTTGCCAAGGAACGCTTTAGCGCCCGGAAGATAAGAGGAACAGGTAATCAACCAGGGCAGCAGACCTTTTTCCGGCCTGTGCAGGTACCCCAACCCCTGGTGATCAGGGTATAGAACAGAGATTATGGGATCAACAGATACACATGGTGGCAGCTTGCATCGACCTGTCTGCGTCGGAATATTTTTCTGTTCATCTTCCGCAATGGTCAGCAGCTGAGGGCGGCGACACTCCGCGCGACGCAGAGTCTGGGCAGCCAGTCGAACCCTGGGCCTGGTCGCCTACAAAGTAGATATTTTCGTATTAGGGTTCGAACTGTTCAAGGCTTGTACCCAACTGAGTGGTACGCGGCCCGCACAGCCGGCTCGAAAAGGCATGATCCCGACTCAAGCGTTGCCTGGTGTTGTTGATGGACATGCCATTACTGTATGCTACCGCCGTAAGAATAAAATAATCGCCTCCTGGATTTCTGTCCTGCAGGCCGCGTCATGATCAAGTTATAGTGAGGTTCTTTAGTCGAGCAGAGAACAGGAGAAAGGAGTCTCATGAGCGCATAATGACGATCAACCGCATTGTCCATTCCTGCAGATTGGGTTGTTCTGCTCTTACGGCGGACGATCAGTGGGGGGTGGACGCGAAAAATGTCGAGAATGAATAATATAGCGCCTCGAGATGGCCGGCGGATCGGAAGAGCACTGACAGGCGGAGATGAGGTTCGCCCTCTGCTGGCCGGATCGAGCAGAAGCTTCCGGCTTTCTCGATTCAGATAACCGGTTCCTCTTGGCAGAGGGGCACGATGTGATTGATGTTGTTCGTTGGTCCGATTCGGGCGCGAAGCTTAGCTTCTCTCGACTTTTTTCTTCTCTTTTCTGCTGCAGACCAGGCTGGTGGCTTAACGCAAAGTGACATCGTTCCGCCAGGCGGCCATTCGAGGCTGGATCCAATGCTTGCTGGCAGTTGCTGGCACGCTGTCGAGGCCCGCATTCTCAACGGCCCGGCGCCAGTCGAGCGAGGGATGGCCTTAATGCTCGTGCCTGGATGAGCAGGACGCTGCGTAATTGAAGTATGGACGAGGGGCGACGATGGAGACGATGGATGGAGTGCGTTGCGGGGAAAAGAAGCGCAGTGGGGAGCAGCCCAGATGAATGATGCGTTGAGAGAGAAAGAGACAGCACGAGAGAAGAGCCTTGGGGAGGTGAAGTCAAAAAGCGCCTGCTCTCTCGACTCACTTATCTATCCAGGTTTCTGCTTCCGCCCTAACGAACGCCCAGCCCATCGCTGCCCCTGGTTCCTTACGCCTTTTTTTCTGCTTTATCTGGGGATTTTCCACATTGGCCGAGCAGGCGCTTTTCGTGCTGTTTTTCCTTCTTCCTTTTCAACTGGAGTATTAAAAGCTCAGCCTACGCCCGGCCAGCTGACTCCAGAGCTGGCCAGTCCCGACTATCATCTGGTTCTGGTTCCGAACTTCCTGTGGCGGTTCCTCTCCGCCAGCGCCGAACTTCGCCCACACCAGCAACGCATGCTTGCCACCTCTGATATACGTCGATAACTTTTTTTCCACTCGCAGACGATGCAGTTTGTTGTCTTCCAGAGCATTTCCCCGTGTTTCCTGCCGCGTCGTTCAGATTGACGCCTCGCTCTTTCACTGAACTGGCATACAATATATAACTATTGCTGCTGCCAATTCCCGGATGTCATATGGTTAATTCGCCGCCTGTGACGAGGAACTTCTGTTATTACTTCAGTGCTTTTCTTATATTGAAGCTCTGAAGATAAAAAGATCGCTACGGTTCTCTTCTGATTACTGTCTTAATATTCTAATTTCTATTTCTCCCGCCAATATCTAGTTGGCTCCATCGATGGCGGCAAAGCATCCGCCAGTCCAGCTAGCGCTGCAGACTCGTCCTGATGGGAAATTGCAACTACCGCAGCATGCACCGCTATCACATCTGACGCCGCCGGGGACACCCACAATTGAAGGTGTTAAGGGGTCTCCACGCGTGGTAGATGGTTGTCCTCGTACCTGCGAGTCACCGCCACCACTCGACAATTGCCTCGAAGATGGAAACATCGAGTCCCCTTCCAGACGTCTTCCAGTACCTCTGGAGTTTTTACAGGACCTGGAGCTGCGGCGAGATGCATCAGGGAAGCTCATGGAGTATGGGCGTGGTGCATGGAGCGTCGTCTATATGGCTTCGTCACGTTCATCATTGCAGACCTCTCCGTCGACGCCGCCAGCTTCCCCGGCTAATGCAAACCGTGTCTTGGCTGTGAAATCACCAGTGCGCCGTGATGCTCATTCAGTTCTGCAGGCAGAGGCTCTGACATTGACCCATCTCAGCCGCACTCCTGGTCATGAACGTCACATTATACAGTTGCATGGGTATATTTCCAGCTCCCACTCTATAGTTATGGGTGCTGTTCCTCTGGCAATGTCGACATACATTGAATATAGAGCGTCCACGGCCCGTCAGAACTTTTCCACGCGAACTATGTTCGACCCTGTCTTGGGAACCACACAGTGGCGGGATCTGTCTAGAAAGCTCATTGAAGGTCTCGACTGGATGCATAACCGTGCTCATGTCGTTCATGGCGATATAAAACCACACAATATCTTACTCCGTCCTCGCCAAAATGAAGAGAAGGATGGTGCGGATGGTTTCCCTTACGACCCTATATTTGTTGACTTCTCGTCCTCCTATGTGTTCTCGCCGGATATCGTGGTCAAGAGCCCATCGGCGGCGATGTCTGCTCTCACACCTCCGTTTACGGCCCCCGAGTTGCTCTCCATCTCGTCACTGAAATCTCCGGATGTGATCCCTACGACGGCATCTGATGTTTTCTCTCTCGCCGTAACCTTGCTAGCTGCCGCAACAGGCGATTTGCTCTTATATCCCGGTGTGAACAGCATGCAGAGGCTAGCCATGTCGCGGGATGGCCATCGAGTGCTTGACTACGTACGGTCCGGGCCAAACGGCTCTCGAGTTCCCAGGAATGGACTTGTGGAGAAGACGCTTAAGCCAGCCGTCTCGAAGGACCCGGCTGATCGAGTCAATACTCAGAATTGGCTGTCTCTGGTTAATTCATGAATGAATCGTGAGGTGCTAGTTGGCGTTGGCGTGTGCCGGCATGGGAGCTTATATTTTGATTTTCTTACTAGGGCCTTCCCTTGTGTATTATTTACTTTACTCATGTGGCATGTTTATATTTACAGATACTGGAGATACCCGGAATAGAACGGTTTGGTTGCGTGGCTTACTGTTAATAACTAGTGTAAGATGTGTGTATGTATGTAAGAGCCCACATCTTTAGTATTTCTTTTTCAACTTTCGCGTGCCTGGTCATATGTGGTGCTCATCGATCCAGGATACCCCGCGGCGCTCCCTGAGAGATTCTCCGTGTTGGGTGTTTCTTGTCACACGGAACTTCGTGCCTTCGTTTGTGTTCTTCCTCTTTGGGAAGCCATGACCCGCCACTGCTCCCTTATAAGACGCCAACTTCACTCTTCCTCCTCCAACACTCTCACACACTCTGGTTGCATTCTTTCTGCTGAGATCATTTACTGCTGTTATCTTGATAGCTCTCTATTCGATCGTTTTCCACATCGTCCCAGCTGTTACACTCGTTCCAGAATATCTTCATCAGTGACCCTTCATGACTGAATTCAACGTCTTCCACAGGAACTACATATCACCCAGTGAGAGAGGCAGGATATTACCCTTGGTGCTCTTGAACGTCTGGTATGGCCGTACCCTCAATCTACATATAGACGTGATTCCCAGGCCGCCAGGATGTCAAGACTTCGTCGTCCAAAACTTCAGAGAGCAAGACCCTACCCATCCGGCATTAATTGACTGGGAAAATACGCAGATCTATCAGCTAGCCCTCCCACCATTGAATTCCACGCATCACTTGGTCTTTCGCCGACCGGAGCCGATCACATCATATCCAGAAGTCATCCAGCACCCCTTGTCACTCAATACCAGCAGGGGGCGATCGCCTTCAGATCCGGGCCTGTGGCAGTATCGCGAGCCAGATTTCGAAGTTCCTTACACATACCAACCCCGGCAGTTTTTACAAGAAGTCAACGAAAGTATTGAAAGTGGAGGAGAGAAGTGTCTTTCTCGCATTTTCCCACACGTGCGCACTTACAACTTTTGGGCAATTGACGCTTCCCCAGGGTTTCCAGATTCCGGTGTCGAAACCCCAGACATTGAAGTTTCTGAAGCCTCTGGTTTGGATAAGCAATCATTCACTAGTTCCTCAATAATCAGGGATGAGACAGGGCAGCATTGTATCAACGAAGCATTGAAAACCGTGTCACCGCCATCGTTGCCAGTTCCCAGCCCACCTCTTGCAAAGTCTCTGGAGGGTGCGCCGCCACCAATACATGAAAAGGTCGATACAGTGCCACTCGCTGGTTACGGACTCACATTCTTTGGTTATCACGAGCCAATTTCTGGAGTCGGTGGCCCTCAATATTACGAGCCGGGACCGCCTCTCCTTGCCCCTGGCGGTGCAGAGTCTTTTGGCGGACTCTGGCGACCGTCAACTGCACCTACTTCAGCGGCTGGACAGAGATTGTGGCAAGGCTTCGCATCCTTGGAGCAGCATAGTCGAACCAGCAGCTCTGATACTCTTTCTAACCAGTCTTAGGAGGAGGACTAACCTAACATCCAATGATCACTATGCAGTATTATATTCCTACTGACGTCGCTCCCATTGTACAAGGAATGATGCCATACCCCAGTCAGCCTTTTCCTCGTTTCTTTGTGATTCGCCCTGATCATACTGCTGTTCCATTAGTTGCTATCGATGAGCTGCCATCTTGGCTACAAGTTGGTAATTGGAACTGGAGTGACCCAACGTTATTTCAATCAATGGAACCTGCGAGCCTTAGTCCCCTACCTCGGATTGGAGAGTACGACATTGTTTGTTATAATTGCTGCTCGAATTTGGACATTATCCAAAGAAGCATTTCGCAAGGCAGTGACAAATCTAGTCTTCCTGCAGATGATCGAAAGTCTTGTCTAACTTACCCTGGCGCCTGGCCTCCTCGAGTTCAGAATCGC
Organism: Paecilomyces sp. PK2413; assembly: GCA_023624055.1. NCBI lineage: Eukaryota > Fungi > Ascomycota > Eurotiomycetes > Eurotiales > Thermoascaceae > Paecilomyces > Paecilomyces sp. PK2413. The sequence continues at coordinate 1,458,255 of JAMADQ010000004.1, forward strand.
TATCAGGTGCGACCTACATCTGTCATTAGTCTTCCAGTCAGCACAGCCGGAATGCTACAGGGGCGTCCTCGTTCTCGCAATTTGGATCCCAGGTTATGCATCGTTGACACCGCACAGGCTCTCAATCCAGAGGCGAAAATCTTTGACCCTACACATGCCACGAAAGTTGAAGTACCTCGAAATAATGACCCGTTGCTTAATGTGAAATCTTTACCTACTACTGTGTCTTCCTCACCGACCACCGCATTCAGTTTTGAAAGTGTTAGTACTCGATCGCATGGACAAAGTTCGCTGTCGACCAGTAGCATCGACGCCGCAGTTACACGTCTCAGACAGATTATAGGTATCGGTGAGAAGGACACGGCGAGTTCTTCAGATTCCGACATTGATTCACCCCGTTCTGCACTCGCGGAAGTCTCCGATGCCTTCACGAATACCATACAGAATGAAAATCCACAGCCCAGTTTGTCTAACGAAGATAAAAATCATATTACCGAAGAAAAGACAGCATCACGGAAACGGGCTCATGTGGTACATGGGGAGTCTAACAGTAAACCAAAAGGAAACAATAACTCTTCTCGAGGCCGAAGGGGTCGCAAGAGGCCCCTAAAAAAGGAAGAGACATGTGGTGAAACCGGTACAGAGACGGATAATCCTCAGGGCAGTCAGGCAAGTTCGCCTGTCAGAAAACATGCACGGAAAGTGAATGCAAGCCAGAGGAAGAACAACTTCGCTTATGGTAGCCGGTACTGGCATATGATGACAATGCCGAACTGGCGTGACAAGACCCCACAGAGGTAATTTAGTGTTGGCAAGGCTTACTACTGACGGGGGTTTCTTGTGTCATCGCTTTCTTTTTTACTGCTTCGTGGGTTGTTTTTGCTTTTGTTCTGGATGGGCTCTGCTTCTCTATCTCTCTTTATTGTACGTCGGTTAGACATAATAGACTCTTTCTTTCCACACTTTTTTTTTACCCGCACCCAAATCGAGCGAGATCACTTAAACATAGGCCTCGAAGCCGTTTCCTATCTTCTTGTGGGAGAGCAATAATTCGACACAGCCGTTGCCTGCATAAAAGATTGTGATTTGAAGTAAAAAACCAGGGGTATAATGTACATACTATACATGAACATCAATAAAGTAAATCAGTTACCTCCTATGCAAACAGATGAAACATCTATATATCTATAACTCGTCAATGCAACATCAGTGGAGTCCATCCGAATAAGAGAAAATCTAAGCGGGGCATATATATCGTAATGTACATGATTTATATTATACAGACCATTGGCGGTTCCAATCCTGAGGCGAAGAGACTGCCATGCATATCTTCATCCACAGTGTGGCGACTCGAGAAGAATTTGTATCTTTTTCGTTTTGTTGGCGGCCCAAGATATAAGGTATCTTGACCTTGACGCAGTTACTGCGTTGGTTGGAAATTGTTGTGTGCATCTCATTTAGATGCCTTTGTATGGGAGATCCTCTCTTGATGCAGTCTTTGATGAGTGTGAGTGCGCTTCTTGACAGAATGCCTAGGAGCTGCTGGTCTCGTTTCAGAGTATACGAGTAGCTATCTTTTTTCAGAGGCGCTGTAGTATATGCAGGACCTGAGAGACTGCATACCGGGGGATATTGTTATCAGTGGATAGATCAGGGGACAAGGATTATTCCAGCAGACGTATGCCGGTTGAAAGAGCTTCATGGAGAAGGAGTCGGCACGATAACTGCAGAACCTTGGCTTTTCCTGCGTCATCACAGTACATCCACTTTACCGGCGGCTTTTCCGGCCTTGAAGTCAAAGGAGAAGATTGCTGCTTGATAGTCCGTCATGGAGCCGCCCAGGATGGTGTTTATGCGTCTAGTGGAAGTAGCTTTGGCTGGCCACTTGCTATATTCCAAGATAAGGTCCCATAGGACGAGCACCGGAACGCTGCGTATCCGCACATCGCTCAGGTCGTAATCGAGGTTTTCTTGGTAAGTATATACCGGGTCCGTCGGTTCGTTTTGATCACTGGTGGGGCCCGATGCTTTGACCGAACTGTCAAAGTCCCTCTTCAGTCTCTTGGAAGCCAATGCAGCCAAACTCGGGACAGCCTTGACAATGTCATTAATAGGTCGTTCAGGAAAGAGGGCATTCAGAAATTCGTTGACGGAGAGAGTATTGCGCATTCCAACCACAGAGAGAATTTCCTCCATGAGATCCGTCAGGTCATGTTTCTCTCGACCCCTTTCCATGCTTTCTAAGGTCTTGATCAACGGCGAATCGCGGCTTGGTTCGAAATATATCATAGTACATGGTGATCCCATGGGATAGATTTCATCGTATTTGATATGCAGTGGTTCAAATGGACGGCGGTCCCAAAGAAGAACAGCATTATCGAGACTCCCTGTCCTCAAAGCAGCTCGCATTTCATCTATGTAGAGATCGGCTCGATCGTGAACCACATAGTCGAGCTCCTCGCGTAGCTTTGCCCAGTCCTCTCTCATCGAGGCAATCTTAGAGTCCAACTCTTTGAGTGTTTTCGGATCTATTTGGGGGTTTGCTGCGGCTCGAGCTAGCTCTTTCTCCAAGTCGTCGATTTCACCCTGTTTCTTGGTCAACTGCATCCGCCCAAACCAGCGCCGATTGTCCTGGTTCAGTTGAACCACCAATCGTTTATATTGTTGACGTAGCGCGGACAGCTTCTTATCCTTCCCGGGAACGGCGCCTGATGCCTTCAATTCTGCTTCACGTTGTTTGACTAGTTCAGCGATCTCGACATATTTCTGCTGCCACTCGTGTCTAACACGAGGAACATACGGAGCTGGCTTCTTGCCTTGATCGGCGCTCTCAGGAGCCATCAGAATCCGTGGGTGCTCCCGTCCTTTGATGGCTTTGACATTCTGCTCGGCGGCCCTCTCGTCAGCGCGAGCAGCGCTCTTTGTCACTAAATCCCATGTCCTTAGCCTAGTCCAGGCTCCGCCATCGGTGCTATTTGCGACATTGAATGCCACTTTGTTGGTCGCCTCCGTCAGGAGCGCAGGCCTTTTGCGATCAAATACGGTGCGCGGTATGACTAAATGGCCCTCTTCCGACGGCATCAAAGCAAGGATTCTCGTCATGCCATAACGATGGAACTGCAGTCTCTTCAACGCCTTTGACATGAAGTGAGCCCATTCTCGAGATGGTGTAAAATGACTCCCCTTGGGCACGTAGCAGGTCAGATTGGCAAGGACTAGCAAACTGTCGTTTATGACGCCGTCCGCAGTATTTGGTGGAGGCTCCGGCAAGTGCTGCGCAAATATCGCGTCCCAGCTATCCTCGTTAACCCAGTTATTCTGAATCTCGATAATCTTATACGATGGATTCTTGGCGGCGAGTTCGTTCAGCATATTACCGTATAGTGGTATTTGGGATTCGAATAATAGATGTTGTCTGGGTTTCAAGAAGTCATTGACCTTGGACGACCAAAGGCCATCGCCGGGCAAGAGGTCAACAATATCCGTGGGCCGATCCCTCAGCAAATAGGGAGATAATCGTTTGAGCACATCATCTGCATGAACATTGAAAGTTAGACATAAAATTAGGAGCAATTGTCTCATTACTAGAACAGGAATCTCTTACCGCAGAGTTTCTCGCTGACAATATGTGACCGAGGAAGTCTCCTCCCTGCTTGCTGTTTGTACAAGACCTTGAAGAGACGGTCCGTAAGAGGATATTTCGGGGAACGAGCCCATTTCGATACCTTAGGTATTGTGATATCGAATAGGTGATGTGGTGCCCCCATATCGATCAGATCGCATCCCTCCTTCTCCGCGTAGGACGCCGGAGCTCAACGGGTGCAGATCCAGACGCGTCGAGAGTGCAGGAAGGCAGCTGTAAGTCGAGAGAAATTGCAATTGCAGGATCCCCAGTATGCTGCGCTATCGCATTATTTGCCATAAAATAGGCGCATGGTGAGTGTTGCAGCTGTTCGTGCTCCGCGAGGGACTGCATCGACAAAAAAAGCCTGGAGCTTTTCTGGATGTTCTCGAAGCTCCGGCGATGGCTCCACCGCGGGAGCCCGACGTTGTCCCTCCAGATGAACGCCGTTGACGCAGCAGCTCTCACCACTCTCGCACGCTCGTCGAATATGTTCTTGGGTCGCACCTTGAGTGTCCCAGAGACCGCGCAGCTCTGTGTTATCTGTTTCCGCTTCCAGGGTCCCCGGTTGACGGCGTCTACCTCGAGATTCTGATGAATTGACGGCAGCCTGGATACTATGCGCCTCAAATATCTCCATGCCGCGCGGCGCTGAATTCCTACTCGAAGACAATCCAGTGATATATTCTCAGTGACTCATTGAAATTCTGAACGACTAGGCCGGTCTTCTTTCAGTGCTTACTGCTATTGCTTAATCCCCAGAGCTCCACGGACGCTACCCCGCTACGATGGCTTCGCAGCAGCCTGCCTTTGCGGGCAGTGACTTCTCAGTCCCCATGAGCGTGGAACAAATCACCCGGATGGCCCAGGACTATGAGTACAATCCTATGATACCGCTTCGATATTGGCTGAGATCGGCAGCGTCTCTCCTGAAGGAGGTTGGTCCCGAGTTCATATACACCCCGCTTCTAGCTACCTAGTGTCTGACTATTTCATTTGAAAGGCCAGTATCTATGAAAATGAAGGTCACGACGAACAGGCCTACTTGCTTCTTTTTAGACATGCGCAGCTGGTGCTGGTACACCTCGCAGATCACCCCGAAGCAAAACAACCCAACAATCGCAAGGCACTGATCCAGGCCGAGAAAGACGTGAGACAGAATCTCAAGAAGCTAGAGATCCTCAAGCCGCGCATCAACAAACGGTATGAGAGGTATTCCCAATTGATGAAGGAGCGCCAGAGTAGGAAATCGACGCCAACAGCACTGGACGACACCATACCCTCGCGAAGCCAACGACCGCCTGATCCTGCTCTTACCGGGGTCCCACAACCATTAGAAGCAGGGGAGAACAGGGAATTGGCCGTTAGGCTGGCACAGAAGGAATTAGATAGGAGGGCAACTGTACGGAATGCGTCCCGCCAAATTTCAACTCCAGAGGACCAAGGGCGACGGACAACTGGGGTAGGGGATAGTCCGGGGCAAGGAGTCGACAGGAGTAGTCGGAGAGCGGATGATGATATTGCCAGGCGTATTCAGGAAGTGAGGATGAACATCGACGAGTGGCCAGTGGATAGGCCGCGTTCTACAAGAAGTGATCACGTCCAAAGCACCATCCGCAGGCCTTCCGCTCAAAGTGCACAGTCGACATACAAATATCCATCTGTCCCCAAACATCGACAGGCCGATGTACAAGCTCCTCCTACGGAGCCGCAACAATTCGACAATGGGCCATCTGCCCCTCCACAGCGCCCGCCAAAAGAGACAGTCCACCAGGCGCATCCCACAGTGCCGGATCTATCCCCTCCTCCTCGTCCCGACAAGGTATCGTCGCCGCCTCCCCTACCAGAGAAAGGCATGCCAGTTGCCGATGCCTCTCCTTCTCAATCCGATCTAAATCCCTCGACGTTTACATTTAAGCCATCTGCTTATCTCGAGAATGGGACTCCCCTACGCACGGTTTTCCTTCCACCAACTCTTCGCACTCGTTTCTTATCCTTAGCGTATGACAATACACGCAGGAACCTAGAAACCTGCGGTATTCTCTGTGGGACTTTGATTTCCAACGCACTATTTATTTCTAAACTTCTTATTCCAGAGCAAGAATCGACGTCTGATACGTGTGAGACTGTCAACGAGTCAGCGGTTTTCGATTACTGTGACTCTGAAGACCTCATGATGCTCGGCTGGATCCACACTCACCCAACTCAGACGTGCTTTATGAGTTCGAGAGACTTACATACCCACAGTGGTTACCAAGTGATGCTTCCAGAGAGTATCGCCATTGTCTGTGCTCCTAGCAAAGACCCCGACTGGGGAGTATTCAGACTTACGGACCCTCCGGGGCTGAAGTCTGTCCTGAGCTGTACCCAGACCGGCCTCTTCCACCCGCACGCTGAAACAAACATTTACACAGACGCATTACGACCTGGGCACGTATTTGAAGCAAAAGGGTTGGAGTTTGAGGTTGTTGATTTGCGTCCCCGAAAGTAGCGATATTTCCAATATTGATATTTCACGCTCTGATGCCGTCTTTGAGTGCAAAAGACGCCCTGCTGTTACTCGTATCATCTTTTCTTCGTGGTGTTTAATGCAGCGTATACGTGCGTTGTTGTTGTTTCAGCACAATAGAGATATCATGGGGCGTTATGTGTCGGGATATTACCGTCGAATTATTACGAAATACATTCAACATCTAAATATATCACTAAGTTATGACTACTTAATATTTAAGACCTTCGATATGCATATCCTAGGGATCCTGTAATCCGTCGCCTTCAGCATAATACCTATTGTGTAGCCTATACTTGTTCCTCATCTATATCTAACACATCAGGACACAAACTAAAACGACGTTGCTATTAGACCTCCTTTTCACATCCTATGTGTATCTTTGTAAACCTGCAATCTTAAGAAATGATGAATCTGCCATACAAGAGAGGTAATACAGAAAGAATGTGATCAACAACCAGTCTGTCGTAGCAGACATAGTTTACATTACGATTTTTTGATTTTATTTCATTGAGAATGATCTCATGGCGAGAAACCCGCTATATCCACGATCTTATTCTGGTCCACGGAAATAGACAGACATAAGTCAATAGCAAATTCGAGGTTCACAGACATTTCTAGTTACATGTTCGAACAAAATGTAATCTGCATGGAAAAGCGTGTCCGATTGTTGGACACATTTCCAAGCACATTGATAGAGGGCAAGGGCCAGAGCTTGTGAAGTTGGGTCGCCCGTAACATTCAATCCTATCGGAATGCAAGGTTCGTGAATTCTGCACACGCTGAATAATAAATTTACTATGACTCTATGCTTTTAGTGACACTCCCTTTGGCTTACCCAGCCCACCGGCATCTCGTAGTTCTCTATTGAACAGAATTTCTTTTGTTTTCATTCTTGAAATGAGTTAACTGTCAGATAGCTTTACAACTTATGAGTGAGCTTCATCTATATGCTGGGTTCTAAGGCACCTCTTCCACTAATTACGAAGTCAGGGATTTCTTTGGTGAGACTCCTCCACGTTCCCAGGCTCTCAGAATCCACCCAGTTTCCATGAACCTGCGCCTTGACATGGAATGGTAGCTGAATGAAAGCCACAGGTTTCTCGAATTCTTTGGTATCCAACACAACGAGATCATTCCTATTCTCCCCTCGTCGCTCAACCATGGAAATAATCCAACCATCACCCTCCGGTGCACCCTTCGATCTGGGAATGAAGATCGGTTCCTGAACTACTGAGTCGTCGCCAGCATAGTAATACCTCGTCTGCCCAGTTTTATTGTTATGCATAGCAAGACCGTTGAGACCATGGAATATGTTCTTTCCACCGTCTGACTTCTCGGGAATAAAGACGTTCAGCCAGACATAGTCATACTTCTGTGTCATGAAGCGCTCGTCGATGCGTGGGAACTCGGAAGGGACATCAAGAATGACTAATGGATCTGGAACAGTACTCCCAGTTTCCTTTTTGAGGTCAATCTCCCAACGTACATAGTCTGCCTTCGTATCAAGAGCAGGCATTCTCCCGTCAGGAGGCGGGAAAAAGGGGAATGCATTATCATGTACCCGGGAAGACTCAAAGTAAAGGATATGATCCTTTTCTTCCCAGGCTCCTGCAGTGTGTATTGGCATACAGTTCTTCCAGGAGTATACCCGATGCTCCCCCTCTTTCCATCCATTCGGCAGCACGGTGGTCTTTCTGCGAGGTACAACGACAAATGTTGCTGGACGATCGTAACTCCAGGCCCAATGATGCTTGCCAGCTTTCATGCGGTCAATGTCAGCTTCGAATGGCCACAATACGAGGATAATCCAATTTGGAGTGATGACACAATCATGGATAAATGCACACCAAGGTGATTCAATCCACCTTTCATCTCGTGTTTTGCCATCCTTTCCTAGACTGTAGACGACTATATCTTTGGTGGCCAGGCCCTTGGCTTCATATCCAAAAACCACTAGTTCTTCCGAAAATGGGTCGACTTTCGGATGAGCAGTGAAAGTCTTCGATTTAATTTGGCCACCAAAAGGGTCGTATCGGAGGGTCTCAAGGGTATTCGGATCCAATGAGTAAGGAAGGGCTACTTCCTTGAGTGCGAGAAGGTGGTTCGCCCAGAATACTATATTCGTGTTTGCCGTGGAGTCGACAGCGGCTCGAACGCATGGATGGTGAGTAAATGGATTCCGATATAAGCCGAACAAGTTCTTCTTGGCCCTGTACTCCAATTTGTAACGCTCAGTCTCGACATATCTCATCTTCATGTCGACCTGACCATTTCGAATACGGAAAGCGGAGACATTTCCGTCACCATCAATTGGGACATTATTTGAATCTGGTGGCACGAAGGGATCGCACATGACTCGATAAAAAGTGCCATCAATTTCCTTAGGGGGGCTTCCGAGTACGACGAGGTCTGCAAGTTCACCTTCGAACCGACAAGGCTTGTCTGACCCTGTTAAATCCAAGGCCTGGGGCCATTTAGACTTCAATTCGGTGATAGCTGTCATGATGGTTCTCAATAGATCGGTTCAATGTAGAAGAAGAATAAGGGGTGATCCAGGTTTTTACGAGTAGAATGCACCATTAATGAGCCCTCTTTTGTCTTTAAATAGATGAAATAAGGAATCAAACTTACGAGACAAGGAGAAGTGACTACCCAATGAATGTTGTCATATCATCAATCTAGAACGTTTAACGCTTCGGATCCGCATATTACTGGATATCATACCGAATCGGTAGATTCGGATGATGGAGCGAATTAATTGTTTGCTATTGTAGAGTAGTCCAAATGCGGGGGACTCCTGCGGCATGTGGGATATTTTCGTAAGTATGTGGGATATTTCCATAGGAGAGCCGTGGCATGCTGGGGCCCCAGGTTCTTCGCTGTCCGAAGAGGCTAAGAAAATGCGGGAGATAGCTCATCGCCGGAAAAATCCCACACTATGCGAGCTGTCCAATCACTGGCTATATATTAGCTTTTCCAGTCAGAGCAGATATGCCCAAAATGAAAGTCAGTCGGTAATCAGTTACAGTAGCAAGAACCCGGGTCCTGTCTCGGCATTGGCCGTGGAGTGATCTCCGTGCGTCTTAGGGACGAGAAAGATCGATTATGTAGCATGCGGAGCAATGAGAGAAACAACTCGTGGGGAAGTGGAGATCATATCACTGAAAACTTATATATTTATCTTCGTTCTTCATATCTTCAACAATACAAAGTTGAAATATATCTAAAATCATTCTTGAAGATGGTCTTGCTTAAGCTCCCAAGATATGACCCTGCCTCTCTGGGCATTGTCTTGTCCGTTGCACTCTGTTGTTCTTTCGTCGTTTGGACCATCTATGCTAGATTCTTCCATACATTGGCTAAGTACCCAGGACCTTTTCTTGCCTCCATATCGCGCATATGGCTTGCCTGGAGAACCATTCGAGGAGACCTGGACAAAGTTCAACGTCAATTACACGCTAAATATGGCATGACTGCTTGATTCTATCGTATGAGAAGTTCCTCTAACATCTATAACACAGGTAAGGTTGTACGGATAGCCCCCGACGAAGTTTCTATCTCGGATCCGGAGGCAATTCGGGTTATCTACTCTGTGAATAGCGGATTTACCAAGGTGAGCATTGAACAGTCAATTTATAAGCGCAATATTAACATATCTATAGACAGCTTTCTATACTCCCTGGAGGCCATCATTTGGTGAGAAATATTTAGCCTGTCCAGCAACTTAGTTCTAACCATCTTACCAATGTAGCCAGATACCCCGACCACTTTAGCTCACTGGACGAAAATATCCACCATCGGCGACGGAGAATCGTTAACAATCTCTACTCAATGTCTAGCATTGTGAAATCGGAAGAATGCATTGACAAGTGCATTGATATCTTCACGATTCGCATGGACGAATTCGCGGCCTCCAGAAAGCCCTTCAATCTCGGTCTTTGGTTGCAAATGTATATTTCCCTGAGACCAGGAGGTATATACTTTCAAACCGATACTGATTTATTTGCCTGCAGGTTTTCGTTCGACGTCGTTGGGGAGTTATTCTTCGACAAAATGTTCGGCTTCTTAGAAACCAGCGATGATTACGAGGGGTATATCGGCGCCCTTGACACACTTCTTCCAATAATGACCGTTGCGTCGGTTATTCCCACCTACTTTAGATCCATCCTCTTTGCAAGTGGGGTGTTCTTTTCCTCCATTAGGAGTGCTTTGGCAGCCATGGGAAAAATCGAAAATGCCGCTGAAGCCAGTGTTATCCAGCGGGTGCAATTAGATGACAATGAGAAGTCCTCCAGGGATGATATGCTAGCCAAGCTACTTGGTATCTATCAAGAGAAAGGAGAAAAGGCCGACTTCTATCCACGAGATATCAAGGTAGAGGTATTCTCAGCGCTGTACGTCTCACGTTTACAAACAAGTATAAAATGTCGAAGATTGCTAATGAATACTATCAGTCTTGCCGGTAGTGATACGACATCGATTGCACTTTCTTCGATATTATATCACTTGATGAGGTCTCCACGTATATACGAAAAGGTTGTGCAGGAAATAGACCACGCGACATCTGATGGATCTCTTAGCCAGCCATATATTCGCTTTTCAGAAGCCTCAAAGTTACCATACCTGTCCGCGTGCATCAAAGAAGGATTTAGAATCCATCCAAGCGTTGGGTTTACCCTCCCAAGGCACGTACCACAACCAGGCTGCCAGATTGCTGGCGAACACTTTCGTGGAGGCTCTATTGTTGGTGTTAACGCAGCTGTTATACACTTCAACAAGGATATCTTTGGGGAAGATGCTGACATCTATAATCCGGATCGATGGTTTCGTCCTGAAGCTGTTAATATGGAGAGATATATGTTCCAAGTAAGATAATTCCCTGTTGCTTCATTCTGCGTGAATACTAACAGTTTATAGTTCGGTGGCGGATCAAGGACGTGTATCGGCAAACACGTAAGTTCACCAATGTGCTGCTATTAATAGTTATATGGAAATAGTAGGTGCTAAACGAAATATGACTTGACAGATATCAATTTGCGAAATTTACAAACTAGTTCCTCACATCCTCCGGACTTACCACCTGGAACTGGAGACGCCGCAAAAAGATTGGGTTACCCTGAATCGCTGGTTTAATAAACCTCATGGTATTAATGTTGTTGTAAAGAGGAGGGAGCAGGGTATATGAGAATTTTCAGAAACTATATTCCCTACAAATATCAATATAACCTGAAGAGTACTATTAGTTACCTCCAGATTTCTATTGCTAAACGCACAAAACATCCAGATATCATTTTAGATATACGCATGCAACGTGCCCACCTATTCCTTTCTTTAAAATATTGATTCCTCGCTTAATAAAGATGGATGATTAGAGGTTCTTCTTAAAGGAAGTTCATAACATATAACATTTTTTCCTGGTCATATCTACATACGTAGGTATGTACAGTTATAGGACAAAGGTTTGAAACCATCGGCAGGTAAAACGCGGGCGGCCACCAGTTTCAAACTTTCGCGGGTGAGTGTATTTTCAGTCCGTCACGCTAGCACAGAGTTCGATGTCTAAGTAATTTCATCACATAGCAATAAGCTCCATACCTTGAAGTGGTAATCAGAAGAGCGGCCGCAAAGAGGATAGAGTGCTGATTCAAATTACTTTGCCCATTGGTTTTGAAGGACAGTATGTACCTTGGCAATAGGGTTTAAGTTCCATTGTTACCCCGTATGCTCTCCCCGCATTACCGGAAAAAACCCACAGATCCCCACAATCTTCTCTCTTGTTCTTATTCCCCATATGCCGATCAATGCGGAGGTACATGTTTCGAATCCAAGCTAGTGATACCCCAGCAAGCTCTAAATACCCATCCCACAACGTGACTTCACTTTCCTTAGTATTCATTGTATTCTAGCTATACAGTCGATTTAATATTATGAACATCATGAGCGATGAGCAGTTCATTTGCAATAGTTGCCAGGCAATATTTGCTCGGAGAACTCACTTGCATCGTCATGAAGCTACGCGTAAGTGAACATTGACCTTAAGGAGGCAAAACGACTAATAACGCAAATCAAAGATATGGGAGAGCGACCATACTCATGTCACTTTTGCAGCAAGAGGTTTTCTAGAACGTATGATACTTCAGATCTATGCACTCTTCAGGTCTTTGCTAAAGTAGAGACAGTGACTCGGCTCGTCGGCACGCGCATTTATGTTCACAACGAAAGGGCCGTCAAACTCCACCGCCGATGAGACGTGGAAGACACAGACGTTCTTGTGATCTTTGTGTAATTGAAAAAAGGGCCTGCAATGCTTCTCTGCCTTGTACAGCCTGCGCGACGAAAGGCATTCCATGCACATACCTCAGTGCATTGTGCTCTAAAGCAGAGCCCGAAAGGGATGCTTTATGGCTTTCAACGCTGCAGAATAGATCCCTAGAATCTCCTCCTCACAGTACCCTTGTCCCACCAGAATCTCTCACATCGAATACCTACTATACAGGTCACGGATGGAATGATGACCCGCCAAAACGATCTATCAAACTCAATATTTCCTATCTTCTCAACTTCACAAACCCGTCAAATAGTACTCTCCAGGAGCACTTTGACTGTGAATATGTGGACCAAAATACTTTACAACCGCCCAATCCAAATTTTACACCTGGTATTATAACCGACGGAGATATTTGGAACACTGAAGACGCGAACGTTGTGCATGATTCAATGCTGAGCTTTCTTTTCGGTCCGACCTGTAACTCTATTGACAATGATCGAAGATCACCAACATATCGAATCAGCACTAGAGTCGTAAGGCGCCTTCAGGATCTCGCCTCTATATTAACATCGGTTGTCATTGCAAGGAGCGGTAGCGCCCCTGGGAAGATGCTGCAAGATTCGTTGAACAGCATATTAAGGGCCGATGGAGCATCCGACCTTGTAAAGTCATACTTTGACCACTGGTATCCCCACTGCCCTATTATTCATCCACCATCATTCGACCTAGAATCTGTGCATCTTCCATTGCTGCTGACGGTACTCCTTATTGGTGCTCTATATTTGTCCAGAGAAAAGGCTGATGCAGCGAGGTGTTGCTTCGATGTCTGTGAGGAATTAGTATTCTCTGATAGGAGTTTTATGGATTTAGTCAACCAATCACCTTCAACGCTAGTTGGTTCGCTGGTCGATATACAGCTTATGCAGGCAGCACTCAACGTGAATATTCTGCGGATCTGGGATACTCACAGGGGCTCCCGGAGAAGGATGCGTGTGCATCGGTATTCTGACATGATCACAGCTGCTCGCAATCTCGGTATTTTTAAGTGTAGACACGAATCGGATAACTATATAAGCTCACCATTGGAAACTGGCGATTGGGACTCTTTCATTAGGACAGAGGAACGTATAAGGCAAGCACGTTGAACATCCTTTATTTTACTTATCTATGATCTCTAATAGGCAAGTATAGGCTGGCATGCTATATATTCCAAGTCGATTCCTACAATGTGATATTCCATAGAAACCCTCCGCGGATTACCGTGGCCGAAATGACTGGAGATATCCCCTGTCCTGAGGTCATCTTTGCTGGACAAGATGCACGAGCAGCCCTTGGTCAACTTGGCCCTGAACTGTTACGTGAGGGACTGCCCAAGGCGCCATCACTGGCAACCTCGATAATGTTGCTTACGCATCGAGATTGGCCAATCGAATCTATTTCCAGACTCAAAAATCTCTCTATACTTGATTTGTTTATGATTTGCTGTGGTATGCTCCTCCATCCTCAAATAAGTTCCTTTTCTCGTCCGCTAAACCGAAGTCTGGATCAATAGGTCTTCTTGAAATTATATACTCTGCAAAGATGAATTGCTCGCTTCTTTTTGTCAAAGATGCCGCGGAACGTGCGCTTGAGCGTTGGAAACAGTTGTGGGATACGGTAATTCAAAAAGATTATCCATATGAAGTAACCGGGTTCTTCAGACACGCGCAGGAGTATTGGCTTCTAGGAAAGGTCGAGCTTAAGGAAGATCTGGATCCAATCCTTTCAGATGATGGTATCCCTCCTGACGATGATTCATTGAAGAAAATCAATGACATTCTGAAGAAGATAAACGAGCTTAGCCTTAACTGAAGGAAAGCTGGGTCCATTATCATTTCGGGCCTTTCTAGTTAGTTATACTGTACGCTTAGTCACAAGTTGTATGAATATTGTCGCCGATGTTGAGGAGATGAGTAGGTGGAGGTAAATGTGGTATCCTCTTTATGTATTATAAGATATTATTGTTTCTTGCTACCTAAAATAGAGACTAGGATCTGTGATTGGGATGCGAAGAGGTATCAGGAGCGAGCCATACTATATTTTGGTACTATAAAAAGATGCAGTAAGGTATTATAATCTGCGGACTCCAATGCACTGTTCAGTTGCCCCCTCTCACTCTCCTTCCGGTTCACATCAGACTTCTCAATAACTTCCGTTCGCTGAAATTCGTGGGTTTTCAGCCGAAGATGACCATACACCTCCTCTGTTGTGCCTGGAGTTGATACTCACCAAGATCCAACTCCAGGTTTAACAAAATCCTAAGATACCTTGCTGCCTTTGAGATCCTTGTCTATAAGCTGAACTAGGCTTGGATATGCTCATTTTGTAGAATTCGGAAAATTTGCCATCATAAACAGCGTTAATGTCTATATTTCGCTTTGATTCAGAGGATTTAGAAATAGTAAAATAGGCTGTATAACCTCCGAACGAGACAAGTGAAGTTGCAACACGGAGTCGATAGCTATGTCGTCGAGGTGTGATTTTGGCATCTTTGTAGTCTAGTAACAGGGTGCTCTGAATAGCATGGATGCCGCGTTGGTTTCGAATCATTTCAGGACATCCATGTCAATATCCCTGGAAAGGCCAATCATTTGCCTTGGTATCTTTGGCATAGTAAAAATATGAAAACCAGCATATAATTGCGGTATCATCTGCAGTGTTTCTGACTATATGCAGACCAAATTCTAATCCAGAATTTTCGGTATACATGACAATGCTTTTCATATATAATGTGGTCTTAGATCATGTTATTATCACGAGGCTTCTCGTCCAGGAATATTTTGTTGAAGCTCGCGTCCAACCAACCCTTCGTCACTAAGTTAACATAGGTCACAACAATATGTCACTGGGAGTTCATGGCTAACCTTAGATTTCGAGTCATTCAACAGCCTCCATTCTAGTCTATTGAGCGGTTCCCAGCGACAGCCCGACTCGGACCCAAGGGAGACTCAGTCTCTCTTTTGTTCTTTGGGTACAGTTCCCAGACCAGGGATCGACATGGCAAATCTAGTTATATATGACGACTCACATATAGTACATAAACAGAGAGAGTATCTCCAAGTCTAGTACTCGCCTTCGCTTCCAAGATTAGTCCATGTGGAAGACAGCAAACATGATATTTGGCATCATGGAAAAGAAGGGAAAGAGGTGAGAAGCCAATATCGATAATGCTGGCGCATTCTGGAGTGTCTGGGACAAGGAAAATTTTTCCGGAATTAAAATATTTTTTAATGGAAGAAAAGTTCAGGAGTGTTAACCATCCCAAAGGTAGCATCCATAGTATCCTGCTTGTGCATCCATGCAAAAAGATGTGTGGCAGTCAACTCCTTTTCTGGTATTCACCTTTCCACATCGAAGCTATTATGGCAAGGAGAACAGCCAGCGCTTTTACAGCTTCGTACTCGCGGGATTTCTTTGTTCGGTTGAAAAGGTCGTTGGTTCCTTACATGGGACAATCGGACTGAGAAGACACTGTATGTACAATCTCTGACGCAAGATAAACGGAGCACGTCAGCAGAGACTCAGAAGGACTGAACTCGACATCGTAGCTCCTTATCCCTCTGGAGGCAGTACCAGTAGTTCATTCGGCGATGTTGCTGGGGTCGATTGACCAACGTCACAGGATAACCCAAGGCATCCGGCAGATTATCAAACGGTAGGGATATCAGAGTTCTCATGTCTTCATGTATTGTTCGTGGGAGGAGTTGAGCTGGCTTGGTCGGTGCAAGCATTTATACATAATATTTCATAAAGAATCAGGTCTCTGGGTTAAGCAGAAGAGGCAGGGCTGCAATATCAGGGATTTTGAATATTAAAAGGGTACAAGAGGATATTTACTGTGATGTCTCACACACCAAAATATATCAGAGAAAATTGGCGCCAAGATCAGCTGTCACTAGACCACAGACTGCGTATAAGAGGCTCTCCATAGGCTCACCATTGTTATGAGATTCTCCTGTTATCGATAAATATAGAAAGAAGGAGAAGCTATAAGTAAAGGATTAGAACTTTATAAACACAGATGATGTATGAAAGAGGACAATGAGAGATGTTTATACTATATAAAACTACATATGAAATTTAAGAGTGTGAGGAATTAGGATCAGGAGCGATAAATGCCACGCTTTATACCACACATTGACGGTGCGGGGTACAAACGTGAATGCTCTTTCCACTCTTTGTGGCGAATGCAGTCCATACTCATCACAGCGTATAATTCACGAAAGGAAATGAAAAGGGATAACTCTCTAGGTATTAGTGAAAAGGGCTTAGGTGATATTCCAGAAAAACTGAAGTTCGCACCTATACTATCTGGTGGAATAAGCAGCAGGTAATCTCATTTATTTGGCAACTCACCTGGAAAAACCGGTGTTTGCTATTTCTAGCCGCTTATTAAGTGTTTTGTACCTTTATGCTTTCTTTGTGTTTTGAAACATGGGCCTTTCAGATAGGAAACTTGTGTGGTTCATTCATATACAACTATATCCAATATTTTGCTATTGTTCATAAACGTAAACCCAAAGCAGGATTCTGGAGCAGCAGATGTTGGTCGAGTTAGGTCTAGATGTATCAAATGCATCAACCATCGTCATGGTCTCCACACAGCTGGCTTCCGCACCAGTGAACGTTCTCATCGAAGCCAACATTAGCAAATTTGAATGTCAAGTACTCTCCATTTTCTGAAGACTAGAGACAGAAGACATGGATTGCCATAGAAGGGGACAATGTTGGATTAATAGAATTAGCTTGTATTGAAAGCTGGTCATGAAGTATTCATCATAAGTGAGGTCGTGATAATATACATGATATCACTGTAGTATACATAGGAGAGAACCCGAGAGAATGACACGGCCTAGTGCCTATAACTCCATATTCGGTCCGTTTCATGCGATCGCAGATTTACTCCTCGGGTTGGTAGTCGTCGCTGGTGCGGGAACCACCCTTGCGGCCAGCTTCACGGGCACGAGGGTCACCGGGCTGGAAGGAACCGCCAGAGGCGTGGCCACCCTTCGAGGCGATGTCGCGCTGTTGTTGAAATGTCAGTTCTGGTCTTCTGTATAGGTGAAACCAATGTATCAGCGATACATACCTGCTTGTCGGGGTCCATGTGGTGGAAACCGCCCTGGTGGCTGTGCTGACCTCCCTTACGTGCGATGTTCTCGACCTCCTCGTGAGGGCGGTTGGCAAAGTTGCCGGGGTTGCTCTGAGAAGTGCCGGAGTGGGTAGGAGCCATTGTGATCGATGTGGTTTGTTTACGTGGGAAAGTTGAGTGGAAATATAGATATCGATATCTGTTCGCGGTAGAAGTATGTCGGATCTGCTTTGTTTGTGTCGATGGTATCAAAATCGAATATCGGAGAGTTCAGCATCCTTTTATGTCTCTTGCCTCAGGAGACATGATCCGGATGCTGTCATGGTGTCGTTCCTTCGACGTCAGCTGTCATGCTGTCATGGAGAACGCATTGTTATGCAAAGTATTCTTTTTCTTCAAGGGACATCCATGGATCATCAGCGTGGCCCTGTCCAGCAGTGGACCGGTATGTTTATGAGACTACCAATAGCTTATCTAGACCTCCCCTAAGCATATATATGGCATGATGCAGATTATGTGTCCGCATGGGATTCTCTAGTCAGGGGAGATGTCGATCTGAACATCGAACCAGGCCTGGAACCTATTGTCGTCAGCCATTCTGCATTTTTCCCAGATCCTAGACGTGGGGGTGGGCCTTATCTTGCGAGAGGACATTATGCCCTGGAAATATCACTTGTGGCAATATGGTGATCTATACAAACACGTCTAGAATTTCCCTGGATACGCCTGGGCCCAGGAACATGCTCAACAGGCACGAATTTGACATCATGCTGAAGACCATCTTTATCAACATCTTATTCTCATATACCAGGAAGTTTTCATGGTGTATTGATTTTCTTTGGTGATAATCGGTCTGTCTTACTCCCTGACGAGCAATGACCTCACAGCGGGTCGCTCATTGCCCGGTTCGTTACACGATGCTTTCGAAGGGCTGAGTGGCTGGAAATGAACTGTCCATTAAAGTATTAGCATTATGGTGTGATAATGTAAATAATTGCCTAAGAAGTGTACTTCTTTCTTCATGGCAACCATGAGGAGTGGAATGTCATCAGGTTCCAGGCTCGAGGACCTTCAGATTTGTTGAGCGATTATTTACAGACTTCGACGAGTGTCTCATTGGTCTCATCTATTTCATTTTTTGTATCCTGAGAGTAGCAAGAAACAGAAGTCGGTCAGGATCTTGTCTTGAAATGGAACTGGGGAGGGAGATAGCAGCTGTTAAGCATCGTTCTTCAGGGTCTTCCCTTTTGGACGACTATTAGATAGCAGGAAGACGTAAAGTACACGCGGAATTAGCAAGCATGATTGTCCATATGAGAATTAGCTGCTGGACTCCGCAGAACAGCATAAACATTGGTCCTTCGCCCAGCCAAGAGTTAATCCTCCGCTGAAGCAGCGGAAACGGCCGTAGCGGAGGGTGGAGCGGAGAGGGCGATAACGGGCGGCGCGGGCGCGTTATCGATAGGAAGTAGAGAACCTAGGCAAGTAAGTACTCGGACACCGCCAGAACTCACCACCATCGATTGACTCTATCCCTACTTTCCGGGCACGTCTTGCTCAGCACCACCATTGGTACTATCCAACTCTATCAATTCCACCTGTCGTTCCCTGAACATCCCCTCGACTCACCAGTCCGCATGTCGGTTCCCCAGGGAGGCGCCGAGCGTGGTCTGTCGCCTCCTCCACAGCATCTCTCCACGACAGCCACGACATCACGGTCCGCATCGCACTCGCCACATCCTGCTTCCTCGGCCTCACGAACTCAATCCACAGCTTCATACTTCTCCTACCCAGTGACTCATGTCGTCTCTGGTCTCTACCGTCGTCTGACGGACTCTCCAACCTCCACACAACAACCCCGCAATTCCGCAGGCAACTTGATTTCACCGCTCATGACCGACTTCTCAGCAGCCGTCTACAATCCCAAACGCGCCGTGTCTCCCTTCCAGCCCCCTCCGCTCACACCGCTCACCCTCACAGCGACCGGGAATACAGCCCCTCTGCTCTCACGTGCGCTGGCGGAGGAGATCAGGCTGCTGGTGCCGCCGCGTCTGCAGCTCGTGGACACATGGCGGCTGGCGTATAGTCTCGAGCGGGATGGATCCTCGCTGGCGACACTCTATGAGCACTGCAGGCAGTACTCACACCGTAGTCAGCGAGCAGGATACGTGCTGGTCGTCCGCGACTCGTCTACCGGCGGAGCGGTGTTTGGCGCATACTTGACTGATGCACCGCATCCCGCACCGCACTACTATGGCACCGGAGAATGCTTCCTCTGGCGGGCCAGCGTGCTAGCGTCCACACCACTGGTGTCACCCAACAATGGAGATAATAGTCCCATGACAGAAGAGATGCTCGAGAAGGCGGGATTACCGCCGCCACCTAGTGCGGATACCACCAACGCCAGTCGTAGTACCACGTTGAGAGGCACGAGCACAAACGGAGCTGCGAAGAAGACGGCGAAATCGTCCAACGGCGACTCCCTCCTCTCACCTCCGGGAGACGGCTCAGGCAGTCGGCCTGGCACTGCCGCATCGATGCGCAGTGATACCAGCGCCTCGGAGCGGATCCGCTTCAAGGCGTTCCCATACAGCGGAGAAAACGACTATATGATATTCTGCGAGACTGGGTTCTTGAGCGTTGGTGGGGGGTGAGTATCAACCCTCCAATTTAGAGTAACTGCAGTTCGCTAACTCAAGTAACAGCGATGGCCACTTCGGCCTCTGGCTCGACGGCAGCGTCGAAAAAGGCGTCAGCGCCTCGTGCCAGACCTTTGGGAACGAACCACTCTCAGATGAGGGCACCAAATTCGACGTTCTCGGCGTAGAGGTGTGGTATGTCGGGGCTTGATAGTCGATATATCATTTGATGCTGGCAATCAGGTTACATCCGATTCCTCCTCTGCTACCCTTGGGATGTCTTCTTTCTTCTATATAGGGATACCCCCTTGGTTAATATTGTCCCACATCCTTTCTTATTCCTTTCCTTTATATCTTCTTTTCCTTCCTCCCCTCTCCGACCCTCATCCATCGAGGGCTCAAAGAATCTTTACTACTTTAGCGTCATGGCCAAAAAGTCTACGAAGTACGCAGTAACCCATGAAGATCTACAGCCCGGTGATCCATCATTCGAAAGGCGCTTTTGGCGTTCTTGCATGCTTTTAGGGAATAAATAGTTTTGAGACTTTCTATACAAAGTCTACCAATCGAATCAATGGAGGTATTTCATTGGTATTTGGTTCATTCTGCTACCTACTAGATAAATTATTACTATGGGGTGTAGAAGATACTCGTTCGCCATATTAGTAGTTTTCCCATGGCATCTCCGCCCACTCTTTTCCAAGTGGACGCCAAATCAACTTCAATACGTCCGAGGATAGTCCTCAAGAGAAAGAGATATAGCAACTACAAAGGAAACTGCCATACTCGGGGAACGAGATGAGTTACATCCAGGAAAGGTGACCAAGCGTTGATGATTAAAAATTGAGAAACTAAGAAACAACAGGGGTATGATATCCGTACATGAAGGGCAAAACGTAAAACAAAAGGAAAATCGTGCGTCGTCCTCATAGAAATGTCAAAAGACCCGCCGGAGCCAGACAGAAATAACCGCTAGTATGGAGAGTTGACAATGTCGTCGCGTCCCAGTCGGTTGTAGCTCCTTCTCGTAGGCCGGACGGGCGTCGCAATACTCTCCCGAGTTGGCTTCTTGAAACTCTTCTTGGCGACCATGTTAACCTCATTTGGCAGGGCGACGATGACATTCTTGTCCGATCCGAACCTGAAGTTGTCCGCCATGACATTCTCCGCGTAGCGCTTGATTGTGTAAGGGTCCTTGCGACCTGCGAGGACCTTCTTCAGGTTCCAGGTGATGATGAAGGGGCCAGTAGCCGTAACGATAGAAGTCTCATTCGAGTCAACACCGGTGTTGAAACGAGCGGGAGTGAAGGACAACGGTGCCTTGGTCTCATGCTGGAATTGGGCGACATGGGCGGGCTGCAGACCCAGACGACGGGGCTGGGGCTTCGAATCTTTGGCAAATGAACGCTCGAAGCCGAGCTTGCCCTCGTTCTTACCATCCTTCTGCAACGCGTCGATCAGAAGGAGATAAGTACGGCAAGTTGCAAGAACCCAACGGCCATCAGCGGAGACATCCAAACCGATAATAGGCTCACCAAGAGCTGGGATATGCGTCTTAGCGTTGATGCCGAGTCGGTCGAACATGCGAATATCTCCCTTGTTCGACGCGACCGCAATGTATCCCTTTTCAGTTGTAGCGGTGGCAGAGAACTCGTTCTTGCTAACGTACTGCTTAAGGTCGGCCTCCACAAGCTTATTGCCCGCCAAACGAGGATCAACACGGTACAGGGCGTTCTTGGAGATACCAACGAAGGGCTGAGCGGAGGTCATTTGCGAGAATTTCTGATTCCGAAGTTAGCAACATGTCAGATATAATCGTGAAGGGGGTCACTCACAGTCTCTGGGGCAAAGCTAGTGACAGGAATATCGTCATGAACCTTCCATTCATCCACCACCTTACCGTACTCCAGGTCCATACGGTAGAGCGAGTTAGGCTCATCAGCATTCTGAAGGATCATGTTCGAGTCTTCCGCATGAAGCATGACCTTCTTCGGGCTGAAAAGCTTACCCTTAGGGGTCTCGACCTTGGAAATGTTTGTAGAGAACTCGAGGTTGTTATTGGGAGTGTGTTTGAAGACACCAATCTTCGAACCCCGAACAACAAAGGACCGGTCGTGCTTGTAGCCTACGGCAAGCTGGGAGTTGACATTGCCATCCTGGTCACGGGTAACAACGTCGTCTTCTTCCTCGTCCGTGTCATAGTGCTCACTGCGTTGACCTTCGTCCTCTTCCTCTTCTTCCTCCTGTTCAACTTCATCCTCGGCCTGGTCCTGCTCTTCAGGGGAATCCTCCATTGTGAGGTCCTGGAAAGCATCCAGAACATACTCTCTATCATTGTCCTTGACCTTGACCCACTTCATCTCATTCAGCTGCTCCCAGAGTGCCTGCATGAGACCTTCTTGGAAGCGCTCTTCCGTGGGCTGATCCTTGAATCGTAGCAGCCATGAATACGCAGAGCCATCTTGGGTATAGTGGTTGAAGATGAATGACAGGTACTCGAAGTTGAAGACGGGGTTGATGTCCGCTACGACCGGCTGTCCCAGCCATTCCTTGTCCTTTCCACTAATCTGCAACCAGTATTGCCATGTGCCTACCTCTGAGACCGTAGCTGTCACTTCTTGATCCTGGAGGACGAAGGTGCCAGTCGGAAAATCAAACAGGTGCAGTTCAGCGGTTTCCTTGGCGAGCACTTCTTTCGCTTCAGGGGCGCCAGCAGAAGGTGGTGCTGCTGTAGGCTCGTTCGCGGTGGGAGCCTTGATCTGTCCCTTGGACTTGGCATATTCGACATCGCGTGCCATGACGGCAGCTGATTGTCCGGACGTCGGGGAATGCGTGCGGGGAGACTTGGTGGTGGGAGAAGAAAGAGGGCTGGCAGATGGGATAGGGTGTTCTTCTTCGAAGGAGAACTGCTTCAATTCCTGCTCTGTCGCTTTCTGCGCGCTTCTCTTGTACTTCCGCTCGTACTGGCACTGGACTGCGGCGAGTTCGAATGTCGCGACCTTGTCGGAAGAAATCGAAGAATCACAGATGAATTCGAAGAGGTCACCGGGATCACCGCTCAAATCCCTCCAGGCCAAGACCTTCTCTCCTCCCTCTCTCACTTCAGAGCGGAAATGCAGACTCTGGTCAAGCAGGAACACCTTCTCGTCCTTGTCCAAGATATCCGCGGCACCCTGCTCGTCCTCGTCGTCGGCAAGCTCTTCTTCTCCTTCTTCGTAGGCTCTCTGGACGACTAGCTGATACTGGAACTCCTGTCCAGTGCGTCGAATGCTGGCAGCGGCGTCCTTGAAGATAAGTTCAGAGTATCCCTTTGGAGAGAGGGGCCGCACGAGATAAAGCTGGCCCTGAGGGATCTCGATGATGGACTCCTTAGAAGTGTCTCCAAAGAGATATTTACTCACTAAACAAATCGAGCGTGTCAGCGACGTGATTCACATGCAAAAGGTGATTGTTCCCGTTGTATGTGGCGCAATGATGCATCCCCTATTCTTTGAATGGTGGGGCAGAGATCAAGCAACTTACCGTTCCGGAGCATAAACATGGTGGCAGATTTGCCCTTGCGAGCAGCAGATCACTGGCAGGCAAGGTGACAGTTGTAGCTGAAGGAGTGGCAGGTGGATGCAGACTTATGCTGTCAGATGCATCACCTGGAGGTGTATGTGAAGGAGGAAAGAAACGTGATTTCTGCCAGGCGCCCGTGAACTTTTTCTGTCCCGCCCGTTCTGCTTGCAAGCACCGTCGTTGTCCAGCAACGGCTGCCTTCAGCCATGACGCAAAATACGGCTGTGGCGGACATCGTGTGGCGGTGCACCTGTCACTGCGCTGGATCCGCCTATCACAACTCCAAGTGCACTCGGCCTGAGATACCAGTGGCGATATTGTTATCGGTTTACCGATGCAAACCAGTAGTACCCATACATTCAATAATATACAGAGATGGATCCTATTGTTCGTTTGCTATGGTACTGCTGCTTGGTGTACTTTTATTTTATGCCTTGGCATATCACCTACTTTCAGGAGATGATGGCTGGTGGCAGAGGTAAAGTATGAGATTTATATACATCGCTGATGCTGATCCTCCGCCAAAACCATCACCAATACTGATAACGGTTGTCCAATTGGGTTTCGCTGCGCTGCTCCATATGACGCACCCAACATCATTGGTCTCCAATAAGAGACCAACTACTATACCGAGAAAGCAGTCAACCTTGCTTGACTCATTGGAGTTTTCTGGTACTGCGAGAATATGGTACGGCATGGCTCTGAGGCGGGGAAGCCAGACAAACGGGACATCTAGACGCCAGAGGGTAGAGAACGTTCCCATGTTCCATTTCTACACGACCGTCTGGTCCCTCAAAGAGTGATAACGCCTTCCCAGATCAGCGACACCAGATCGCTCTTTGATTCCAGGAATATGGTACCATGCAGTGTCACTTAGCGAAGTCCATCCAACTATTCGTATCTGATTTCGTATCCGAGTTATGAGTTACCTTCGCCGTTGGACTCTGCAGTCTGTTCAGCTGCAGGTTGTTCCTGGTCAACAGTCTCCTCCGGTTGATCGTTCTCTGGGGTATCATTGCCTTCTTCTGACTTATTTCCCTCGCCCTTCAAGACGCCGCCTTTTCTCTTAGGGATCACTCGCATGAAAGCCTCTCCCCAGTCACCCAGCTCCAGCCATCGTAGCATAATCTCTACGACGTGGTTCGTCGCCAGCACAGAACGACTCGCCATCTGGATGTATTCACCGATGGGCAGCTTCGCCGTCTTGATACCCTTTTCCACTGCTGTCTTATAACAGATCCCTTTATGCCGGTTCTTGTCCACCAATCCTCCGATAATATATGTGCTGTACGGTTTCAACTCCGTCAGGGTATCCGGGCTATCACTGCTGAGGTAGATGACTTCGCCATCCTCAGGCTTCATGTCCGTCTGCTTCGCGAGGACACCGTCCAGTTTTCCACCCTCAGGTCCCTGCATCCATTCCTTCGCTTTCTCAGCCGCGTAGGCGAAATCTTCCTCGAAAAAGCGCACGCCCTTCCAATTCAGATGCGATTTCGAAAGCACGGTTTCAAACCGCTCCTTGAGGAGCTTATCGAACGAGGACACGACGAGATGGCTTCGATACGGCGACCGGTGATTATCGGAGTAGGATCGTGTCAGTTGGGAGGCAAGCGAAATGCGCTCCTTGTCCAGCATGAGCTCGTCGTAGCCGCAATCGAGGACAAACGTAATAGGTAGCAGGGTCGACCGTAGATGCTTGAGTTTCAGTTTCGGTTCTGGTTTGGGGGCACCACTCTGAGCCGCCTCAATGGCAGCAGCTCTCTTTCTTTCTCTCTTTGCGATCAGCTTCTCTTTGCGTTTGGCTCGGCGCGAATCGCGCTCCGCTTCCCATTGCTGTTTGCGCCGTAGCTTCTTCAATTGGTTTTTAGACATCCCAGGGGTAGCTCCTGGGATATCAGCCAATCCATTATTTGTATCCGACGTAGCATCTTTATTGTCTGTCGCGGGTGTTCCTGTTCTCGACTCGTCCTCGCTGGCAGTATCATTTTCGCCGGCCACCACGGCGCCGGTCATGACAGGACCCAGCTCCGCATCGACAGGAGATGACTGCGGCTCGTCACGGTCCATCTTCTGTATTTTTCTGGGCCGTTCTTCTTCTTCCATGGCCATGATGGGCGTTTGCGTTGTTGCAATGAACCCCAAAAAATAAAGAAAACTCGCATCCGTTGCGGCGGGGAATAATGATAGTTACTGGCCGATCGCTGCCAAAAAGCCCGCAGCCAATGATGACATGGGCAAAGCCGAAAATAATCTCCATGCCGCCAGAGGCCTCACGTGACCGAGATCGTCCAACTTCCACTCCTCACGATATCCGAGACCGTCTAACACCCTTCGACTCGCATTGAAGGCCGTGTTCACAGCTCGTCAACCGCCAAGATGCCCCAGGATTTGCCTCCCTCCGGAGGCTACGCGCCTGTCCAGTACAAGGTATGCTTCTGTGCCCTGCTGAGATGCCAATTGAGCGTGACTTGGATGTGGAAGGAAGAGCATTGCTAATCCGAGCTCTATGATTGACAGCGCAACCTCCCCGCCCGTGGCTTCAAGCCTGTCTACTACCTGGTCGGAGTGCACATGCTCATGGCCTACGGTTACTACAAGCTCTTCTATGGAATTCGTGAACAGAAGTATGGACCGTCTCCTCTCCGTCCTCTCCGCCTGATCCGCCCTGTCCGTACAGCAGTTTGAGATGGCGGACCATTGGATATCTGCCAGTGGTCCGAACCTTGCTCTTCTTTGATGATATTCCAAGCACCACCAATAAGATATACTGGAGGGATTGGTCTGTTAACAAATCCTCATAGTGAACTCGCCCGCGAGAAGATGTGGTCGCGTATCCACCTGATCCCTCTCCTCCAGGCCGAGGAAGATCGCGACCAGGCCCGAAGATACTTCGCCGACAAGGCTCGTGAGAAGGAGCTCCTTGGAACCGAGAGCAAGGTCTACAACAGCGAGAGGTATGGGAACCTTGCACTTTATTATGCACGACTCTAGTTATAAGTGGCCATGGAGACTGACGCATGCCTTCCGCCGACAGATTCATCCGCCCCACCTTCGCATACACTCCTAGCAACGTCTCCAAATAGAGACATCAGCATAAATAGTGCGCGACTTTTATCTGAAACCGATTACCCTCTACGCGCAACGAAACCTCCCGCCATTGAGCCTGTATCTCTATGTTTTAGGGGGGCATTTATGTGAGCGACACGGGACGGGCTCGCTTCAATCCCACCCGTGCAGGATGATATCGGCGTCTAGATTCTGCAACAGAAAAACGGAAAGATTTCTTTCTTCTCGGAGCATGTGTGCTGGTTGTATATAAGGCCGAGTAATATTGGCTTAGCAAGGAATTTGATTGTTTTGTGTCCGTTTTAGATTACATCTACGTGATTGTATCAATACGCAATTGAAAAGGATATTTTTCAATATGGCGTAATTATCTAGTAGATTTTTTCTATATATCTCAATCGAAACCTTTCTGGACTGCCGCACAGAAAGGCACATGGGATCTATTTTCAAGAGGAATTGGCTTGCTTCGAAATGACAAGAAGCAGGAAAGAAAAAAAAGGGGGGAAGAAATCGCCCATGATAGATGCAGATAGATGCAAACTCAAGAAGACATCGCTTGAGAGAGAACGTCTGTACAGTCTGTACATCTTCCCGAAATCGTAACCGGAGGTTTCAAATGCTTCCATGTCCAATGAACTAACCGAACATGTCCGCCACGCCAGAGAGGTCGGGACCATCATCAATGTTGACTTTTGTGTTCTGCTGTCCGTCCATTTCGTTCGTCATGTATCTCTCTTGCATGGCGCTGCGTGCTTTCCGTCTGTCTTCCCGCGTGCCAAAGATCTTGCCTTGTTCGGAGATGCTGACGCCGCGCAAGCCTTCGAGAAGATCGAGAACGAGAGCACGTTGTTGACGAGCAGACGTCGATCGGATCAAGGCGGCTTCAGTACTCGCTACTCGTTGCTCAGTCATTCCTGGAAGACTGAGCATAATGCTGCGAGGAGTTGGGCTGCTGGATCCATATAGCAACCAGATGGAGGCAATAAGCTGCGCTAGATCTTTCTGCATGTCGACGAAATACGGTTCATGCACGGAAGTAATGCACGCGGTGAGCACTTCAGAGCAGATGAATTCTCGGATGGTCACCGCCGTGGGACTATTCAGCGGAGGAGCGAAGTCTTGCAGGATAGACCTGATAACGCGCGTGATGATGCTGCAGCATCTTGTGTCACGCATGCGCAAAGCGTGAGTGCAAAAAAGGATGACAGGCTCTAAGATAGGCGTCGAAGATAACACGAAGTGCCGGATAGAGTCTGATAGAGGTGGAGCTGCGCCTGGGTCACTGGCTTCAGGCTCGTCCGGATCTGTGACCTGTTAGTAAGATCAAGATGCGCTACATGGATTCCACAGGAAACTTACCACCTCTCTGGGGATCAAGAAGGCTTGCGACCATGATCACCGCAGAGTAGGTTAGCTGCCGGAGAATACTCTCGTCTTTCATTTCCTCGGTGAGGTCACCCTCCACAAGACCAGCCTTTCGTTGCTCGATGACCTCCCACTCAGCAGTGACCTTTTTATCGATCTGCGTAAAGAGCGTGGCAAGCATTGGTGGTAGGAACTGAGGTCGGAACCGCACGGGACAGTCATCAATTAAGCAACGTGATATATTGAGGAGAACGGAGAACTGGTGCGAAGAGAGGTGTGTGGAATCCTTAAACAAGGCTTCCGATAGGGGCGCTGGGAGCTCTGCGAATCCGTAGAAATGTTCCCGAAGCCTGCTCATGCTGAACAACATCGAATAACACGTCTCTCGGACTGCTCGTACTTTCCCACGCACGGAAGATGCAAAGCCTTCGAGTGTGGACCTCGACGAGGCGATTCTAGCATAGAACTCATCTCGGCTGCCAACCGATATACCGGCTTGCCAGAATCGATCTGTGAGGATTCGTCCTACAACGGCGCGAACTTCTTCCGGCAGGTTGGCCCAGTTTGCTGGATTGTGGAAGGCATGGGCATGGCTGAGGAACATGTTAGTCGGTACACACACGTGTTAAGAATACTGGACATACCTGACTAATTGTAGGAGGGTCGGTAGAATAACAGGAATGGTATCATGCCATAAGTTACAAGCAAGTTCATACGCAGGATCGGTCTTTTTAAGTTTCTCGGTGGATACTGCAAGCATCGTCTTAGTGCCTCGCAACGGTAATGACTGGTAGAGATGTTAACGGAGTATTCATGTCAGTGATAGGACGAACATTACCTGAAATTTAGCCGTCATCTCTTCTTGGATCTGCTTTCCTTCGCTCTCCAGAGGCACTGTGGACCAGTCCTCTATCTCCTGCGCTTGTTTGGCTTGCATATACGGACCGACCCTATCCAGTCCGAGAAGGTTGCAGAACCCACCAAAAGAGGAGCTCATGTTCTTGAACTCTTCATTTTGCCAGGCTTGTCGTACTGGATCCAAAAAAGCCCGCAGTCGCGTCTCCCGGAGATATGGATCGACATTGCTTGCTCGTTGCCTGGGCCTGTCAGAGGAGAAAAACAGCTAGGAGCACTAAGATGACTTACATGATTATAAGAAGAACGGAAGTCAGCTCCGTTTGCAGCTTGTCATCCATGCGGTTGGCCGCCGCAATCTCCTTGATTTTTGGCTCCAACAAGTCGTAAAATGTCTTTAATGGTTAGCTAGATGTTTAAAAGAAATAGGGGAAAGGATACGTACGGAGAAGTAGTCAGCATATCGCATTGCGAGACGGCGTAGTTCATGGCTTGCGAGCCCATGCAATTCTCTGACAGATTCAGAATAGGTCGGGTATTCAGGATGGTCAGGAAGATGCGTCATCAATATATGCTCCAGCACTTTGAGGGCAAAGCTGGGCGTCTTATCAAGCGCTCTCGATGATATATCAACGACTAGTTTGATGATACGTTGCTTTATCACAGGATCCTGGTGGAGAAGTTAGATGTAAATGTAGCTTTGACGCTTTGACGTTCACACACCTCGAAGTTCCTCTGCATCAGACTGAGCGACCAAGACTCCAAGGCAGATTCCAGATCTCTTCGTTGTTGCTCCTAGAGCAATGTTAGCAGTGACTTCGTGGGAGATGAGCTGCATACGTACATCTTGTTGAGGAAGCTTTCCGTGAGCTGCTACCCATTTGCCGTAGCCCTTAAGGGTTGCTTCCACTACTGCAAATTGGGTATCTGCTCGCATTAATGGCGTTGAGGTCTTTGTGAAGTTCTCGACTGCAGATTGTTAGTCCGATTCTATGCCATATGGTACACAAAGTCTTACCAGTAAAAGGCGCAACCCCATCATAGAGATTGTTCAAGGTAAAGTCAACACGAGACAAAATGTGAGGCAGAGCATCATGAGGCCTTTTCTGGACTATTGTTTCAATAACAGAAGAACAATACCTCCTGTAATTCCCAACAAAGGCATGTCTTTCGGGTACAGTGTCAATATCCTCGTTGAGGAAAGTGACAGTCGCGTTATCCGAATCTTCCGGTAAATTTTCCCATCGCACGAGTCTCTCCATGCAGATTTCCAGCAACGGAGCAATCAGACCAGTGACAACGTCCATGTTTCCAACTCTGTCCGTTGCGAGGAGCCGAGACCATGAATGCAGGACGGGGATCGAAACTGTGAGGCTCTGATGCCGGAGGACAATAACCAAAAGTTGAAAGAATGATGGGAAATCCAGGGGATATGTACCCTGAAGGTCGAACCCCTTCTCTTCAAGAAAACCAGCAATGTAGGATAGCAACTGTCAGATACGGTCAGCTATATACGATTCCACGAAGCATCTCTTCTCGCATCCTACCTCAGAAAGCTTTTTTGATGTTGTGTATCTGGTGTCGTCGATGTCATTAGCATCGACAACTGACCATTCATACAGCTTTTGCATGAGAACCAGATGATCTGTCTGGAACATGATATGCACAAGAGGTTGGAAATCTTCGATCTCGACGTTTGATCTGCTGTACAGTGCATGCAATGCTTCAACAGCGGCCTTCCAACGGTTAGCAATCAATCTCCACGACGCAATATGTCCCGCCCTTACCATTCGAACTTCATCATCTTGGCACGTCAAAGCATGACAGACCGTGGCAACTGAGTTGGAAGAAATCACAGCTTTGGGTATGGACCAAGCCAGCGCCGACCTGAGAGTGGCGAGTGCTTTCAGTGCACAATCCTTGGCTTCCCTGGAGGACTGCAGGTTTTGGATGCAACTCTCAAGGAACTCGCACGTTCTAGCAAGCCATCCTTCGGTGCCATATCGAAGTTCGACATGGCGCCCTCTTTCCGGGTAGACCTCCTCAAATACAGACAAAGGAGTGAAAATCTCCACCAGCGCTCGGTTCAAGTCCGTTCCTCGCAAAGAAGAAATTGTATCCTCACGGTAGAAGATATCTTCTGACAGGGTCTCGAGAACTGATAGCACAAATTCCTTGTGCAGTAAAGTAGCACCCCATAGTTTTACCAAAACCTCGTCCATCCCGAGCCAGTCGACCGCCCAGCTCCTCTTCGCAATCTCCGCCCATAATTGCGCAACTTTGTTGCGGATATAAGTAGGATCTTGAGGCCTGATGGACTCCCCCAGCTCCAAAATCATCGCCCGCACCTCTGCAAGCTGCTCACTTGACAGCGAGAAGCCCGACGAGCGCAGAGTATGTTCGAGCAGTGACAGTCCGAAATATCGGACCAAAGGCTGGCTCTCAGTCTGAGACGCCAACAGAAATCCATTACGAGCTGCAGATTTGTCCTGTTTCTGGGACTCTAGAAATGCTGAGGCTTGCTTGCGTAATTCGTTTGTTGAGGTCGGGCTGTGGATGAGTTCCAGCGCGCGAATAATGTCGGCCATGCCGCCCTCGCCGTTGGCGGCCATCCTGGAAGCCTGTCCGTCTGTAGTTGAATGAACTTTTTCTTTCTCCTTAACAGATTCTTTTGTTCTTCATCAACTTGTGTTGTGAGACGTTAGGCGCATGGCCTGTCTTGTGCACGATGAAGAGGCGTTAGGCAAGTTGGAACTTAGCAGGCGGACGCGACGGAGTCAGCCATCAGGCAGATGCCCAACCCTCCACAGTTGTGAATGGCTCTTTTCTTCTTAATCTAAATAGCTCTCCAGCTGACCTAGTGAATCATCCCACGTCTTGTCACTGCTGTGCTGTTTGGAATTCCTGGGTGTATTTGGCGCGCGACTAGAGATCACGGGAACGCGGTTGGCATTTCCTGCCTGGTCTGGCGACGCTTTTCTGCCGACATGATTTGCGAGAATTTTCCGCTGGCAACACAACACAACCTTCGCCGCTGCAGCATCCGGAATTACATCTCTCAGCACACCGCTTCCTTCGTACTCGATACATCTATCTGGCTGCCATTTACTGTCCACTATAGCCACTAGTCTGCTTCATTCTTCTTACGAATTCCTGTTCCAACGAGGCACTGACAGGCTTTTATCAATCTGGCCACCATCTACAAGCGCCTCTGGCATGCAGATCATGCCTGACTAGGAAGATCTTGTGTAATTACTTTCCTGCGCTTCCATGGCTCCGGTTCCTGGCGCTAGGAATTCCTCCCAGGCGGCTAGTCCTTGCACAATCGGATGAGCTTAACTGTAAAGAGACGGCATTAGCCGCGTCCAATGTTTACCTCGACTATAGACAGTGTGCGTGCAATAGTACCATACTCGAAGGTTCAACCAGGAACCAATGCTCTAATGTATATACCCTCGCTGAGAACCAAATTGTACTTGTGTCTTTGTTTTCTAATGCTCAGAAGTTGCAACTGCTCTCATTTTTGCCTGAACTGAATTGGTCTAATTTCTCGAGTGTAGATGACTCTGGCCTTAGTTCAAGACAATTCGGGTCCCTCCTCTAAAGGAGAATAGATGGGATGGTGAACACATGACCGTAGAATCTTACTAGGGTTAATACTTGGGCATTCAACAATAAACTTGTACCTGGGTTCCACTAAGGAAATCATGAGGAAGTTGCTGATAGCAGATAGACTGGATTTACACATAAACGACTGATGATTCAATAACCCACGGGGCCCGAAAGCGTGCGAATAAAAGTATACCGTTAGATGTAGAGTACGATGCAATAAAACATATATACGCCTTATGTGACAGTAAACTAACCCCTATAATTTGTCTCACATCACAGTACATGTGCTCTTCTGGCATTGTTCCAGATAACCTTCCTCATCAGCATTGCTCAGGGCTTCACCAGCCTTGCGCTTAACACCTTGAATCTTTATATCCTGTTCTCCCTCGCCGTGCCACCACCTGAGCCTCTGTATGACCACAGACTCAATTTCTTGAGAATCAATGGACCACTTGCCACCGCTCACAGTAACAATTGTATTTGCAGCGGGGAAGTGAAACTCAGGAAGATATATTTCAGTCGGTGCATCTTCTGCTGTGGGAGACTCGGTAACAAGGGAGAGGGTAAAGGTGCAATTTCGGAGGTCAAAACCATGGGTGGTTAGAGTACCGTGGGTGAAGATGGGGCTGGGTCGTATATATGCTTCTGCAGCCCGGAAACCTTGCTTCTCCTCTGGAGAGGTCTGAGAGCGGTCGGAAGACATAGATTGAGAAGTCAAAGCCCGACGAATGTTTTTCGGCGTAACCGACTGGGCATCAGTCTTGCTTTGGCTCTGGGAGTAAGCCGGCGAATTTCTGTCAATGGACGTTGTGGACTCGTTTCTACGATGAGATATTTGCGTAACGGGGAGCTCAAGGTCGTCTTGAGAGAAGATCGACAGATCTTCCCCATTCCAGTGGTCGCCCCATTGATGATTATTCTAGGGTAGGGTCAGCGATATTTTCATAAAGGCTGAGCTGTTGACGCTACCTGTGTCATATATAGCCACAACGTAAACCCATTGGACTGGCTACCCTCCAACGCGAAGTGATTCGCATCCATCGCACTGGTTTGGCTTGTGTAATCCCCCGTTTTATATGCGTATTTGTCATCCATGTCATACGGGATCCCGATTTCCGTGAATATCATCGGATGTTCGCCCATATAATCAAAGCTTTCGTCCCGGAGGAATTTGAGCTGGTCACGGAGACAGTTCCTGATAGCGGTCTCGCCGATCTTGACCGCAAAAGCAGGGGCCAGATACTTCCCGCGAAGAACGCCAATGACATCCACGTTGTAGAATCGGTTCCTGGATCATTCAGTTATTAGTGCATCGAAAATAGAATGAGTTTATGAAGGAACTAACCAGTGTTTGGTTAAGAGTGTCAGGCCGTCATAATAATGGACTGCATGGACCATGTTGGGGTCATCATCTGCTGTTCCTTTCACGTCAGGTGGGATCTCCATGACTGGCGGCTGGCAGAACATGATCGCCTCAGACCAGACACTTCTGATAGCATCTCGATAAGATCTGTAGTGGTCCATGAAATAAGTGTTAGTGAACTTGTCATAGTTCAACTCTTCACCAGTCTTGGGGTGTTTGCCGAAGTAGTCAGCCCTGAGTAATTTATCCGTGGCAGGATCCCATACGCCATGCTGCGCCCATAAGCATTCTCCCAGTTTCCAAGAAGGGTCTCTCTTCCACCCATAAAAGCTATCGTCATATTCAGCAGGCAACCAGGCAGATTCCCCTTCCGGGTCGACCAGTTCCCGACCAGTCTGGTGAGGTCCGAAGCTGCCGAAGGCCCACGTAGTCTCTTCGCACGCTCTGCCAGATCCCGTGAGAATAGCCTGGAATGGTGTTGGTGATGTGCCTAGCTGGAGTTGCTGATCGGGAGGTACAATTGATATGTCTTGCACACCGATCAGTCCCCTGTGCGGCTCGTTAATGCTTTCCCATCCAATTACTACTTCGTTTTCGAGGTCACCGGCCTCGTGGATCTTCTCTGCAAGACGCTTGCATGATGCAATGAAGTGGCTCTGAAGATAGTCCTGAATGTTCTGTCCATCTATAATCGCTTTAGGGGCAAAGTCTCTTCCGGCCCAGAATAATGTGAACATCGTCTGGCACACTAAGCGTGTATAGTTCGTACTCCATATCATCTTTGGGAACTCCGCAGGATTTTCCCATGTGTTTTGAACGAGAGCCGCTTGCGTCTTATTGAAAGTATGGGGATTCAGGCCAGCTGCATACAATGTCCACATGGGGGCTCCGGAGCCACCGGACAACCTAGACCACTGTCACAAGTCAGTGCTGTCTGTGAACATACAAACAGGGCGAACTGAACATACCACATCCTGATGAGGGTCCATGAATATGTAGAAGCCATAGCGCTTCGCGATGCGGAGAACTGCGATGGTGAAACTGATCCACTCGTCGTCATATATACCAGGGCCGGCATGCTCGATTGCTTCCCAAGTGAAGACGTATCGAATCGTATTGTATCCCCATTTTCGCAATTTACTGAAGTGATGATGTGCATCTTCTAGAGGGAACGGTCGTCCGACGAAGGAAACATTATCTGCATCGAAGAAGTTCTGGGAGACGTACGAGGGGACCTCTGGATGCTTTGGGTATTTGGCGTCTCCAGCGACATTGATGCCTCGCAGGGTGATCTCACGGTTCTGAGAGTCACGAAACCTGTGTCCATCTACCCGCAGACGCATGACAGCCATCAGGACGATTGGCTAATAGAGGCTGTTGAAATCGGACAGTTCGTTGACCGCGATAGTTGAGCTGGGTCCGAAAGGGCGGAGAGACAGCTTCGGCGTCCGAGACCAGCGGTATGTCGCACCTGACCACCTGTGGCTACTGGCGCGAGGCGGAAATGGGAGATGAAGAAATTAGAGCAGTGGATACTAAATTACATTGATGATCCCGGGCACTGTGTGTGCTCAGGAAGAGGACGAAGATGGATCTGTGACTGTAGATGAGATCCGGGGCAAGCTTGACGATCCGACTGATACGATAAGAGACCCAACTGCCCGCTCTGACGTATCGCTAAGTACCTCAACAGTTCTCCACAGACCACGAATTCACTCTGCACAGGATACACGCTGCCATTCCCTGCACGCCCGAAGCAACAGAACTGCGCCAGGCACAGGCCATGACTGTTATCTAGGAATCGCAATAATTGGCGTATCCAGAATGTCTGGCAAGGCAGCGCTCAAGGCGGTGCGGACTGCGCTGGACTCGAAAGACTTTGAGCTTGCGGCCAAGAAAGCGAGCGAGCTTGTCCAGCAAGAACCCCAGAACTACCATGCGTACGTGAGACTTGATGTATTGCTGGCGCGTCGTATGCTAACTGCAATGGTTTGCTAGACATGTTTTCCTCGGTCTCGCCTACGATAAGCTGAACAACAACGACGAAGCAGAGAAAGCCTATCGCGCAGCGACGAAACTGAAAGACAGCGAC
The DNA here is from genome assembly GCA_023624055.1 of Paecilomyces sp. PK2413. Classification (NCBI taxonomy): domain Eukaryota; kingdom Fungi; phylum Ascomycota; class Eurotiomycetes; order Eurotiales; family Thermoascaceae; genus Paecilomyces; species Paecilomyces sp. PK2413. The sequence goes on from JAMADQ010000004.1 coordinate 1,494,341, forward strand.
AAGACAGCATGGCAGGGCCTTGCAAACCTATACGAGAAGCAAGGGAGCTATAAGTTGGATGCATACCGCGAGATAACTGTGAAGCTCGCGCAGATATACGCCGATGCGTACGGAGCCCTTCTTACCCCGCGCTTGCCTTCTCCCCGCGGTCTGGACATTGCTGATGATACTTTGACCTTAGTGGTGACCGTGACCGATGCCAGGAAGTAGTGGATAAATATACAAACCTGGCAAGGAAGAAAGGGACTCGTTCTCAACTCAAACAGGCGCTGGAGTTGCAGTTACCCTCTAGCAGCCTTTACGACGTCCTAGAGGGCAGACTGCCGCATCCTTCACATACTTATCTTCGTCTCATAGAAATCTCTGAGTCAGAGGAAAAGGAGTTCATTAATCGAGAAATTGGCGAGAGACGAACTCGGCTAGGCGCCCGAATTGACCAGGTGACGCAGGAGGTCAAGCGCGAGGCCTTCCAACGCAGTGAGCTCGATCAGCTTTACAAAGGTATCATTAACTGGTCAAACGACGATGAGGTCCGCCGCACGTATGAGGAGAAGCTCCTCCAACGTGCATATGACTTCCTTGCCGTTCTTCCAGCGGACGAAAAACAAGAAAAGCGAGAGGGAGTGTTGAAGATGGCTCGGGATATGGTTATCATCAAGCACCCTTTCGATCTGGCCTGGAAGATTGTACTTGAATGGCAAGATGTCGAGGACTTCTCAGGCTGGGACCTTAACTTACTCAAGGAGTACATTGAGTTCTTCCCCGACGATGGGCTGAGCAAAGTGTTACAGGGCTTCCTCACAAGCGAGATCTCTCCATTTCCTAAGGAAGCAGTTATTAATGACAAGGAAACAAAAGAGAAAAATACAGAGGCCAATGGAGAGGGCCATCGAGAGACTAACGGTGAAATAAGCGGTGAAATTGCTGCACAGGATCGCCTCATCCTCATGGCTGAAGGGCTTGATCTCGCCTCAACATCTATTATTGCCCACCGAATTGTGAGCGAACTTTATCTAACTTTGGAGGAATATCAAAGCGCTGTGGATATTGCGCGAAAGGGCTTAAGAAACATCAATGACGTGGTTAAGTTATCTGGTCTTGCCCTTCAGAATACGACTGATGCGGTGAACGTCACACTAGCGAATGCCTTGATCTCCTATCAGTCTCCTAGGAATCACCCGGAGGCAAAGCAAATTTTTGAAGGAATTCTGAAAAGAAAGCCGACATCAACAAGTTGTCTTCTAGGCATTGGATTGATTCTCGAAGTCGATGAAGACTTCGCTGAAGCTGTTGATTTCTTAGAACGTGCCTTACAGCGTGACGCGACCAACATTAAAATCAAAGGCGAGCTATCCTGGTGCAGGGCACTTAGAGGACAATTGGAAGTCGGGTTACAGGGGCTTGAGGAAGTACTGGCAGATATTCAGAGCTCCAAAGACCAGAACCGAGACTTCAAGGCCGAGATCTTGTATCGGATTGGCTACTGCAAATGGGAACTGGACCCTTCAGCATCTGCCCGAAAGGATCGGAATGGAGCGTACGCCAGCTTTTTAGCATCCATTCAGGCAAACATGAACTACGCACCGGCCTACACGAGTCTCGGCATTTTCTATGCTGACTATAAGAGAGACAAGAATCGAGCACGCCGCTGTTTCCATAAAGCGTTCGAACTATCATCATCGGAAGTAGAGGCTGCTGAACGGCTGGCGCGAGCTTTTGCCGACCAGAAGGAGTGGGATCTGGTCGAGGCTGTCGCACAACGCGTGGTCGATTCTGGAAAGGCAAAACCCGCACCGGGATCCAAGCGGAGAGGCTATAGCTGGCCGTATGCAGCACTTGGGACAGTGCAGATTAACAAGCAGCAGTATTCCAAGAGCATCGTCTCATTTCAATCTGCACTGAGGATATCTCCTCAAGATTACCATTCTTGGGTGGGCCTCGGGGAGAGTTACCACAATTCGGGTCGGTATATTGCGTCCACCAAGGCTTTTGAACATGCTCAGACGCTGGAAGAGAACCTTTCAAAGTCAGACAAAGACAATATCTGGTTCGCTCGGTACATGTTGGCCAATGTGAAGCGGGAACTCGGCGAGTATGAAGAAGCAGTTACGAGATATGAAGACGTGCTCAAGATAAGACCAACTGAGTTTGGTGTGTTGATAGCTCTTCTACAGACACTCACTGAAAGCTCCTGGCGATGCCTGGAGTCTGCCCTTTTTCACGAGGCTGCTCAGCTTGCGTGCAAGGCTATAGCTGTTGCTACTACGATCGCCAACGACAGGCCCGCCGTTTTCAATCTATGGAAAGCAGTTGGAGATGCCTGTGCGATCTTCTCATATGTGAAATCAAAGGCTTCTCTTTTATCCTTCCAGGATGTAACGACGCTCTTGGCAATTAACCTGGATGAGGCAGCTTTCGATATTCTTTCTGAAATAGATGAGCTAGGTGGGGATTATTCGTCTGTTTTCGGCTTCCAAGAGGATGGCGCCTCAGCGCAGTCTAATGCATGCCTATATGCGACCATACTCGCTTACAAGCGTGCTGTTTCTGTGTCTGCTGACGACTTCCACGCCCAAGCGGTAGCTTGGTACAATCTGGGATGGGCGGAGTATCGCGCATATAAATCTTTATCCTCAGGTCCAACTAAGAGAGGAAAGAAAGTACCACGAAGGTTTTTGAAGGCTGCTATTCGTGCCTTCAAGAGGGCCATAGAGTTGGAAGCTGGAAATTCAGAGTTCTGGAATTCCCTGGGTGTGGTGACGACGAATTTGAGTCCAAAGGTCGCACAACACTCATTTGTTAGGAGCCTTCATCTGAATGACAAGAGCGCCCAAGTGTGGACGAACCTAGGCGCATTCTATCTTCTCCACAACGACGTTCAGCTTGCGAACGAGGCTTTCACCCGCGCACAGTCGACTGATCCTGATTATGCGCATGCATGGATTGGCCAAGGATTCCTTGCGCTTCTCTTCGGTGATCCAAGGGAAGCGAGGGGCCTGTTCGAACATGCTTTTGAAATATCCCCGTCTTCATCAGTTTTGGCCAAACGTCAATATACACTCAATCTGTTTGACCATCTTCTCTCAGATACATCTTTGTCCAATGAGATATCAGAGCTTATCCAACCGTTCTTCGCGCTGCATCAGCTTCATTGCCAGGTTCCCACGGATCTAGCTTTCGAGCACCTTAGTGCGCTTATCGCCGAGCGTATCGGCGAATATTCGGTTGCTGAATCCAACCTAAGAGTCGTTTGCTCCGGTGTCGAAGCTGAGTACGAGGAGACCGAATCAATATCTGCTCAGTTACGTTTTGCACAGGCCAATGCAGATGCTGCCCGGACGCATTTGGCGCGTCATGAGTTTGAAGAGGCAGTGGAAAAGGCTGATACTGCGCTGAACTTGTCTGATGATGAGGATGCGCAGAAGGTCGATCCCGAAGGAACACGAAAGCTGAGACTGTCTGCACACCTGACGGCAGGCCTGGCGCACTACTACCTGAAATCCATGGACCAAGCGATCGATATGTTCCGCGATGCTCTGAAAGAGGCTGACGATGCACCGGAGGTGGTGTGTCTCCTTGCGCAGGTCCTCTGGGCAAAGGGTGGCGAGGAAGAGAAGAACGTGGCACGGGAACAACTATTCGATTGCATTGAAAGGAACCCGGATCACGTCGGAGCTACGACACTACTAGGTGCCATCGCTCTGCTTGACGCTGACGATGATGCGATCGATGCTGTCGAAGCTGACTTGGAGAGTATGAGAACGAGGGATGATGTCGACATCCAGGAGCGCGCGAAGGTCGTCAAGTTGCTAACCGTCATCTCTGCCTTGGGACTCACCGGTGATCTGAACTTGTCAGAAGAGATGAGGCATATCGGGGAAGCCACATCAGCAGTGATGGTGGCTCCTGGTCAACCGGAAGGTTGGATACAACTTGGAGCTGCTTCAGGAGAGCTTTATCCCGCAGAGATGGCTGTCAAGACAGCCTTACAAAATATCCCCCCAAGAGGCAAATTAGAAGCGGCAGATCTCAGCTTAGCATACGCAAGGACGGGTCGTGTTGGAGACTCGTTCAGGTCGATCATGGTGGCGCCGTGGAGAAAGGATGGATGGGAAGAGCTTGGAGAAGCCCTCTCTGGTTCTGCATAGTTACGGTTCAACGGGTGTATGTGATCATGACCGTAGACGATGTATTATAGAATACAAAAATAGAGTAACATAAAATCATCATATTTGTGTACACAAACTCCAGTTCTATTATAGATATACATAGTCCGCAATAACTGATACACTTTGCGCAAAATAAACCTTGGGTATCATAAAACCATCACTCATACGCTCTAGGAGACTGCTCGCACTTATTCTTCCATATCATCCTCTCCATTCTGACCCTCGACCTGCATCTCGTCAATCCGCGCCACTAACCTCGCCTTCCTATCCTCCCTCCAAGCCTTATCCGCAGCCTCAACCTTACCCCCAAGCAAGGTCACAGAATCAGGCTCCAACAGAACCATGCCTCTCGCAACAGTCGCATTCTTGAGCACAATCTTCGCCCCAATAGGCAATTTCCCAATACCAACGCCATCAATTGCTTTCAACTCGATCCCAATCACTTTCGTCCCTGCTGCATCCTGCAACACTAGCCGATGAGGTCCGTTCCCCGACGTGTTCAGGCCAGGATCAACCGCGTTGCGATTAGAATTTGCCCCATTCGTACTCGTGGCTCCGTTTGTAGGCCTATCCTGCTCCTCCGTAGGCGTGTCATCAACGTTTACAGTTCTGATGATTTCTCGACCGCGAACGGCTTCTCCGCGTTCGACGCGCTCGATGGCCTCGACCTGGCTCCAGAGACTAGAGCCAATGTCGTCTATGTCCAGAACTTGCACCGGAACGGGACCAGTGATTCGACGTTCTTGTACGGCTGGGTCGGATATATCGACCGAGAGGAGGGTAGAGGGGTTTGATCTGGAGAGGGATTCTGTGAAATCGGACGCGAGGACGCGGAAGAGCGCGGTTTGTGTGAGTGCGGAGAGAGGAATCGTGCGCTGTGACGCGTTCATGGAAGAAAGGAATTGGTTGAGCCATTGGTCGGAGACAGTGAGGGATTTTGTGCTTCGGAGATGTGTGAGGATATGTGAGTGAGCTTGGTTGGTCGCCATGGTGGGATAGTTGCGATGGAGGGGTTGTTTTGGGAAGTTGTGTTCGAGTGAATGGATCGCTTTGTATAGATCAAGGCATGGTTGATAGTAGCAGATAGTGAAATACAGAAGTAGAAGCACCCATAGACTTTCTAGTCTCGTGGAATAAAATTTAGTTGAAGACAAAAATAGTATCGCAAACATCCAAGCTTCAGATGCAAAAAGACGGCCTGAAATCCGGGGAAAGCACAGACCACAGCTTAACGACGAGCTGCGCCGTCGACTCGTCAGCGTCAACTCCTGAACAACCAAGTCGCTCGTTTTTTTCTTCGCTTTTCACTGCACTGTTGATCGTCCCAGTGTATAATCAACATGTCGACGATATCATCACCCCGTCCTTCCATTGCCTCGTCCCGCGCACACTCGCCCACACCGTCATCCTCGCGCCGTCCGTCCATCGACATCCCGAACACCAGCCTAAGCGGCCACCTCAGCACGAATTCTACATCCTCCACTGCTCGCGGAGTGTCTCCGTCTGCCCCCCAGCGTCGAAACCGCGCCGCACTACGTGACTATTATAATCTTAAACCTCCTGGCCCAGATGCCGCCGGTCCCGGGGGCTTTCGCTCGCGCAGCATCCCCCGAATCACCGATGCGGGCGACATTTCAAACACAGCGTCCGTGACACCGAACACGGAGTTGGATAACCCGAATTTCGATGCGCAGAAATACATTGACCAGCTTCTTGCGTCGTCGTCCCTTTCTACGGTGTTGAAGGCGGAGAATTCCCTCGTCGGAGATATCAAGACGCTAGATGGAGAGCGCAAGGCGCTCGTATATGATAACTACTCTAAGCTCATTCGAGCAGTTGAGACCATCGGGACGATGCGCAAGAGCATGGAAGAGCGCGGGGCTCCGTTGACTATGACCAAGACGCTTGGGCCGGCTGTGGCGTTCGTTGCAGAGACAGCCAGTGGTCTTATCAAGGAAGGAGAAGAACAGAGACGAAAGGTAGCGGCTGCTCGGGAGGATGACGGCAAGAGAACTCAACAGGAGACAGTAAAGTGGGTTCTAGGTACGCCGGAGAGATTGAAGACACTGCTTGCAGAAGGGAGGACAGAGGACGCGGAGAAGGACTGGAGCGAGGTCGAAATGTTGTTGAAGAAGTGGGAAGGAGTCAAGGGAGTGGCAGAGGTGAAGTCTGCTTGTGAAGAGATCATTAAACAGCAGCCACAAAAAGGACAACAAGAAAGTAAAGGAGACAAGGAGGATCAGGATTGAAAGGGAGACATTTGAAGGGTTCGTTACCCAGTCCATGAATCATCTGAGCACACATGATTGCTGCTCATGCCGCCCAAGTATTCAATAAGTGAGTCTCATCTATGGGAGACTTGCTATGGGCGCTCAGCTTTCTTGATCCTACTGCAAGAAGGCACTTCAGGACAGATTATGCCAGGATCAAGGCCTCAGATGTCACTCGCAAGAGGTCCTCCGTTCTCTGGGCATATCGTAGATCCAAATGGTGGATATATGTACCGATGTATTCATATGTTCCAATAATAGAGTGCCACTGTCTGGCCTGGAACTATCGTGGTATCAGTCTCGAACAAATCCATTCACATAACTCCAAATCCAAGCTTCATTTACATAAACAAATAACTCCCGCTAAATACTTCCATTCTTCCATGCCAAAGCGTCCTTGCTTGAGTACAGGCTGGCTTTCAACCCGTAGGGATTCGTGCTCTTGATATCCAGATACGTATACGCGTCGCACTTGTAGTAAATCGGTCTGGCTCCGGCCCCTTTATCCACCAGCCTTAACTCGACCAGCTTCTCCAAGACGCGCTTCACATCCTTTTTATCGTCATAATCGTGCGTGTAAATCGCCACCAATCTACCTCCCCCAGATTCATCATCAGTCGCGACTTTCGCAGCAACTCCCAATTCATCGTTCGCTGTCGCTTCCGCGACGGCAGCCCAGACTTTATCGACGTGATCAGCTGTCGGGAACAGCATCCATTTCCCTGATACAACTCCCGTCTCACGCGCGAGAGCAAACAGCGCCGTTTCTAGATTCCGGCGTAGCGGGACGAGCTTACGCCCCAGTGCAGCATTTGACCGCGGTTTGGCGGTAGATGAAGACTTCGTCTTCGGCGCTGTCTTATGATGCTCTACTTCGAGAGTCGCTTTCTCGTTTTGGTAGTTCCGAAGAAGCTCCGTCCCACGGGCGACGAGGGTCGAAACGGAGCCACTATGCAGGTTCTCACGGGCATTGTAGATATAAATCCACGCTCCCACGGGAGCAGCAGCTTTCGTCGTAGACGGAGGCAGCCGTGAGAGAAATTCTTCAACTGATTCTGACAGTTGACGAGTAGTCCTTGGATTAGTGCGAACAACCTGCGATGGTTCTGAAGCGTCGGGTTCGATTTTGGGTGTTAGTGATGATTTCGACGCAGCCTGTTCGGAGGCAGCCTTTGCTTTCGCTTTGGCATGTGCGGCGGCGCGAGCATCAGCTTTCTGAGCTCGGGACTGAATGGTAGCGAGTGATCGCGGGTGGATTTTCTCCCAGTAGTGAACTACGTCAAGGTCGGCAACGAGCTCTTCGAGACGTTCTTTTTCGTCGGAGTCGCCTGGTGTGTGGCAGTTAGTATACTGTGTGCAGTTCCAGAAACACAAAGCTTGATATAGACTGCTCCAGCTCCAAAAATACAGTAGAGGTGCTGTGAGAGCCACGGAACACGAGCGGACCGTACCGTAAAAGCTAGACTCATCGGACAAGACATCGAGGTCGCCCATGGATGCAGACCCGGGCATGGAATCAGCACGTTTCTTCCACGCTTGTGCCATGGCTAATATTCAATACAGGGGACAATTAGTAGTATGTAGAGAAGAGGAATGGTCTTTGTTTCTTGTCATGAGCTTTTAAATGAAAACATGCTGCTGATATCACACGCACATCCGGAGAAGACGCGGATAAGGCTAAATCAAACAGGGCCGCTTAAGCGGGTCTGATGAAGATCATGGAGGCTGACAGGATACTTATCATCTTACGGACTACTCTGTAGTTCAAAGACCTAATAATAAGCTGACGTTTCCCCATGGCTGAGTTAGCACACCGTCCCTCTTTGTTTCCTCGGTTGAGGGCAAACAGCATATAATAATGGGGGGAAACTTCTATTGTACATAGTATCTATCTTGTGCTGGACCATGAGGCCGACAGATCGATGGTTTAGAATAGTGTAACGATGAGAGCAAAACTTATTGTCCAATCGGCCTACAAACCGGTCCAAGCGCTATTTATGCTTCAAGAAGCCGCTAAGTGTGATCTAACATTGGAATCCTGTAATATGAGGAATCTCATTCCCTATCCCTCTGATTAAGATGTTCAGCAATCCATGTCAAACTGCGGTTGACCAGTTTAGTTATTGTACAGCAATGAATCCTCACGCTGTAGCCGCCACCAGAAAGCTCGCGAAAGCGACAAAGTCCACCAGGACGGACCGGATGCGATGGACACGAAGCCACTTAGCCAGGACCTTCGTACTGTGACCCTTCATGTTGTCCTCAATCATATCTTTGACCTTGTACATCACCAACGGCACAAACGCGAAGTGCGCCACGGAGAACAGAACACCACTCCAGTACCATCGCGTAGCACCCGGACTGCGAAGCTTCTCCCCTTGTAAAGCGATATTGGCGATCGACGTACCCACGGTTACTGTATGTAGTGTACCAAGAATCCACAGTGCTCTGGGGAGGAATATCTTCCAATAGGTAGGAAGTATGGCATTCGCCTTGTCGCCATGCACGGGTTGTTGGAAGTTGGATAGGAAGACTTCCTGGTCGACTGCGAACCAGAAGGCGGCGGTGCTGCTCACGAGAGGAGCGACTCGGAGGAGCTTTAGGGGATCGAAGAAGGCACCGGATGCCATTTTGGTTATTCAGTGCTGTATCTCATATGTATTGATGAGACTTCAACCGTATAAGTTGAAATATGGACTCAAGTTTGAGTCTTTGTGAGAAGTTATAGTCTACCAAGATCGCATGATACTTTAAGGATGCTGCTACTGACCGGCCCGGGAAATGGTCCCCACGGGGAATTCATCCAACCATGCTCCATGAAAGCCACGAGGATAACACAGAATAATTGTTGACAGGCTACACAGGAATTAAGTAGGTGGACTCCCGGATAGCCCAGTTGACCCAGGGTGGAGCTGAGAGCTGAGTGCACCATCCCAGGTCAGCGTTGCTCATCTCCAGTCACACAAAAGCACAGAGCACAGAGCCAGTCCTTCCCTGCTCAGTCGAGACCATCATTTTCGCTGTCTCTGTGCTAGACTGTTTTTCATGGCCCTAGGCTCCTAGAGGAGCAAGCAACACCTTCCCCTTAGTTTCTGGGAGATGATCTACATTGAATCTACAGCACCAGACTTGGATTAAAGATCTGCGCTAATAATGACTTACAAGTTTTATATTGTTGACCTTGCTATCCTACAATATGGACTATCGTTTCGACGAAACTAGAAAAGCTGGTTTGTGAATTTTGTGATACATGGCTGTGAGTAACAAAACAAGCAGGATTCCATTTTTGAAAAATCACTGATAATCTGTGCCAATGAGTCGGCTTCGAAAGATGCGAAGCTACCCTCGTTGAGCTAGGCTGCATGGGTATGGTATGCAACGATGCCCAAGGCTTTTGTGGCCATCTGTTGGGGTTTCAGCCTCGAGTATGAAAATATGGTATCGATCAGTTTCTGGAGACAGTAAAGTCCAATAAGATTGCAAAACCACAATAGGCCAATTTTCACTGGCATGTGTGGATCGCCTTAAGCTGTTGTCTGGGGGAAGCGAGTTGGTTATTAGGAAATAGATAGAGGCTAAGTTTAGTTATAACTAGTTAACTAGTTACCACTTTAAAGTAACTGGGAACAAAACCGTGATCTGTGTCATCCCGATTGTCGAGCACTCATTCAGCGTTGGAGCGGATTATCTCTCTGTTCTCTATTTCACTGGTTTTTATCAAATTGATTCAGAATGGAAGAGAATAAGGTGCTCCGGAGTAGGATAGAGGCCTTATGTGGAACGGTAGATGAGTTGTCTAGGGAGTTGGATCTTTATCGAACAGGTCTTGAAGCATACCATGGCGCTTCGCTCGAGTCACTATTCAAATGCCCTGAGTGTATCAAGACCAACAAGCGCCTCGATCATATCCGCGATCACCTCATCAAAATACACCCTGATAGTCCGTTTGCGAAAAACATTCGGGAGTTGATTAACAAGACAGAAAATCTCGAAGAAAGAGGCCCTTATTTAGAACAGTTGGGAAAGATTTTCCATCTGCCAGAAAACGAACCACCACCGCCCCCAAAAGATATCATGAGACTCCCCTGGCAATTGGCTCACTGGAAACGCAGAGAGAGTTCGAGAGGTACTGTAATCATAACCCGCCAGTATGGCACGGATCGATATTGATCAGATCGCAGTTATGGAGAGTTTCACTACCCCGATCAGGAGAACCCAATATCCTTACGACGCAACCAGGGACAGAGGCTGATATGCATTCGCTGGGGCGCCCAGAGTTGAGATTATTCAGCAAAGAAAAGTCAGATATCGAAATCACACTTGTCACCCATGTACCTCTTGAGAATCACTCGCTTCTCTTGTTCCACCTGCACCCGTCTGCCTTGTCAGTCGCGACCCTCAACGACCACGACCTCACAACTAATTAGACCTCGGTTTAGCCAATGACAGACAGAGAAACTATGCAGGACCGGGTTAGGAGGATATATGCCAGGTGTCAAATATCATTTAATCTTCTCTTTAAACCCAATGTAAGAACGGGTTTCTACTACCATGTGCCCCCAAAGTATGATATCAGATATTGCATACGGGAGAATAGAAAGGAGCAGGTGCAACTTTTGTCTGCCGAGTACCAGACAAGATTCACACAGATTACTTCCACCCAATATTTTATGAGCGCTAAGGAGCTACCAGAAACGACCAAATAAGGTTAACCTTGGGATAGTTAAAGGGTAATAAATCAACATGTCCCACAATATCCAGAGGCTCTATGAGGAACATGCCCTTCCTCTCTTCCAATGGAATCCATTCTTTCCCATAAATCACGAACACATTCTCCCGGACACAGAGGGCCTAAAATAATACGGGAAATGGTTTAGGTGCTTCAATGGTATTCTCTGTACAGATCAACGAAGATACTCATGGCTTTCTCTAGTTAGTGCCACTTCCCTAAGTCTCTGAGAATGGACACGTTACCAGTGCGGCAATGCTTCTCGTGACCATTTGCAATAATTTCATCCCAAAATTCTTCCCGGTAGGTTCGAAATCAAGTTCTTTGGACAAATTTAAGTTACCGTTGCTAAATGCCTGTTTGCAGAGAGATTCTCTACTAGAGGGGATAATGTCCAAGACGATCCGTAAAGGAAACTACTTATCATATCGACCTATCTGTTAGATAATTAGCTAAATCGTCTCCTAGACTCGATTCTCAACCAAGCTTTTCATAAGATCCAAGACTATTATTATCGACGTTATCTCTGTCGCCGTTGGTCCGATCAGCCCTACGACAAATAAAGCTTATGTCAGTGCTTTCTATATTTCCCAAAGAGGCACTATCACAGCTTACGAGTATCGATGACTTATTTTCTACGATGCTTTCGATGGACTTCACCAATATTCAATAATATTCAATGGTAAAATATGAAATAACCCATCGCTTCCCCTGGCTAGGTACTCAGCCAAAACCGTCCACTCCGCTCCAGGTTACACATATTCTCTCAAGACCTTTCTATTTTTACTCTGTAATCGGCGATTTATAAGCTTAAGCATGTCAAGCCCAGTGGCCTTAACTGCAGACATAATAGACCTTCTGGCGGAATAGACAAGCTCCACCTGCGCCACATAAAAGTTGGTGGCCGGCCTAGAGAGTAGTATATCAGCATATTTCAAAATCATTTATAACATGATTCTAGTCATCTCAAGTCTCCGGTGGATGTGGAAGTTGCAGGTTTCGTTACATACCACAGTTCTATCGAAGATACCTGGTCAAGGACGGACTAACTGCCATGGCAGACTTCAGAGCTTTTGCTATTGCTGACGACAAATTGGGGCCAAATTAGATTCTATAATTTAAGAGACATATTAAAGGCCACTTCAGCAGAATATGTCGGTCGTATCGATATCATTTCAGACCACTGGATGGAAGGGTGGAGACTTTTGAAAACGACGGTTTATCGCGCTACTGTATTCATCAGTGGCCCCTATGCGAACTCAGAAAAGAGGCAGATAGTTGAACCGACCAGAACAAGGGATTCCCCGTTATGAGATAAAGCATTATTCATATATTTGGTGCAGTATAGCTTAACAATTTAGACTTCTTCATACAACTTCTTCCTCAACAGGATGGTAGTATGTCGAGAACCAATCTTTCTCCAGAGGCTGTCACAACAATAGTCATTACATAACTCATTCTCAAAAGTGCTCCCCTGAGTAGTAACTACAATTCTACTGTCATATTGCAAGGAGTGTTAGTTCTAAAAAGGTGTTAAGGAGGCGCCGGAAGACATTTGTAGGATGTGATGGAATATGAGGAAGCCTGTAGGCTTGATCACCCCAGGGAAGAGTTTCTGTTAAATTTGAACGACCGTTCGATATCTCGTCCCTAGGACTGATTAACCACAAATCTGTAATTGAGATGTTTAACTTTTATTTATCACGCTCATTCGTTGGCTTTTTTTTTTGTTCCTCCTCTTTTTGTAATGGAGGCCGCAGAGGTATACCCGAACATGAGTTGAAGAATGAAACCCTCTTTATTCGAGACACATATAACGCAGTGGGTAGCAGACATATCCATCTGAGATATCACTAACCATAATCCACCGTTCATTGCTCGTCGGAGAAGCTCACAATCCGCAGCCCGTAATAGGGGTGAGCATGCGGTCTGTGATCAGTTTGCCTGGAGACTCTCGCGGGGGGGGACCTGGGCGATGTCCGGGCAGCACTTCGTATAATGAGACGCATGTGTGTGTAAATCATGTTTTCACTATCCCCACCTACGGTACCCAGGGGGGAACGGGCCATCCAGACCATCGGGACTCATTATCGATGCGGAGGAATGTGAACCTATATCCATCTGAAAAGCATCCGAAAACAACCTGGTTCCATTTGCCTTCTGCCTTTCGGATGGTATGGATCATGGCCATATAAAACAGGCATTGTACGAGACCTGTACCACCTTCGTTCTTCGCCTCCAGGACCACCAGGTTGGTCGCAGTGTTGTCAGATGCATTATACCATACCGCGTAGTCCGACCTGCCCTGAAGAGTTCGCTGCTTTCCCTTATACTCTACCTGGAGAGACAGACTGTTCTCCAAAAAATAAAATAAAATAAAATAAAGACAGGTTTATTGTCGTTTCTCATTAGTCTGCTGTTCTGGGGCAACCTGAGTAGTTAATTGTCGTTCGGCTGATACAATCCAGAAGAATTGCGTCCAACTGCAGGCAGCAGCTCGCCTGATTTGTGCAAGCTTTGCCAAGTGCCAACGTATTATAGAAAATGTACTGGTTTAATTATCAATCAATTTACCCATTTTGTTTGTGTCGGGCAATATGTTCAGCTTGAAGAATTCATCGCTTATTTCAAGTGGAAATTTCCCATTTACTTAAAAGAGTATGTTGAGATAACAATCTGTTATCGGAGGTCCTCCACGCCATATAAAAGGTATTATATTTCATTATAATGCTAAATTGTGTCCCTTTGCTGTACGTAATAATCTGCAGGGTTCTTAATCCAAATTGCTATTCTTATTAGATGAAAAATACTAACCCACGACAAGAGGTTTGAGAGAGAGAAGAAAATTCTGGTGTACGAGAAGGAGTAAGAATGAAGGAGGGAGGTTTATAAAATCGAGACATAAATAGGCGATAAGGGGTAGCTAGCGAAGTGATGTTTCTTCTACTACTCTTCACACTTTGTCGTAGGTGATGGAACGACCCAATGGGATTCTGTATTCACCATCCATTGAGACTGCAAGGGAGATGTCACGATTATCGGAATCACTTGATATATACAGGTTCTTATATCGGCTAGTATCTTGCGTGACACAATCCTGGTACCCACGCATCCAATGTGTCAGCCCTCGAATGTATTCCTGGAGTTGTGGAGATGCCGAGCGTATAGTTCTTGCAGCCAGATCCTCGAAGCTACGTATTTCTCCCTTGACGCATTCCACAGTCTAATCACTCGCTGCCTGCAATGAATGCCCCTCTCGAGCAAGTAGAGTCACCATATTGTGGTATTGTCCCGGCTGGTTCAATTCCATGGGCAGACTCTGCACATCATTCATCCAGCAGACCACATTATTCGTTCTCATCCGCAATACACGCACTGCTTCACTCTCGTATTCAGCTTGAGTAATTGGACATTCCGGGCCACAGTCGGAGAAAGCCGTGCATGGATTTATCCCACTCGTATGTCGCCGGATAGTCTTGTAAGCGGTGATGCTAGAGGGTTCAGGTTGGAGATGATTCATGATCTGTAGACCAGCGGTGGAAGCCCAGAGACGCATCCCGTTCGCGAACCGTCCAAATCGCTCATCGCCCATAGACGATCGGAACCTGTGACATATATCTGCCCAGGCTAGTTCTCCATAGAGGGGCGTAGGGCCTGGCTTGCCGTAATCAAGAACATCGATCATAGCAGCCAGATCAGCCAAGGTTCAATCAGACAGCGTCTCTACACGGTCAATGAAGAAGTCGGCTGCCAGGAAAAACCAAAGGAAGTAATCAGACGCGATTTGAAGGAATTCCTTGGCCGCGAGAGGATAGCATCGCGAGGCAAGCCAGTCATATCGGGCCCTCTCCGCACGCTGGCGATGCTTTTGCTCTGGAAAGAGAGCGTAATGATCACCCCATTCGAGCGTACAGTTTTCGACTTCTTGTGCATGAGGACAACAGGCTTCGTCCCCGATGGGAGGGACGATTAAACTTCTTACATCGTCCGCCTTGTATTCTTTATTCGCTTGGGATGGCATGATTGTAAGTATAACAGCTATATCGGGAAGTCTAAAAGGGAAAGCCTCCAGATCATATATGATCTGTCGGTAATGAGGACCAAACCTGTTTTCAGGTTAACCGTCTTACTATATTCGATCTAGCTTACGGTTCAGGAACGAAGATATCACCTACTGATCCATCCAAATCCTGATTTCTGGAAATGGTTATACTGATAGTGGCATTGCTATCGTTGCACAAAGGACTTGTCTATGATGACCTCTCACGTTTTCCATCAAGGTCGCTTTGACACAGGATCAGTAGTAAATCTCCAGAATCTAAAAGTATCATGTAAATGGGGAATGGGGAATTGATCTTCCGCAGATCTAGGCTCGAGCACCAAAGCTTCGGTAAGTTGGAACTTCAACAGCCTGCTTGTTTCTATGTTTAACCTCTGATCTTTTGGGAGGCTTGGGCCTCAGTATAAAGTTATTACTGAGACTGCCCGTCGGCCAACCATATATATCTTCATTGCGGTGTAGCAAATATACGAGAGCTGATGTCATATCTAGGGATAAGTCTTGATGAATTCATCTGAGATAGAATTGTGAGTGGTAGCCCACTGCACCTATTTCTTGGCCTTCATATGCCGTTAATGTATGCTAATCTCTCCAACAGCAGTTGACCAGAGTAAATATGCTCTTCACAAATCTGTTAAGCGTTCGATGAAGTCACCAAATTATTACTTCTGGGGTTGACCCCTTGTTGAAGAACCCATCTCTGAATACAACAGGAAAAATCCCACATAGCTCCCAGGAGTGTTCTATCAGTTCTTCCCTGTTATGCCCCAGAAGATGGCTTGCGTCTGACCCTTGAGATAAGCAATATAGTCCTGGATCAAAAAAGGAGGTAAAAGCGCCTTGGCGTGAGCTGATAGAGGTCCGCGATATGTCACGTAGTGATGAGAGTAGATGTGTATGCGCAACTGAAGCGAATCCATAGGTTCCGTTTTGCAGTCCTTTTGTGGACAGCAGAAGAGGGTATCAAAATCATGCCTGCTCTTTACGTGGTCTTTAAGCTTGTCCGGCCTGATGAAGCCCTCAGCTCCTGTCCGACAGCAGCCTAGAGCTGTACAGTCAAACCTAGCAGTGGTCGGGTCATGCATGGCACGGTGCCTACGGGCATCCCGCGCTCTCGTGAACGACTTTTCGCAGTTAGGCCAATCACACTTGTGTTTCTTGCATGCGTCTTGCTTTCCGTAAAAGGTTCTAGTACTTGTTTAGTAGTGGGTAAATGACAATTGGAGGGTCAAGTTGGTAACTAAACAGACCTTCCCTTGCCCTTTGGCCGACGGTCTTCGAGAACGCGAGCGTGTGGAGTGAACTCGAAATGCTCGGCCTTCTTGGAAGCTTCTTTTGCTGCCGGAGGAGATATTGAGGGTGGATCCATGTCGCCCCTAAAAGATAGTCTGCGACATCGCATATGCGCGCCCTTCGTCAGATCCTGGTCAAAAAAAAAAAAAGTAATCACCGAGGGGCCGATTGAGGTGCCAGCATGCGTTCCTGACTCGCTATTTCATTGACGGTCAAGGCGGCGTGGTCGTAGTCTGAAGGGAAATTGCTCTCTTCATGCGCCACTTGGACAGCCTGGTCGAAGGGCGCTTGAGATGCTTGCAATCCACTCCCATTGATGATCATGGTATCGAAATCTTCATAGTTTATCCAATCATCGAAATTCACGTCGTCAGACTCGAGCATGCGTTGCAAGTCGTTCAGAGAAAACTCGTCCACGAAGTCAGACATGGCTGCGGGCTGACAGGGTGCAGTACAAGGCTGGCGAATGAGCTGGGTTGAGAGATAACTCTAGCGGGAGTAGAAGTCCAAATGAGCGGTGAAGCAAATACCGTAGAGAGTGTAGTTATAAAGAAAAGTCACAATGAGTCCTGGGGGTTGCCAGCTATACTTATGTTTTCCGGCGACGATACCGGTACACTGGGGCGCTGTCGACGACGCCCCTGCTAGCACTCGATGCCATACGGCTTGTGCACAGGTGCACTGATTGAAGCACGATACTTCCATATATAGAGCTCTGCATTATTAGGACACTGGCTAGGGTAGTTGTATGTACTTCGTCACCGGCAAATCTCTCGGTCCAATATATGCAGATTCATAGCCGCTGGCTGGAATGCAACATTATGACGCTAAAGGTGAGGGTTATATCCGATGTCAATAGCCTGATCTGGGTCATAAATTCTAAGCCATATATCTAGGTTTTAGAAATAGCTCAGTGTCAACAAATATGTAATCCATGATGTCGAGGCTTTTCTGCGGAATGGTCCTCAGTGTATTAACAGCATCACGAACTCAACATCAACACGACCTGTGAGATCCTAGAATTAGAAAGGTAAACTGTTATCACGAGTCCATCTTCAAAATAAAATTCCAGAGTGCCTGTAGTTATCCCAGCTAGCCGCCGGTTGGGTCCTCTTTATGTATATCCGCCCCCGCTCACCGCCCGCATTTCTGCCCGTCGTCTTTTAGGGATATTTTCCTACCTATTTCTTCTATCAATCTTGGAGATGAGCCAACTTCATGCAAAATTCCAATGAGAAAAATTATTGGTATAGATCTGATTCCACCTATTCTTGACCATCTCATCTTTTCTACTCTTAATACCGGGAGTTGTGGCATTGACCCAATTCCTTCCTTTCGTATCATTTTTCCAGCCACTTTGAATATATATCTGCGATTTAATTCTACCATATCTCCTAAGAACCTAGCTGTATACATACAATCCACTACTACAACGACAAGTCCTGTTGAAAATGGCCGAGGAATCCATTCTTCATCCCAAGTCATGCAAAACGATTTTCCTTGACCAGCCACCGAGCTGTCTACAATTCTGCCCTCAAGACCCAGACTACTTCGTCGTGGGAACCTACTTCCTGTCCGAAACAAAGGACGAGGAAGGAAATGTGACGGCGCAGAAGAAAACGGGAAGCCTTCAATTGTGGAAGTTGGATGTCGATTCTAGGAATTTGTGAGCATATCGTAACTTTCTTAATTATGCATTGTTACGGAAATAATTAGATGTGTATCCATTCAACTGACAATGTGTCCAGAACACATATACAAACCGTACCACTTCCATATGCAGTCTTCGATCTCCATTTCCATCCCAGAGATCCAACGCTGCTAGGGGTCGCGTCTAGTGCCGCGGCAGTGGCTTTCTTCCGAGTCTCGAGCACTACCGAAGGGCAGGGGAATCCTCAAATCCAACATATCCGAACGATAGACGTCCACGAGGACTCAAGCATCCCAGCCCTCTTTCTAGCCTGGTCTCCAGAAATATTCCTACGTGGGAACGCGGAAGCCTTTGCCGTTACGTACTCCGATGGGCGAACATCCGTCTTCGAAACAAAGAATGATCTCACGAAAGCAGAATTCACAGAGCACCAATTCCAGCCAAAGCAGATGATAGAAGTCTGGTTTGTTGCTCTGGGGACGTTCCAAGAAGATTGGGAGAGTGACAAATCTTCCTCGTTTCTTTTTACTGGTGATGATTTTGGAACTTTGAGGACTATCCGCTTCGCTTCAAGTGAAAGCGAAGCACACCCCGAAGACGATGAAGCGACTCTTCCTTCAACTTTGCTAGATTATAGTGATCGAGCCAGACACCATAATGCGGGTGTTACGTCTATCCTTCCACTCCCTGTGCCATTGTTTCAAGGAGCCCCGCTTATCCTGACCGGTAGCTATGATGAATATCTTCGCGTATACCACGCTACGCAGAGGGGCAATGTCCTTGCAGAATTGTGTCTTGGTGGTGGCGTCTGGAGGTTGCTGGTTTTACGTTCTTCGATGCCGCCAGAGAAGACTTTCTCTGCTCTAGTTCTCGCCAGTTGTATGCATACAGGGACAAGGCTGGTGCGGGTCACTTGCGATGGATGGGACGAGGGAAATTGGAACTTTGAACTGTTGGCTAAGTTTACAGAGCATGAGAGCATGAATTATGCTTCGGACGTGTGGCGGGGAAAGGGCATCAAAGAATCAGAGCTGCTAGTTGTCTCCAGCAGTTTCTACGATCGGAGAGTCTGCGTCTGGGGCGTGGACATCTAATCGAAATCATCCACGGCAGCATACGTTCCAAATATCCCCTTGATCAGAACGGATACTAAGAGGTGGGTCAAAACAACGCTAATTTACATGCTACCAAGCTTACTGAGGATACAAGCATGAACGAAGAAAAGGATAGTGGAATCATTAATCCGAAGTCATGTCGCTTGATATGATCAACATGCTGCGAAAACAACCGTAAAGTACAACATGCCAAACCGAATATGAAGAAAGCAAGACCAGACCAAGGGCAGAAAGTTCGTCCTAAACAATGGTCTCTAATTCTCTTGCATATCCAATCGTGTTCTCGATAACCGTACCGCTCGCGACAAGGATATCCTTCTCGGAGCGCTGTCCAGGGATGGCCTGGGAGCCCTCCTCGGCTTCCTGAGGGAAGTATATCCGACCGTCACGCAGAACCCAACCACGTTCCTGGGCAAACTCCGCAACAGCACCTTCAGAGTCAAGGAAAAGCAGGTTCTTGGCGTTGGAGATAGGGAGGGATGGGTATGCCCTTTCTGAGCAGTCGGCGATCTCTCTGCGGATGGTTCCAACAAGGACCTGTCAACATATTAGCATGTTGCATGAGATATAGACAATATAGGAACATGAAATATGGGTGAAAGGGTCCAACTCACATTCGAGAATAATCCGAAATCCTCCGTAGGAACTCTCTCCGACTTCGTCTCCCTCCATACCCTATCATAGCTTCCCTCCATCAAACTCCTTTCCAACTCCACGGGATACTTGATGTAGGGATCATCCTCAACAGACTTTCCCTTCAAACTAGCCTCAACAACCAGCCCCTCCAAAACAGTGTGGAAATCCGTGTTATTCCCCACACTCAACAGCAGGAGCAGATACAGACCGGTAATCTTGCTCCGCTGGCTCGTGCTCAGATCCAGACCCTTACCGCCTGCGGTCGCCTCGATATGTCTCTCTGCATCGTAGAATGGCTGTAACTGCTGGTAGTACCGCGTGAAAGAAGGGGCATCAGCCCGTCGGATGGAAGTGATAGCGCCCAGCTCGAGGATATGTCGCGCCTGCGAGAGCAGCTGTGGTGGCGTAGAGGGTGTAGGGACCAGTGCATTCTGCTGGAGAAGAGCGCGCTTCGCATTGCTAAGCAGAGAGGAAGCTTGGTCGAGCTGTTGTTTGCTTAGGCTCGTTTGGAGCTGTGAGATGAGGGTGCGGAGATCGGCCATGGTGGTGTTCGTCAGTCGATCAGATAAAACGAAGGAACCGGCAGAAGAAAATGGAAATATAACGTCTAAGCCGAACTGTCTATAGAGAAAATAGTTCTGGCCAAGGAAGGAGAAGTATGCAGTGGTGGGATGAAAGACGGAGATGTCAAACTGGTCTCGAGCGATCGCCGACACTGGGCAGCAGCTTCATGACGGAAGCTCCAGCCACGGACGCCGCTGCTGGCCCGGAAGAGGGTTATTCCGTGCTGGTTCCACGTGACTTATGGATGGCCATTTATACAACGACGATATCTCTCTTTGAATGTTAACTACGTAAAAAAGTGTTATTGTTAACATTGTGATCTCTCTCCAGGTACATCTCTACATGGTATCGAGATGATGCATGGTAATTTGGGGTCCATACTACGAAGACTCGGATATAAGTGAAAATGTCATCGTGCTTGCGACAGTATTAGCTCTGGGTATATCGTATATGTTATTATTAGTGGAGTATGATTGTCTGCTTGATTATAGACATGCTTGGTGTGGTGACTAATCCGAATGTGGAATTACTAGTTAAAACTAGTATTCGATACTTGGTTACAAAACATCCAGAATAACATCACACTTACCCAAAAAGGAAATCACAACATCACGCCACTTTACAACCAGCAAAGAAAAAGGCAAAAAAGCTCACATCCCCGGCCTCCCTAGGGAGGAGGATGATGCTACAAAAACCCCACCTTGCTTGTGGTGGGTAGGGTTTTTGCACCCCTGGAGGTTTAATATAAGGCTTCACTTGATGTCTTGGAAAATCCGACCAGCCAACCACTTCCTCAACCATCTGCCCCCTCCAGGGTTCGAACCGAGAGCCTAGCTGGTCGAGTAGCAGAAGCGCAAGCTCCTACCACTAGACCACCTAGTCTCCCGGGGTTACTACCTGATCCTTTGTTGTGGAATATATGGGTCTTGTGTTATGGAGGGAGCCGGATGGATTGGGTCACGTGGTAGTGTTCTTTTCCTCGGAGTGAACGATTATCCAGGTTGCTTATGGAATAATAAAGCCTTAATTGCGTGACGGACGCCTTTGCTTTCGACCATACTGAACATCGCCTTCCTAATAAGCAGTAGTAGCTATGAGCGATATTAAGAGTACTTACTTGTTCTGCTGATGATATTTGAGGGAACTCCGTCATGATCGAGTCCTGTACACGCACAGGATGTGTCATTGTGATTCCATTATATACTATCAGGCATATGTTCGCGGCAAGCAAGAGATATACCAGTCGAGATATAGGAGGGGCATAGGATAAGCAACTAACTGCATAGAAATGAAGAAAGAATACACCTAGAATGCTCTCAGTTAGGCCGACAGAGCAAGCTCGGAAAGAGTCGAGAACAATGGCGTCCCTAGCCCGGTGACAGGGTCCCATCCTGGAGTGGCATTCCAACTAGCATATGGCACGTAAGGTGTCGATCTGCCTAACCAAGTTTCCCCGCCCAGACATCCATTGGAACCACCATTAACAATGTCAGTGAAACCTGTCTGATTGAGACTGTAAATCCAAGGGTTCAGAAAGCCAAGGGCCGACTTATTCGCAGCAAGGCGGACAGAGTTCAGGTCTGCGACGATAGCCGCAAAGGTTGGTGCAGCAGCACTAAGGAATACGTCAGTACGATCTTGCAGCATGAGGAATAGTAACTACGAACCTTGTTCCTCCAACCAAACTCGTAAGTCCATGGTCAATGATCGCAAAGTTGTTCGCCTGGGTCGCGACATCGGGAAAACCTCGTCCCTTAGGATTGTAGAGCCCCTTCCATTGACTTCCCAGACGGGCGAGGTATCGAGAAACTGCTGCCTCTTGATAAGACGGGCGAGCAAACCGCTCAGAAAACCCTCCTGCCGAAAATGAAACTGCCTTCTCAGGATTGACTCCTGTTGTGCCACCCACGGAGGTAACGAATGGACATGAGGCAGGAAAGACTGGAAGGAATTTGGTAGTATTCTTTCCATCGTTGCTTAAGCAGGAACTTCCAACCCCGCTGTCTCCGCTGCTGAAGATAACAGACACACCACGAGCGCCTAGCTGAGCAAACAAGTTGCAGGTGACATTGGAATACGATGCTGGCACACTCTGTTCGTCTTCACCATAAGAAGTAGATAAGACCGATGGCAGTTGATCGTCTGGCAATTTCAGAAGATAATGGAGTTGGTCCAAGTATGGCTCGTTGTCGGAATCATTTGCATCGGGCTGGTCCGCATCAGGGACAAGAGGGCCACGGCCGCCAGTGGTGTAGAAAGTACCGTTTACTCCGTACGAGAGAGAGTAGCCGTACTGAACGTCCAGGGCGGCTTCCGTTGCACTGTCAGATGAGTTTTGAGGGTTGACGCCACCGTTGATTGACGTTACTGTGAAATTGGCATCTTGCTCGTTAGGCGCGTACGTCTTTAGAAATGCATAGAAGTCGCTGTAGCGAGCATATTGCCCTAGATATCCCGAGATCCCAAGCTTATTGCGTGGATTGGGTGTGGCCACAAAGTCGTCTAGTTTGTACAATTTTCGCAGACAACTTGGGGTAACAGTAGAACCACAGTCAGCACTTGTCACGTTGTCACTGATGGTGATGCCGTGGTCAATCAGGAAACTTTTGTGAGCATGAGGTTCACCAAAGCGAGTTGTGGGCTGGATGAGCTGAATATATGGCCGAATTGCGTGTGGAAGTGAATACTCGAGGGTTCTAATTCTTGTCACCCGACTTTCGATGTTGTGAAAGTAGTAGAACCGAGCCCTCAGCATTCGTTCTGCCTGCTGCACGGGGATGACGATGTTGATCCAATCGCCATCGTTTTCAATGGAGTCCTCTGGTACTCCTTCTGACTCCAGCCATGCAAGGATGGCTTGGGATACCCT
Source organism: Paecilomyces sp. PK2413 (assembly GCA_023624055.1). Taxonomy (NCBI): domain Eukaryota; kingdom Fungi; phylum Ascomycota; class Eurotiomycetes; order Eurotiales; family Thermoascaceae; genus Paecilomyces; species Paecilomyces sp. PK2413. The sequence continues at coordinate 1,517,697 of JAMADQ010000004.1, forward strand.
TGAAGCTGGACGAAGGAAGTCTCTGATTTCCTCTTGTTTGAGGTGTTTTCCATACTTCTTGTGACCTGGTGTCGACAGGTCGATCACCAGTTGTTCAAACTCAGCAGCCCGATCCTGATGAACCGCAAGCCGAAGGCTGAGCAGCTTGGATGCAGCAGGAGTGGCTCCCCGAAACCAACCATAAGGCACTTCAGGGAGGCGCTCCACGAGATCGTATTCCAGAGGGACCGCAGGAACAGTCGACAACGACAGTAAAAGGGACAGGATGCCCAAAAGAAAGACCGAAGAGAACATCTGCGCAAGTGATTCAGTGGACCAGGGAACGAATGCTGAAAAATTCAAGTCCTTATGAAGCTACTATCTTGAACCAGCTGCAGTGCGTGCACCTTCGACTGTATTCCGCGCGGCAGATGTATGCCGTGGATAAGAGAATGGATCAACGGTGCAAGCATTTGGCTCTTATACTTAAGGGAACCACTCCCGGTGTCTTGCTAATTGCATGGCCCTCCAAGAGGGGAAGATTGGCAACCTGCATGGTGCAACCCAACCGGGATCTTCATCGTTTATCTTGCCTGCCGTTGCTCCGCCATTGTTTACCTGGCGAGGTCGCGGCTGCAGAAAGTTTAGCTCACACTCTAAATGAACTAAGCAAGCCATCGTAGTGGCAACAAGAGTAATAAGGTCCACCGGATGGCTCTGGCTGAAAGCTTGGTTTGATATATCACGAACTTGATGCTCTAGGGCGATCGCTAGACAATCTATGTCGCGTCCTCATGGTCTTCCGGGTATTATTTTGTTCACGGATATCCCGTGCGTTGGGAACATTCCCTAGCCGTTAGGAGGCCTCCCAAGATTCCTGGCTCCGCTTGGCATCGATTCTGACGAGTCAGGACAGCGTAACATTTTCAAGGTGATCAGATATTGCTAACCGAGCCGATCTAAGAGATCGAGAATCGGTGCATCCTCCGTCTCTACTCCGCAGGTTATCTCCGTATTCTAGGTAAGCGGGTACGAGTGATACTCTGTAGCCGTGCATGGTCCGGAAGCCAGGCAATTCACCGTCGGCGAATCGACCTCAGAAATGGCGTCAGCTGCATAATATTATTGAGCGTCGTATCACAACGCTGAAATGGATGCTCTAATAGCAGGACCTAAGTACCAGCAGCAGGGATCACGGGAGCCAAGTCAATAGTGGGAATGCATTAGTGGGATAGGAGGCCTTTCTCCGTCTCAGCAATGGGAACCCGCTCAGGTTAATGAAACCTGAGAACCGGGGTACTAGAAGAACGATGCTACCCGACATGGCGCAAATTAATAGATGAATCTATTAATCGTGGATTGAGTGTAACGCATCTTTGAAAACAGAGGATGACATAAGCATATTCCACGTGATGGTGGTCTCGGAAGACTTTCTCCGAATTGCCGGATCGACGTCACTGGTAAGTGATCACGTGCCCAGCCGAAAGAGTAGGAAAAGAAAGAGAAGCTGGTATATCAGCTGACCGTTTTTGAACTGAGGAGATCAAAATTCATCAATGCAATATCCAGACATTCATCTAGAGTGCCATTAGCACCTTGCCTCAGAAAGTTGGTGCGTTGCTGTACGGCATAGACAATTGCAAGCATTGTAACTGTACCACATCCATCCAAGAACTCCGCGATCTCCCCACCAAGCCCCTCTTCACAGGCTCTCGCCTCAGGATAATCTTTGAACGAACTGGAGGGGTCGATTGTCAGTCAATTCTCCCTGATAATTGATACAGGGACACAATGTCGTTGCTCTGATCAGGATTTGCGTCAGATCTTCTATTTCAGTGTGGTCCGCTCATCCCAGCATATCTTCTGTTTGGGTAGACGTCATCAATACCTACCTTCTTTGCATACCTAGGTATCGCTAAAGCTTTCTACGTTTCCCTTCTCCAGGCATACGGCACGCCTTTGCAGTTGATCTGCTATCTATCACTGCTTGTCAGACATTGCAGCCAATATGTCTCAAGAGATACCGGAACAACGCCGGCCCTCGCAGGCAGAGAATCAAATACTTTCCAAGTCTGATATTTCTCTTAAGGAACGCTTCTTCCGTTATTTCCAACATGAGATCACAGGTATTCAGACCCCTCTCGTGGAGGAATAGATATATCTATGTGGTTTAGTTCCAGAACTGACCATATCTCTTTCCGATGATCAGCTCTTCAGGAGCAGATGGACCGTCTCGCGGATACGTCTCTGGTGGCCGGGGAGCGATCCGATGCGGCCGATCACTGCCTGGCAGGCATTGCACGATTGTCAAATGAGGTCAAGGATGCTTCCAGTTATATACCTACGTATGATCAGCGAATATATGCAGAAGTGGGTTGGACTTTTCAAACTGAATGCGGGATGAATGCATTGACAGAATAGTCAGGCCATTAAAGCACTCCGCGACAAACTGACCGAAACGAAAGCCTCTGTCGCGCCGCGGCAGAAATTCTCGTTTAAAACGAAGAAGAACCCTTCGGCCGTCTCTCTAGCCGACGCTGCGGAGATCGCTGCCCAGGGTCGTCGCCATATTCCTGGGTATCGCTCACCTGGAGGGTCATCACCAGATTCATCTGCGAATCCGACCCCCAACTACCCGTCTACGCCTCTATACGAACCTGCGCAGCAGCAGATGAGACCTGAAGTCGTGCCAGCTGCATCTCCCGCCTTCGAGGGTGGGGACAAGGAGGGTATCACTAATATTGACCCCAAATGTTCTTCAATACGAAGACCTACTTTCTCAGCTGCCTCTTCCGTGACTGTTGATAATCATTATGGCCTTCATATTATGCTTCCTGCATCTGCCTCGAGTGCAACGGTCCCTGCATCTATTACCTCGTTGCGACACTGTGTTGTTGACATGTCGATTCCAACTGCTAACGGGAAGCCATACGCCAGCTTGACAATAAAGAATGTCAAGGAGAGCCTTCTCATCTGTGGTCAGGTAAATGGCCCAGCACACATTACCGGGGTTGAGCACAGTGTCATCCTCGTATCCTGCCATCAGTTCCGCATGCATGACTGCAGAGACGTCGATGTCTATCTCAGCTGCAGCAGTAACCCAATCATTGAGGATTGCAATAGTATTCGGTTTGCAAGAATACCAAAGGTATATGTGAGTATTATTGGTCGCTGTGCATGAAATGACCGCCTACCTCTCACACCCTTTCATAATTGAAGCCTAGCGTTAACAAATGTTCGTTGTAGGCATTGGACCAAAACCAGCCCGAAGCTTCCGACAATTGGAACCAGGTCGAGGATTTCAAATGGATAAAACTAGAGCCCAGTCCAAACTGGAGTCTCCTCGACCCTAATGACGCCGTACCTGAGGAAGTATGGGCGGAGATGGTTCCAGGCGGACCCTGCTGGTCTCTCGAGGACATCTTACGAGCCACAAAAGTACTGAAAGAGTAGTACGGAGGCCAGCAACCCGCTGTTTTCCCTTAGCATAACATTCGAGAACATAGTTTTAATATCCTTCCTTTCCAATTTCGGTCTCAGTTTCTAGCCTTGCAAACTATTCATTGGGAACTGGTTGTGTGGGTTTCGGACGTTGGAAAAACGGAGATTGCGGCGCAGCACAAGGGCTTTACTACTTACTTTATGCACCTCCTGCAGATATTCGGAATGCGGAATGATTTCCTTCCATAACATGTTTGTGTGTATGTACTGAAATAACAATCTCAGTATGTCGAGTACAATAGTATGAGTCGTATCATTATACTGTCCTTAAACTCGTTTTGGTCAGAGACACCGGGTCTATTGCTGAAATGCACATGCATTCGACGATCTTTGTCTTCGCGAGCCATCTAATAATAAATAATTTCCCTGTTTAAATTAACAACACGTGCGTGAAAAAGAAGCATACAAATCAACAAGTGTTTATATGAATGTGCACAAGGTAGACTATAATGTTTTAGAACAGTTAATGATTTAGATAACTGGGGTAAAAAAATCAACTACACTCTTCTTTTTACTCCAGCTAAGCTTGAAATTTCTTCATTCACGGCCCATGCTCTGCATCTCGAACCCTCTCAGACTCTCCTGTTCTGTCTAGCTGAGTACTTCGACAGCCCCGCTAACCGATTCCCTCATCTTGTCATCGCACAAAAACATAGGTCGAAGGATCAACGCGCTCAGAACAAGGACAGAATATCCTCGTTGGTCTTCTTGGGCTGAGTACCTGACGGAGGCGGAGATGTCGGGTTTGAGTTTCCTGAAAGATCCAGACCTGCGAATCCATTCATCAGGTCTGCGCTTGCACTGCCATTGGCACCGCCAAAGCCGGTGTTCGCAGCGGGTGCAGTCTCACCACCACTGCCGAATACACCAAGAAGGTCGTCGAGGTTGTTGCTTGATGCAGGTGCACCTACAGCAGGCGACTCGACACGCACAGGTGTACCAGCCAGACCTTCCAGACCGGACATGCCGGCCGTAGGTTCTTTCTGTGCAGAGGCCGGTGCGGTACCGTCGAAGTCGATATCCAGTAAGTTCTCGACATTGTTCTGTGCTTGGGGGGCGTTCGAACCGCTGACAGCAGCGGCAGCGGCAGCTGCCGCCAGAGGGTTCTCGCGGGCGTTTTGCAGTTGTTCCCTATCGTAACGTTAGCAAGAAATAGGTGGAAGTTCAGTGAGGACACATACTCGATAGCGGCACGCATAACGGCATCGGCGCCAAACCGACCTTGCCCAATGAACTGCTCTGGGGGCTTGTGGTAGACGGATGCCAGAGTTGAAAGTTCGTTCAGCAGCTGATCGAGAAGAGTAGGGGGCAGTGACTGGATAGTAGTGACGATTGGGGGCTTCTCAGAAAGGACAACGGTCTTTGCGGCGTTCGGATCGCTAGTGTTCGAGAGCAGACGCCAGTACACATAGGCCCGGTCGCGAATGTCGGGGTTGTCATTCTCTGCAGTAGCGGCTTGGAGAACTTTCTGCACCAAGCCCTGCGCCTTGTCAGGTCGCTTGAGGAAGAGTTTCACGACTGCAGTCAGGATCTGTAGCTGCGTCTGTTTGGAAGTTAGCATAAGCAGAGTCCCAGAAGGACCAGCACCGACGCACCTGAGTGAACTCTTCATTGAAACCGTCAACGAACCCTGCCAGGATATCGCCCGCATTGCTAATCTTCTCCGCATATTCTCCCACGATCCAGATCAGAGAGCCTCGGGCGTTGGGCTCATCCAGCTCATCAATGCACTTGCACAGAGTAGGAATAATGCCTTCATAGCCGGGGTATTTTCGGAAGATGTCCTTGATAACGACAATTGCCTCCTGTACGACGTAATTGACCTTCGTATTGATGAGGTCCAGCAGCGTGTTAACACACTTTTCAGCAGCAGTCTCAATCTTGATCGCAGTTTGACCGATAGCCTTGACTGCCCGACGGACAAAGTCCATGTCGACTTCTAGGGCATATTCCTTCAATTCAGCCAGTAGCTGGTCCACGTTCTTCTCGTTGGCTATCCGGACCATGATTTCAAGCTTCTGGAACTTGACGTACGGAGGATCGTTGTATTTGCAGAAAAAGACGCGGAGCTCCTTGCTAAGAATATCGGGTTGCTTCTGAAGGAGTAGGTCAATGTTCCTCAACGCGACATACTGTACTTCAGGAGCGGAAGAGACCAAGGTGACTTGTAATCATCAGCATTTGTAGTGCATGGAAGTACCGGCTATTCGTACCTAGTGGAGGCGCCATCTTCTTGAAGTATGACTTGGATAGATCCGAATTGATGTTTTTCATGTGCATGAAGACCACCTTGACAGCTGCGAGAACCACACTAGCGTTCACATGTTGAAACTGGGGAGCGACACGCTCGCAGATGTGCTCCGACTCCTTCACGTCTGCTGTTCTGTAATCCGCAAGTGACGTCAATATCGTAACTCGTCCCCATTCCGTACATTCATTCAGAGCCATCAGCATCTTCCGCAGAGTGTTAGGTGTAATCTGCAGTGCCTTGGTCTCAGGGGCGCTCTCGCCGATCTCAGCAAGAGCAGTGACCGAGTTAGCCACGACCATGGGGTTGGGGTCTCCAATCATTTCTTGCAACATCTCCAAGAAACCATTTTCCAGACACATCGCAGGGTTGAGGTCGAACAGCTTGGCCACGCAGATTGCGGCCGTCTTGCGCACGTACGGTGACTCGTCACGTAACGTCTTCCGCAATGGCTCCTCCATATAATCTACCATCTTATCCACCCGGATACAGCCCATTGTTCGTATAGCAAGCGCTCGAATGAGAGGATTAGGATCTTCCGAATCTTGTACGAAGGTATTGACAGCGAGAATGCAAAGATCAGGGTGGGATTTGGCGTAATTCCTGCCAACTGTCAACTCGAGAGCCACAGAAAGGGGTCGCTGAGCATTGTATGGAGGACGCACATCAAATACAGATAGACAAGCTTCTTCTGGTCGAGATCGTTCGTCGCAATGTTCTTTAGGACATCAGGGAACAGGGCGGACACGTCCTTGCCCAGGGTCATGGCCATAATCGTCTTCTGGATGGCTTCTTTCCTATACCACAGTAAGCACTTCCCGCTCTGTGAACGTCGCGAATAGATCGCATGACAGTTCTCCGTACCGTTCGTATGCATACTGAGACCTGTGATGTCTGTCAGTATTGTTCCGCACAGGGTGTCGAGTTGTTGAGTTGTCCAGTTCACATACACCAGGCCAGATCTCAGTTCGAACGTCTCTCCCTTCCTGGGCACCGTAAAGGCACCTCTTATCCGACTCATCGCCATATCTGCGATGCGTGAGCTTCAGCGGCGACAAAGTCGCGCCTCCGCAAGTGTAATGGCACGTTGTATGAAGCTGAAACTGCCTCCTGCGAAAGACCGCGGGGTGTCGGTCGGTGTCAAGTGCGGCGAAGCGTCAGGGGAACGTGGCGCAACTGCGAGTAAGCTAACAGATCAAATTTGCTATCTCATTATCCGCCTGCGCGGAACCTCGGCCAGGAGAAAGCAAGTGAGGAATACACAGCAGTCGTGTGGAGGTTGCGGAGTCGAAGGTCGAGCCTCTGGAGTTCTGATATGGATTGAATGATGCTGGCCGATCCACAAAAGGCGGCTCCCTCGTCCTCCCGAGCTTAACGGTCGACTAGCGACACCGCTGGCTGGGCCGCGTCTCGAACGAAGTATTTCCCCTGACACGCCCAGTGAGAGGTATTCTCTGTATTCTGGGGTAATAGGTGGCCAGGGCAGCAGGCCAGTATCTCGTCGAAGATGGTATGTCATCTCTGTGGAGCAGATGAGCGGCATTGTCTGATCTGTTTTAGGCCAATCTTCCTAATTTGCGACGACTGTTTGTTGAAGCCCGATCAGAAGCTGAGGAGAATGAGTACTCCAGAAATGCTGTAAGTCATTTATGCGTTGAGCAATGAGATCAGTGCTGATTCGATCGCATAGTTCTACAACTTGGTGCTCTTCATCTCCTCAGTCGCGGTCTTCAGCCTGGTTGCCCAACGTATGAGCGGAGGCAAGTCCTATAAATAATGGAGCATGCAGATGCTACGTCTAGATCGCATACTACGTCGGAATGAAAAGATTCGTATAGGGCCAGCCGTATGCTCATTATAATTGATGTCATGGAAAGTTAGCGATACAATGTGGGTGTTTGGCCATGAACGGCCGGGAGGAGCAGCCAAAGATCGTTCTGCAAAACGAGCTGCTATTCATGTCTTCTGTGGATACACTGGGAGGCGACGGATGGATCAATCTGTCTCCTCACCATCGTCACTGAGGAAGGCGAGGACCTTTCGTCCGCGCGGTGCTCGTGTCTTAGGTTGGCTGTCTTCGCTCTCCTCGCCTGCGCTCCCAGTACCCCAGCGCTTGGCTCCTTCTTGCACCATTTCGAGATCGGCCTTCAGTTCCCTTTCTTCACGAATCTGCTTGGCCTTTTCCAGAGAATAGCGGCCCTCCATGCCCGCGTCTTTTAACATATCCTTCAGATGCTTGATCTTGGCCTTGGGTGTGTCGTAGGGAGCCAACTCCCTTGACCACATCTTCCGGATTCCACATTTGAGCAGCCATCCTTGAAGGCGCTTGATCTCCGCCTGATTTGGATCTAAATCGGCGTCTTTCTTCTTGGAAGCAGCTGGTTTCCGCCCATTCTTTCCCGTCGATTCAGCCTTGGTGCTTCTCTGTCGTTTCTTCTTTGGTGGTGGTTCTTCATCAAGGACGACAGACATCTCACTTTCTGATGCTTCCTTATCTGCAGATTCTGGAGACCCCTTAACTTTCGGCTTGGGCGCCACATCAGACTCATCCGACATGCCATCCTGGCTGGCGTCCGATTGTTGTTTATCGGTCGTTCCCTTGATGACCTTCTTTCCTGGTTGCTTTACCGGTTCCCGTTCTTCGTCACTAGATCCGGAAGGCTGTCCGGATTCTAGAGGTGTGCTAGCCTTACGACGCTTTCTGGGCTTCGAAGTATCTTCTGATTTCCCCCGCTTGGTTTCCTTCGCCTTCTTCGGGGGTGCTTGCGCCTTTTGCGGTTGAATTGGAGACGCGTCTTCTTCATCTTCTTCCTCCTTTTTCTCCTCTTGTTTGTTCTCCTGTACTTCCTGTAATAGACGAGATTACTGGTTAGCAGTGCGAAAAATCTATACCGCAACCGCAGGCTGCCAATGCGAAAAAAGAGACACATACTACTTCATCCTTAATAATCTCACCACTCTTAGTCTTCCAACGTTCATCGCTCTTGAAGAAACCCTCCTCTAGCCCCAGCGCTTTCTCTGTCGCAAGTCGCACCCTCTTGACGGTCAATTCATCCAAATTGCCCGTCTTGAATATATTTGCAACCGTATCCCGTAGACCTTTCTCCAGCTTCTCGTATGACGGTATCTCCGGCGTAGACTTCTCGGACTCGGACTGCTCTGAATCGGACATGGCGTACTTGGGCGGCATCCCGGCGCGATTATCTCAATGGCTGCGAGCGATTGCGCGGTGTTGCTTGTCAAGCGATATTGAGTGCGCGACGCGTCAATCGCGCAGTGTTAATATAGTGGACAATATAATATTACAATAGCAATAAGTGATCTTAATCAATGAATCCCCAGCTGTGTCCTTGTCGCGTTTCGCCTCGTTCTTTCTCCGCTTTCGCGCCTCGGGAGTGGAGAGGTCCCTTAGCTCACTCACTTGCAGAGGAACAGGCATGGCGGCCTGAGCTTTGCGGCGCCAAATCCGGGGACTACCGAATACGGACTTGGCTTGGGTTCTTTTTCTGACAAAGCTTCCATGACTTACTAACTACGCATTGCCTGAATTATTAATTCCGTTTGTGCCGTGTATTCATTTAATCTATACTGTACAGTCTTCATCTACGTTCATTTCCTCAAATTTAGACTGAATTGGGCTTGCCGTCGTTATTTTCTGAAATACTCCCGATCTTTGGTTGCTGCACGAAGTCTATCTATTCTATCAGAGCTCCATCCACCAGCAATTGCATATTGCGGGCAGAGCGCAAATCATGGCGGAAATCTTGGAAGAGCAGATGGAAGCTCTGCGCCAGCAGCAGAAGCGCAATCAGGCCCCAGCTGGACCGTCATCTGGAAAGCAACAGGACGAGAATCAGAAGGACCTCCCCAAGGGCATTGTGCTGGATAAGGATGGGAAACCGTACGTTTGCTATCTTACTTGTTCTTGTAGCTCACAACACAGCACAGAATAAAACTAGACATCTAACTCGATACTCTTACTCTAGATGCCGTCTCTGCACCTCTGCTGCATCCTGGAAAGCCATGGCGAAAAAAGCCGCTGCTTCCTCTACCGCGACCACCACCGCTGCCGCTACTACATCCACAGCTACATCCACATCTACGCCCTCAGCAACTCAGAACGAGTGCCCTCCCGACGTCGAGGCCCTCGGCCGCTCTACTTGGACTCTCCTCCACTCCCTCACAGCCGCGTATCCTAGCACAGCGTCATCGGAGCAACAGACGGAAATGAAGTCTTTCCTCGGTCTCTTCTCGCGACTATATCCGTGCTGGGTATGCGCTGACGATTTCCGGACATGGATGGCAGATCCGCGTAATGTGCCGCGGTTGTCGGGCCGCGCGGAGTTTGGTAACTGGATGTGTGAGGCGCATAATGCTGTGAATCGCAAGTTGGGTAAGAAGGAGTTCGATTGTCGGTTCTGGGAAGAGAGATGGAGGACTGGTTGGAAAGATGGACGCTGCGACTAAATGGCGGTGTTTTGGGTGGAGCAGATGGACAGTCCGACAGCACTTTTTGTAAGATATACGTCGCATGGTTTATGGTTCATGGTTGTATATGGAATATTGGCGTCGTTGCATCGCATGGGTGGTTACAAATCTCTACTCTATAGAGAGAGCGGATCTATTGTATGAATATATACGACTGTAGATGATCAACGTTGTATTTCTCTCAATTCAGAGTATAGACTGCTACATAAAAGGTGGAAACAAAAATGATAAAAGCCGCTTATTATTATCAAACTGGTTTAACAAAAGCTATGTCTAGGAGGGAAAAGCCACCTGTAGCCATAGCGCCACTCAACAATTGCCCCTACCACGAGGCAGGACCAAGGATTCAAGAAGAAAGTATGAAACCCTTTTTATCTCAGAAAGATACAAGAGACAGGAGCCGTCAAGACATTCATCATCTTCAGATCTGGTTGAAGAACAACCGCAGGCCACTCGCTGGTGCCCCAATTTCGGTAACCTCCGAAATCCGACACACACTGCCCTTGTACTGTTCGTGATACTTGGCACCTGTGAATGGGTCGGAGACGCTGGGGGATCCAGTGTAGATAGGCGTATACGAGGCAGCGCAGATGTCGAATTCAGCGAACTGGTCGAATTCGATCTCGATCTTGTCCTGCGGGTTGCGCTCGCACTGCGCCTTGATTTTCTTGGCCTATTTCAAGTTAGCACGAAAGTTCATCCCGTTAAGATTCAATGATTCTTACCTGGTCGAGAAGCTTAGCAGAGCCACCGTTGGCGATCATGCGGTTAGCAAAGCTGAGCGCGGAAGAGTAGTTCTTGTTGGCAAAAGCCAACTTCATTGCTGCCATCAAGGCAAGCTGGCGGTGAGCAACCTCGAGCTTGGGAATGGTGAAATAAGCAGAAAGTTCAAGGCTTCTCTTCAGGTTCTCGGGCGTATCCGTGCCTATCGAACGACGGTGAAGTTCGATAGACATGGCAAGGATGTACTCGCGGGCAGTAGCGATGATCTTCTTAGCCTGCTCAACCTCGCTCTCGGAGGCGACAGCATTGAGAAGGAGAGTGTGCAGGATGCGCTTGAAGATCGTCACACCGTCCTCAAGCTTGTTTGTTCGCATTGCTGCGTATCCTTCTTGCAGGTCGACATTCGCAATCGTTTCCAAATCCCTAGGAATGACAGGTAGGAGCTTGCGGGGATCTGTCTCGTCAACGGTTCGTCGGACGTAGTTAACAAGGGGCGGCAATCCTACTGTCGCAGGAAGGTAGGTCTTAGAAGCCTTGTAGATCTCCAAGAAGCGCTCCTTGAGTGGTGCAAAGTGGACCGCACCAACTTGGCGATTGAGAAGCTGCATGGCAGTGTCGAATGAGCCAGCAGCGACATGGTCCGCCGCCAGAGGTGAGTTGCGAGCCCAGAGATCTGCCTCGGAGCTGCCTGCTCCCGCTTCCGCGCTGTCAACATTTACAAAGTCACCTTCGTCCTCAACGTTGAGCTCCTCGCCCATATCCCAGCCTGCGACGTCTTCTTCCTCCTCTTCCAATGCATTTCCACCAAGACCACCAGCTTCCTCTTCTTCCTCCTCTATTTCGTAGCCATTTGTGGCACCCTCTTCGTCGACGGCACCCACCTCACCCAACAGTGCTTTCTCGAAGGAAGAGTGTCCAGCAGCCTTGACGGGCCAGTTGGACTTGAACGTTGGCACAACGGGCCTTGCAGGACGCGAAGGAACACCCATGGTTGGAAGAGTAACATCATCTGCGGTGAGGCCACAGCTCTCGAGGATAGCCTCTGCTTCCTCAGTCAGGCCGTGGGATTTGGCCGTCAAATAGGCAAGGGGATCTACAAGGGTTAGCGACGTCGGCGATTCAAATAAAGGAAAACTTACATAGATCAACTTCCTTGAACATCTGTACCCTGTCCTCGACATCACCACGGTAGACGGAGTTCTGGAACCGTGACGTGAAATCACCTCTGTGCTCAGCGATCTTCGCCATTCTTGCGAGCTTCTCCTGGTCACCCGTTGCAAGGTAGAGGAAAGACAGTTTATCGAACTGTCTCTGCTTCTGGTAGGTCATTTCAACAGTTTGATGGTTACCGTGCGCCAATGCCTCCGTTCCAAGGCGGCTCCAGAGTTTGGGTCGGTCCAGTTCTTTTGCCATCTCAATGGCGACCTCAAGGTTACCGCACTCAAGCGCAAGCTCGAAGCGAGTCTGAGGGTCCTGAACGAACTGCAGAGCGATCTCGGGGTAGCCCTTCTTCTGCAGGTATGAGATGATGCTCTGTCCGACGAGACTGGAAGTCTTGATGATCTGGAGCATCTCGTCATAGTTCCGCTTGATCAAGGCAAGTTTGAAGCGGTACTCGGTAGGGTCAATCTCAAGGATCCTGGGTTTGGCCGTGCGGTCCAGGCAGTACACGTTGCGGCCCTTGACGCGAACAAGGTAAACAGTCTGGTCGAGAGTGCGGACAATGCCATTATCGCTGTGTAGATGTTAGCAAAATTCAACAATGCAACGGTCTGCGAGGGGACCTACCCGTTCAGAAGAGAGTATTTAACATGGTTAAGAGTGGAGTAAAGGAGTACGCCAGCGTCATCCCAGGTGGCACTCTTTATCCGAATCGTCTCGTGGAGAGTGCTGACTTGCTCGAGGGTCTTGGTGACAATGGTCACATTATGCTTGCTCAGAAGAGCTGCATACAGACCATCATTCGACCAGACAACATATTTCACTCCACTCACTGCTAGCTCGGCCAACTGCTTCTTCTGCTGAATGTCGAAAAGCACAACGTTCGTAGGGGTCAGGAACAGGAGGCATCCGGTACCGCCGAAGTAGATATCTGTTGTGCCGGCAGGAGGCTTGATGGTCTTCGTGGTGGAGTTACTCAGGTCCCTGATGTCCACCTGCTGGTTGGAGACATTGAAGACAGCAAATCGGTTGCGCGCAACAAACACAGCGGAAGTACCCTGGCCGCGCTTCAAATCGGTGGGCTCAACAGCACCAGTAGCGTCCCGCGGCAGGTGGATAAGCTCGTACGTGCCTCCGTCAGTAGGAGATGTGACCAGGATGGCGCGTTCGGCAGGGTTGTAGGAGAGCGTCCGTGGGGGAACCCAAGGAGCGCCCAACTTGCGCAGGGAAAGCATAGGCGGCGACTCGATGTTCTTCGCGAAGTCGTATGATTTGACATGCTTCTCCTTCGTAATGTAGAACACCTGGTTCTGGTAGACGGCGGATGCGGGACGCTCTCTCTCAAGCTTGAAGACCATCACACCAGTGTCATGGCCAGCAGCGAAAAGATTGATCTCTGGGTGCGCGGCAATAACCCAGAACCTATCAAGATCGCGTTTGAAGGATTGCACTGATGTGCGCTTATTCAAGTCCCATACTCTGATTGTTTTATCCTCGCCGACCGACAAAATGAGATCCTGGTGCGGGTGGAAGAGACATGCGGATACATTCTGGAAGTGACCACGGCACGTATCCACTTCCCATGCCTTCGTGTCTGTTGCATGTTAGACATAATTCCACCGGTCTGGGCCATTGGGTACTCACCACTCATGCGCCAAAGCTTGATCAGGCGGTCATCTCCAGCGGAAACGATCAATGGGAGACTGGGGTGAAAGGAAACCCAATTGACACCCCGGTCATGGCCTTCAAGAACAAATTTCACCACCGCATCTGTGTTACCAAACATATCGGCCTGGCTGGAATTGGCGCGGGCCATCTGGTCCTCGAAGGTCATGGAAGTCGGCGCGGAGTGCTTCTTGCGGAGGCCGGTGATATCCCAGACGCGGACGGATTGATCCAAGGAAGCCGAAACAATGAGATCTTCTTTGGGGTGGAACTGTGCGCACATCACATAGTGGTTGTGACCGGTCATGGTGCAAACTGGGTCAAGTTGTCAGCGGCCACCTTGCAGGACAGACGCAGCATCACTTACTCAATGACCTGTTCTGCCAATTCCATATTCTGATCGTCTGGTCGTCGGAAGCTGACAAGATCCACGGAAGTTCATGGTGGAAAAAGACCGTCCGCACGTAGTCCAAGTGGCCGTTGAGCGTGAACAGACATCTCCGTGTCTGGTAGCTCCAGACCTTAATCTTGTAGTCATCACCACCGGACACGAACAACGGCTGCGTCTTGTGGAAATCGATGCCTCTCACAGGTCCATCGTGTTCTTCGAAGCGATCAATGAGTGTTCCCATGCGATAATCCCATAGCTGGATTGTGGAAGAATGGAGTGACACGAGGATCCATGGCCTGTTCCTAAGTTAGCACTGAGGCCACGACGCATTGCGCTTCGAGAACTTCTAACCGTTTCGGGTGAAAGGCGATTCCCTTTGCTCTGGAAGACTTCGATTCGAACTATAGCAGCATAACGGTCAGTATAGAACGAGTGTTTGGCGGATAAGGGGAGGGGCGGACGTGCCTTGGTGAGCATGTTCGGAGAGGACTGCATGTTGAAGGAGGGTTGGCCGGAGCCGCACCATATATTAGCACGCTCCGCACACCGATCAATAGAAGACAGCTAATGCGTCCACCGCATCAACTCCAAACAAGAAGTTCAGAAGGAGCGCGGATGATGTTGGAGCGTTGCGGCGAGCTGGTCTATGGACATGCCAGCTTTAGCGGTACGTGGACTTATTGTGGTTTATGTCGCGGAGCCACTAAGCGAGTGGAGCTGGCCAATGGCGCCCTCCGCACCGCCGCAGTTGAGCCACCAGGGGGATTCCGCACGTCCCAGGAACATCATCTCGGCTTTTGTTCGATGGGATCGGTGCTCGAGACGGCCTGAGGGGCTGTTGGTTGTTTTGTTGATGTACGGCATTGGTTCTCACTGCCTGTTGATTTCTTCCTCGTTTCTTCTCGTTTCTAGTCGGGATATTCCAAAAGATCCGGTCAATTCCCTCACGTCTCTCCCGACATGTTTTCTCTGAGTTCTGCGACCATCTGCTCCAAAATATACATAGAAGCTTCCAAACCTATGACCAATTCTACATAGCTTCCATATCTTATCTATTTTTATCTGGCCCCAGGAAGGGATTTCTTCGACTCACGGTCATGCTTACATCACGTTGACTGCGGGACCTATCCAAACATCCCACCAGCTAGGTAGCCGGTATTCTTTCTGGAGAAAACTGTAGCCCAACGAAGCTTGGGCTCAATCGGGATCCCTCCAGGATGCAGACAGAACCCCTTGGAGAACAGTCTATGTCGGACGATCCCGGTCCCCCGCTTGGTGGTGGAGGCTCACCGAGGATCGGTCTCGTCCAAGAACCAGACTCTCCAATGTCTTCTGGCTGGAACGATCAGCCTACAGATGGCGGTACCGGTCAAGGGAAGGCTTCCCAGGGTGTTTTCGATTTAGAGGAAGTCACCTCGCAAGACCCGGGGTATGATGGGGATGTTGAGGTCGTAAAACCGTACGCCATTGAAGAACCAGATGAACCCATTACACCAGATACTGCAGGGCCACAGACACCAAAACTACGAGGTTTTGCAGCGCACACACAAGATGACCTTGTGGACCCCCTACGCAATCTTGACTGCAACTCGGACAGTACGGACAACCGCCCGCGCAAAGCTACGAAACGAGGCAGAAAGAGAAAACCCGGATCCTCAGAGGCATATACATATTACCCATACAAAACAGAATCTCCAGATGAGACTCGCGACAACAAACCTGATGGGAGTATGCTCAGTCCCAAAAGACTGCGGAGGAGGAGTAGACGGTTTAAGGAGGACATAAACATAACACCAATTGCTAGCAGCTCGACTATCAGCAGCGATAGTCGACCTTCTACGCCATCAACGTTTTCAGCAACAGCAAATGGGACAGGTGCCAAAGGAGAGTTGCAGTCGGACGACAAAATGGACGTGGATTGATTACGACTTCCCACGAGATGCAATCCATTGACAGTGGCGGTGATGCAAATCTGCTGCATGAGGCCTCCCAACGACACATCAATCGTCCATATCATCCATTATTATTATTATTCATACTGGATTTTGGATAATTATTTGTCCTGTTGAATATTGTCATCCATCTCCACGTGATGCTTATTGTAATCGGATCACGTGGCAGGAATCGAGTGGATTCCTGAGGAAGGAGGCATGACGTCAGGCACCTTTCATGCGATCATCTACTTCCCCAACCTCAGCTGTGTTGCTTTGCTTTCATCCAGGGGCTCTTATCATTTCATCGGAGCTATTATCTTACGAAGCAGTCTCTATCACCCCTATATTTATCCAATCGCAACATTCTTCTCAAAGGCACCGTCACAATGGCTGCACGAACATCGACGCGCCAAGCTGCACAGAGGGCCAATCAGGCAATTACCGGGGGTTCCGACTCTAAAGCAGGCGCGAAGCGTAGGGGCTCCACTGCGAAGGCCCCTGCAGCCAAACGAGGAAAGAAGGGTGAAGATGATAAGAAGACAAATGACATGAAGAAGGCCGAAGGTGCCAGGCAAGCTGAGGAGGACGCCAAGCAGAGAGAGGAGACGGAGAAGACAGAGGCTGCTCGGAAGGAGGAAGAAAAGCCAGCAGAAGAACCAAAGAAAGATGGAGAAGGGAAGCTAGAGGCCGCCGAGGGGGAGAAAGCAGAAACAATTGAGCAGGCGAAACCTAAGGAGGAACCGCAAGAAAAGGAGGGAGCAGACAGAGGTGTACAAGCGCCAAATGGTAATACTTCTTTGATTGACCGTCATTCATGCAGCTGACATCTAGATAGGCAGTGAAGCAAAGGATGTCACTTCTGAGCACGAGTCTCAGCAGAAGGAACCGCCTGCCGCGAACGGTGCGTCGACTGGCCTCAAAGAATCCAAGGAGAGGGAGAACATTGTCCCATCAAATATATTGGAAAAGGGAATTATCTATTTTTTCTTCAGACCTCGTGTGAACGTTGAGGAACCGGAAAGCATCAATGAGGTTGCGAGGAGCTTTTTCGTCTTGCGCCCAACTCCCCTCGGAGCGACTCTAGATAAGGGTCCTGTTGAGGCTCAGAACTGTCGCTTGCTGATACTACCCAAGAAGAAATTCCCTACATCTGGTAAGGAAAGGGACATGGGCTTCGTCGAGAAGGCGGGGATGTCTATGAAGGACCTTCACGAGAAGTTCATCGAAGGAGGTACCTATGAAACATCAACCAGGGGTGAACGCACCAAGCCGGAGGCCAAGCCTTTTGCAGAAGGAGTCTACGCCATAACTTCCACAAAGCGGGCTTCTCATCTCGCCTACGTCGTCACGGTCCCTTCGGAAATTGGAGACATTCAGCATGATTTCGGCCTCCATAAGCGGGGCAGTTGGATTCTCCAATCGAAGAATCCCAAGTTTTCTGGCCCAGCACAGCTACCGAAAAACCCCGAATATCCTGAGAAGTGAGTAGCCATAGAGCACCCTGGAGACCTGACTGCTGCTAACCAGCTTTTAATTACAGCGTCGAGGAGAAATTTGGTGACTATCGCTGGATTCCCCTGGAACCGGAACTGATCAACTATCCAAACGCACAATTCTTAATGATTGGAGAAGGTCAAGATGAATTTAAGAAAGCCGCAAGCGCTGAGCCTGATGGCAAACAGGCTCACGAAGAACAGCCAGGGGAGGAAGTTGAGAAACTTGAGGAAGAGAATGAAGAACGGATCGAGGCTCTTGGAGGTAAGTCATCTGTTGAGAATCACTTGTCCCTGTCCCTACGCTCTTGCTGATCGTATACGCAGGTGACCATGCCGTTTACGAGGACCTGGGTCTTGAAGCCGAAAAATATCCACAAGTTCCAACTACCTGGAACGCATAAGAATTTCGTGTCGACGCCTCGGGTACCGTGAAAAAACAGTGTTATTGTACAGTAGTTTTACTTAGCTCAGCCAAAAGAAAAATTAATCGAAATGAATTTTATGAATTTTTGTTGCCATCTATACATCCAGAGTCATTGTTTATAATTCCTTAAATTCTCGGCATGTTCCTCGACGCCTTTGGTCCCATCGGTTCTCTACACCGGTCCGTATTATGACTGAGGCACGATCAGTAATCCTGACTTCTTTCTTCATCTTTCCCCTTTGACTTTTTCAATGTCTCTTCTGCCCAATGCGCAGCCTTCTCGCATGCTTCTCGCGGCCGTCGTTTATACTGCAACAAGAAGCCCTGCGCGGCAGCCAAACTGAGTCTTTTTTCTGGCAATGCCTCTGCGAACTTGATCGCCATCGTCTCGAGGTCTTTCGGTTGCGGCTCCCGATCTTGACTTGCGACAGCCTTGTCCTTGTCATGTACAACCTGGTCATCCATCTCGGAACTAGGAGCATCCGTGTATATGCTCAGGAACAATTCCCGTAGCTCTTCTCGGCCTGGTAGTTCGAAAGAGATGTGCATATCGACTCGACCCGGTCGAACAAGGGCTCGATCAAGCGACTCAGGTGAGTTCGTAGTCATGATCAAGATTCGACCTTCTTGGGAAGAGACGCCATCTATAGCGTTCAGGAGACCAGAGAGTGAGACAGCCACTCCCGAAGCAGGGGCATGGTTCTGTTGAGTCGACGCAGGCAATCCTGCTGCTACGTCAAGAGCGTCTTCGTACGCTGATTTCGATTTATCAAGTCGAGAAATCCGGCCTCTTGGATTCCCTGAGCGGTTTCCATTCTGGTTTGTGAAGTCAGGGCGTGTCAACCCAGCAGCATCGACGTCTTCCAGTAGGACGATACATCGCGATGGCACCTCAGACATGAGTCTCATGAGTTGAGATTCGTTCATGTTCGGGTCGAGAAGGCTCAGAACGTAAATATCCAGACCAAAGACACCTGCCAGAGCAGAGGTCAAGCTCGTCTTTCCCGTCCCTGGTGCACCGGAGAACAGATAGCCACGACGGTATGGGATACCATGATTGGCGTACCAGCGGCGGGTATGAGGATGGAGATACTCGTTAATATCAGCAAGAAGGGTCTGTTTCTGCTCTTTATCGAATATGACGGTGGAAATATCACGCGACGGGCGAGCGCTGAACTTCTGCCAACGCACCACGTCTCGAACGTTGGAGATCGCCCGGTAGACAATCGTAGTAGTCATCGATTTCTCTAGATCGTACAACTGCGCCGTCTCTAGCAAAGACTGCAACGGAGCGGTAGAATGGCCAAAGCATTGTAACTTGATGTTCCCGCGTTCTTGGTAGTTGGGCAGCTGCACCATGGGCGATTTGGTGTTCACTTCATGGCTGAACAAGAACCACCTCCCCCGATGGCGAAACAAGCGCGTGCCTTGAAACGGTTGGAGTCGGATAGGCGTTCGCCCAGCAATAGCACGGTAGCTAATCAGGGCATCCGAGTCCTTTTCGAACTTCTGCTCGACTATAGTCCGAACTGCCTCTTCTTCATCCTCCCAAGTGCTTTTGGGCGTACTGATCGCCTTCACGGAGCGGAACTGGCGATCCTGAAACTGGTGGTCGGTCATCCAGCGCATAACACGGTTATATAGCGGATCCTCTTCGTTCACGCGCACCGTCGAGAGGCATACTTTCTGGGCGGATCTGTACAAGAAATTCCCGACATAGTGGAGGAAAGTCGATACACCAACTAGTATGATCCCGACGTTTACGAGGATCATGGGATCGAATCCTACGACATCATGCACGAATTCCAAGAGAGGCGTGTATGTTGTCTTGAGCATACGGGTTGCATCTCGAGGTAACCCGGGGAAAGACATCTTGTAACTGGGCTTTATTGCTTGAGTTGAATTCCACTGGCAACCCAGAAGTCTCTGGCCGTTCCCTTCAGAGCAAGTCAAGAACAATAAGCAGGCATCGAGATTATTATATATCTACGGAGTACTCCTACAATACATTTCCCTTTTTCGCCACTATTCGCCACTAACTTGATCTTGCAGGTATTTCGGACTTGATTTCCTAATTGAGGGGTCTGTTTCACAGCCGATGTTGATGCCTGCGATCATGGTTCTCGGGCGTATCATAGGTCACAATCTTGCGCGGGCGGTGGATGCCTACACAATGATCTGTGGAGACAATACTTAATATTTCAACTCACCTCCAAGAATATAAAGGTTTACAGCGGAAATACTGGATATTTCCAGATTAATGAGTGATTTAATAATATTGGTTACTTGTGCAATTCGAATTTGCTTTTCAGAGTGATCAAGGAAATGTATGCCACAGATCCATCGCTGGAATTATAAAGAACTGAATACGTCCATTAAATCCTAAACTCAGGTTCATCGCGCAACAACGGAAATTACCAGTCGTTGATACCAGCAGCCGATTCGATGGGATTGAATGATTGCTTTTCCTTTTACCAAATGGAGACTGTCGTGGACTCTGAGGCTATGCAAATGGCACTGCCTTCCCAACCATCTCGGCTCTCTTAGCTTCTCGTCCAAATTTGACATAGCCTAACTGAACCTCTAACCCATTCTCTTGACCTACTACCCATCCTAGCTGGTCCTTGAGAATAGGGTCCTCTGATTGTTTCTCCAGCTCGTCGTTGATGCCATGGATTAATTCGACCCACTGCTCTGCCTTTCGCACTCTTTGCTGATTCTGGTCACCACTAGGAGACAGAGGGAGCTGCTCAGTCGGAGGTGATATTGGACCAGGAGGACTGCTGGCATGCTTTCCGCCTCCATCGAAGAAATGAGACGACACGAACCGTGCGATGGTGATGTGAGCACTTGGGGTCGTATAGCATGTGTCTATCTCAACGCCACTTGACAATGCGAGGTCCTGTAACGAGGCACGGAGATGATGGTATGTGAAAGGATCATCACCGGTTATACCATTACCGTCATTATCTGTGCTCTTCGCTTGGGAATCGTCAGGAACGAATGTCACTGCTACTCCGGCACGGTCCATCATGAGCTGCGGTTTTATCAACCTTGCCATTGATCTCCCCTGAGACTCCCTGTATTTGGCGAAAGGAACATCGACCATAGTGCGAAGAAGATGCTCCCCAACAACATTATACACGGCGCGTAGATGGGAAATAGGATGCCGATGAGAGAGCTCTATAACAGATAGATGCATATGCGCGAGGGGTACGAGATACAGATCTCGGCCAGCTAACGAGGATATTCCACTTTGAATGGACTCCATTAACTTAAGAATAAATGTTGGAGGACGCGCCCATAAGACGAGACAGTTAGCCGGAGACAACGGAAACGGCTCATGGGACCCCGACCCGGAAATCTGACGAGAGAGATGCTGGATGAGGGCTGAATCTGGCGAAATCAGTGTCGGAATGTCTTCAGAAATTGACCTAGCCAATGACCGGAATTCCGCTATAGATCGAGCCAGGATCGCGCGGCGGTGAGATTCGTATGCTTCCTGTACTTTCTTCTAGGAGGATGTCAGCTACTGTAGCATTATCACTTCGACTGCTAAGCTATTGGGTAAAATCAAGATTTTCCCAACTTTTCATAACTTCTCCTACATGCTCAGCTCTCTAGTATAACGAGGAAGAAACAAGTGGATGAAACGGGTACTATATATCAACGAGAGGTATCTAACAAGTACGCAGTGTTGGTCAAGCAGTGTGGTTACATGATCGTGCTAACGATATATGAAACGGGTAACTGACGGGGTCATTCTGACATGCAGGATCATCGAGTAGTTCTTGGTACCAATTCCGTTTCGAAGGTGGCCCTGGTGGTAGAGCCGGGAATGAGTATAGAGTTCTCTGCTGCTGCGATTCCGTCATTCTGGTGCGGGGTCACCCTTGACCGTTCCTGTCCTTCCTGGATATCAATTCCAGCTGGAGATATGTAAGATGATAGCATGAAGTGGTTGGATGTATGGACTGATATATAAGAGTCAGTTAATGGGGCTCAGCTCATGATGTATGATTTGGGTTGAAGATATGGTTCCGCTACGTTGGATCATGCGATGTCTTTGTCAGCGTTGTCTTGAAACTGGGAACCAGAGAAGGTTACACCTACCTAACTATTGCATGTGGCTCAGCATCCAATGATCAACTTCTTGTTTCTGGATACATTCTAGATTGCATAAGATCGCGACGGAAGATAACTTACATGTACCATAACCGGCCTACTGCCATATCCATCACCTGCAGGAATGCACAAGCCGCTGAGTGGTTATCAAGCGCTTAGGCGTCCCCGCAAGAACCCGTCTCTGTTTGACCAAGAAAATACGAAAAGCTGTATTATGATTTATCTAGTTATCTCATATTTCGAGTATAGTATCTTTACATTATACTTTTACACGTTGAATCGCGACATGGTCAGTTTACATCTAACCGATTAACTTATTAGATATCTCGGGCCTCTGAATGATAGCCCCGCATCTGAAGCACAAGGGCATAACAAGTAGCACCGGAGAACAGGTATTATCGATCGGAAAGAAAAACAAGTATGAGACGAATATATAGTACTGCCCTGGCCATATCGGAGGTTTCTACAAATATCTTGACACCAGCTGCAAAACACAGCCTGAACATGGTTTAATCCTAGTGCTGCACATGGCAGAATCATTTCCCAGACCAGGCATCTCGAGATACAATTCGTCAAACCGTTCTAATATCCAACCCGGGACCAATATCCCCAACAGGTTGACGGGAATCGAAGAATTCTGCCTCACTAGGCACACTCACAGCTCAGCCTCTTAACCCCTCATTGCAAGTGCTAGCACGTCTGATCCCAGCAAGCGCAGAGGTTAGTGTGATTGGCAAATAGGAATCGAGACTCGATTCCTTCGTTCACTTATCGCTACGGGTCCGTGCAGAAAGGGAAGGCTGAAACTTGTGGACTGCCTAGAAGGTGAGCCTCACCAGCAAGCAAGGATACTTACAATGACAGTCATGGCCCCCATGTGGGACTTTCTACCCAGCGCGATGAAACATCACAACTCTCCATCTTTTGAGAGAAAGGCCCAAGTCGAGATGACCCACCAGAATGATGATGGTACGGGAAACTTGTACATGTGGCCACGACGATTCGTCCCACGGGAGAACACCATGCATAGATTTCGACGATAGACGTTTCCTGGAGGAGGAACTCAAGCCGGAATCCGGTTCTTGGAGAAAGGAGAAATATGCTAAGCACTCGTGCGTGAAAATTCTCGATCACAATGAAGGGCAGTCTACGTGGAGGAACTACGACGACGACGGAGTTGAAAAGCTTTTGGTAAGGAGTAAGATGATTATTGCAGCGTATTTATTGATAGTTCCTGCAGCATGTAGATGCACCACAGCCGCAAGTTCGATTCATATTGTTACAGACGACACCGCAAGAACGACTCCTCCGTCCTATAGATCCGGAAAAGGTGCATGAACTTGATCAACTAGTCAAAAATGAGGTTATCTTGCGGGAGAATATCGTGGAAGGTCTTCCCGAAGAGAAGGTCATCGAGAACGAGAAGTCGGTTATGAATATTACTGAAGCTACGTTACGAAAAGTTCTTCTATGGTACGATATCGCCCCTGCTACCGCCTCCCATATCAGAGGCCAGGAACAGGTCTTTGGGTCCAAGTGCAGCTTCGACGAAAATGGACGGGAAGTTTCCTTCCGTATGCGCACTATTTCTCAGATAAAAAATATCGCCTGAAAAAGAGCTGCTGACTTCCTGAGAGTAGAATTCTGGTATGCAATACGTGCTCGTGCATACTTCCGCCCATTACGAAGAGAAGCCGATCTCAAAATGACTGTGATAACACGCTATGACGTGAAGACGGCAAAGACGGTCGTCATCCTGAAATACAGATCATACAATGACCTTCCATCGTCTCTCCAGGCTGAACTAGTCAAGAAGCTGGAGGAACTTGTGAGCCATGTCGGCACCAAAGATCTCGTGGGAAACCCGTTCACACTTGTTCTGTTTCATTTTACCTCCACGATACAATATTATAGAAGAGGTGCAAGGGACCCGCGGGATGTCATCCGAAAGCAGGAAGAAAAAGCACATTCCAATTCTCAAGAAGTCGATTTGCGCGAGGTTCACCTTCTTCTAGGTAGTCTTGACCAAGATAAAGTCCAGCTTGACTTTATACTTGAGCTGATTCACCGACTACGGGAACAACATGATTACTTTTACAGACGCATCAAAAAGATGCCTGATCCAGACAACCGTGACTGGTTGTATTATCATGTCAAGGAGGACCTCGATCGCTTTGAAAGCCACTTGACCTACCTGCGGAACTCAGTACAGGATGTAGCAGGAAAAGCCCAGCGTCTCCTCGACCTCGTATGTCAATTCCCGATCACTCATGAAAATGACTCCATTCTCATACAGTGTCCCAGATATTCAATGTCGAAGCTCGACGCAGTAATCATAACACGGCTAGAATGACGGAGTACGCTATGTACGAGAGCGCGTCGATGGGTACAATTTCTGTTGTCACTATGCTCTTCCTTCCAGGATCCCTAGTTGCCGGTATATTCGGCACAAATTTTATCACACAATCGACATCCCAAGAATTGAATACGCCCGGACCGTTTTCTTCCGTTAACAGTACAAAAGGACTTGATGTTTCAAGCCTTTGGTGGCTATTACCAGCAATTATTATACCAGTAACCATTCTGACCTTCTTGGGATGGTGGGCTTGGAAGTGGCAAACCAGAAGAAAGATCCAGCAGAGGATGATGAGGGATATCATTCCTGTCTAACTCGTTCTCTCACTGTCATGTGCTGGCTTAAGGCTATTCTCACATGTCAACTACTGAGATGTAAACCTCGTGGCATCGTCCATTCTTATTTTGTATACTTCCAGTCGTTACATAGCGTTCACTCTGATATCAGCCATATATTGAAGCTTTCAGAGGTTTCTCAAGAACAAACTTCAAACCCTAAAATCGTTCTCTCGTCAGCTTCCTGATTTACTGGAATTATTATTTCGAGAAAAGGGGCCTACAGCTGTTCTTGAGGTTGTTGGTTCATGTGGATATTCGCTACAGTAGCTGTCGAAGCTCGAAAATAGAATGAAACATCGAATACCGAACTCGGAACAGTCCTTGTGGTTCATATTGTAAAGAATGAATCGGCCGAATACTACAATAGTGAGTCATGGGGCTGCATTTCTGCTTATTAAGTCCGGCTGCGTTAACTAACTAGTTAACTATAGTTCTTAAGTGTCGCGGGGATCCCCCACGCGACCAGTTACTCATCTTGTTTCGCACCCTCCGAGCTTGGTAGTCATTCTACCTACTCCAAGAAATACCATTCCACCCACGATGAGGGAAACAGAGCAGATTGCTCTCCAGGAGTCGCAAGCGACCACTAATGGCAACCAGGACGGTTCTGATGTCGAACAAACTGTCTTCGATGCGGAGCAGGCCGGTTCGAGGCAAATAGAGTCACAAAGGACAAAATTGTTTGTTCTCATAGGCTCTGGCATCCTCCAGCTACCAATATGGGGTACGTTTGGTGATATCCTCAATTGATAACGCTGCTCATGCATATGCAGGCTTTGCTATGAGCTACGGTGTATTCCAGGAATATTATTTCGACAATTGGACCATGGAAGGAGACCGAAATATCACTGGTGTAATTGGCACCACTGCTAATGGTGTCATGTACTTATCCATGCCTCTCCTCTTCGCACTGTTTACTAGACGATGGGCTCATCGGCGCCAACTCGCTGCTCTTTGTGGCACAGTGATCGCATGCGTTAGTTTCTTTCTGTCCTCTTATAGCACCACTGTATGGCACTTGCTCGCGACCCAGGGCATCACATCTGCATTGGGCTGTACTCTGATGTATAGTCCAACAACGCTGTCTCTCGGCGAGTGGTATACTACCAGTAACCGTGCGTTGGCATACGGCATTGTTTTGTCTTGCAAAAACGTCGTTGGGACCAGCTGCCCATTCATTCTTCGAGCTTTGATTGATGCCTATGGCTATCAGACCACTCTCAAAGCGTGGACCGCGATCGTTGGCGGAACCAGCATTCTTGCCATCTTCATGATACCAACCCATCCTTCGAAAGTATCGATACACGAAACTCGAGCACGAAAAATCCCCTGGAACTTCCTCCGATACCGGTCTATCTATTTCTACAGCATCGCTATCATCTTCCAAAGCTCCGGCTATGGTATTCCGCAGACGTATCTGAGCACCTATGCTAAAGGTGTTGTACTGTTGTCCCAGACCTCAGGAACCCTGATGCTAGCACTCTTCAATGCACCTGGTATCATCGCTTCTTCCTTTTTTGGGTGGCTGAGCGACAATAAGCGACTCCCACTTTCAGCCCAGTCTGTATCCGCGATTCCACCGGTCTGCTGTGCCGTTGCCACCTTTCTTTTCTGGGGTCTGACGACCCAGGGAAACATCGGACTGCTTATAGTCTTCTCCATGACGTTTGGGTTCTTTTCCGGTGGGTATAGCGCTACCTGGGGAGGGATGCTCAAACAGATGGAGCGCGAGTCCGCCGAGAGAAACGAGGCCGTTGACCCAGGCATGATTTACGGCCTACTGAACGGTGTCAGAGGAATCGGATATGCAAGTGGAGGTATCGCCGGTGTGAAACTATTGAATGCTGGGACTCTATTGGCCAGTCAGCGCTTTGGTTATGGGACTTCTTACGGACCTCTTATTGTCTTTACGGGACTTTCCTCGCTCCTTGGAGGCTGGGTCGTTCTGTGGAGGTGGAACCCGAAGCGGTTTTTACCATTAATATCGAGAGCGTATTCACGCTGTACTAATGCGGCCGCGGTCCCTATATCGCTTGGCCGCAACGATCCTGTCTATAACGCTTGAGGTTCATAAAAAATGCCGGTATGCATTCAATGAGGAACATGAAGAGAATTTGAAATAGACCTATAATCCTGCTTAGATATAAGTCAAGCACATACGACCATAGGATGTGGAAAACAGGGCTTCCCGTCCGCTCAGCCGTACTTAACCCACATGCCGGCAGGTTAGTAGTTGGGTGGGTGACCACCAGCGAATCCCTGCTGTCGTATGTATTCCTTTTTCTTTTTTTTTTTTTTTTTTTTTTTTGAACAGTTATTATTTTCACTGTTACATTGATTCGTTCCTGTAATATTAATCATGAGAGAGTGGATAATAAACACATATTGCATTTCGTCTGGTAGTAAACTCTTCGGATATGCAATTGAGGGAATACTAGAGAGTGACAGTGGCTCGACTTTCCCTCACAACACCCTGAATACCTGATATCAGGTTTGATAAGATGTTGCGGTTGATTATTCTATAAGCATGTATAAGCTATATTGTTGGCAGACATGGAGCATGAAAATATTAGGAGACATTAGGCGCCTCAAACCCTGCAATTACGTCCGTCCGACTTCGGCAGTCCGGTGCTTTACACCAATTATTGGTCTGGCCTAGTGTAGCGGCCACTTGGAGAAGAAATCCAGAATGGTCGGTGTCGCATCGATGTACGTGCCATTGGCGTTGTCTGAATTTGGCTGTGTACTCGGCCAATCATGACCCAGTCCCCTTATCAGGTAATGCGTCACAATCCCCAAGGAACTATCCAAGTTCCCATACTCATACTTCAGGACATGACTGTCGAACGAACTGCTCAAATAGCTCTTCGGCCCATACCCATCTCTCTTCGACCATTCCCTAACCCAATGAGGGATCGTGGGCAGACACTCCCCACGACGTTTGCCGCCGTCATACGAGATCGTGTCATCTGCATCACCGTGAAATTCAATAATTGGAATTTTCCTTGGTGCAGGATTGCACGCTATGGGGGTATGAGCTGCATCACAAGTGCCGTTTTTGTTCAGAGGTTGATAGAATGCTCCGGAGACAGGAGCGAATGCTGCGATTTGTTTCGAAGCTGTCTCATCACAGGCAAGGTACCCAGTGAATCCTCCTCCATTAGACTTTCCAGAAGCAAAAATGCGATCTGTATCAATGCAATAATTCTCAGAGAAACTCTTGATCATGTCTAGAACGAAGCCCACGTCGTTAACACCAACGGAATTTGGGTCCCCTTCCCACTGGGCTTCGCCTTCAGAGCCCTATAGTCACGAAGTCAATACTGAGAAGTACATTAAATAGTATGGATGATATAATTAAGAGGCATACGGTACCTTTAGACCCTGCGGGTAGACTGAAATGGCATCCGGATTCCAAGTCTCGTTGTAGAAGGCAGACAGCCGTAATTGAGAATAAGCGGTCTCTCCGCGTCCATGGAAGGAGAATATCAACGGAGCTGGCTTGTTCGGATTGTAGCCAGATGGGATATTTATGATGTAAGACCGTGGGACATTGTCACTTGTCACAAACAGAGGTACGTCCGTGAACTTCCCAGGAGACTCATTGTTTGGGAGAGGTTTCCCGCATCCAGGAGAGCCTCCAGACGCGACGATTGTCCCAAAAACTGAGAAGACGGTTAAAATGAGGAGAATGTAGTCCCTCATTGTTGATAGAGTAAATCGGACGAGGATGGGTAAAATGAAGGCTCTGCACTCGTCCTGTATGTTAAACCATGTATATTGTCCAGTGAATTTCGCTTTCAATTCAGATGATTTATGATCTCAGAAGTATCGGGACTCAAGGCAGTTTCTGAGAGACGTCCTTTTTATAAGACATGCTTCTTTGTGCGATGTTCACGGGGTGACACAGAGGAAGCTATTCTGGAGTAGCACAAACCCCTGTCGAGATGCGGTGGCAGCGATGGACCCCACAAACTCCGCATCATCGCCATCTTGACTAGTTGAACTACCGATGCTCCGTCTCACCTCATCAGAGACATTGCGCTACTAGAACAACCTGCTTCCGAACGTTTGGATGATCGGTCATCTAAGCAAAATAACTGTTTTGACGTATGAGAGAACGACTCTATTCAACGGTGAAAGCAGCAGGACGGAGCTCTGCAAAGATCCGAGATGGAATCGCGAAGCCAGTACAAGCAGGGATTGTCGACCTCGATGGGAAGGGCGAGACTAACAATGAAGGTAAGCCAAAGCCTTGGCGCGTGGACGACCGCGTCGTCTCAATAATGAGAACACAGAGGGAAAGCTCCCAGAAAGGAATATACTGCCAACATCAACACGGTTCCCTTGCAATCCAGTGTCTAGGCTGCTAGACGATAGCTTTTTTCTACCACCTGTCCAACTCGACACAGCGCTGCTCTCCCACAGAAGATACCTCGAAGACTCATTAGGATATCAATTCAAAGACCTTGATCTCCTCAAGCAGGCCTTCCTTGCTGCAGGGGCTTCCACTGCAGAGAACGAGACACATACATCATTTGACGGGAATAAAAGGCTCGCATTCGTTGGTGATGCAGTATTGCGTCTGACGATCGCAGATGAATGGTTTCCAAGCGGGACAGGCACAGGTATTTGTTTGCGTATATGTTTTGGAAATCAACGCAGGGCCGTGCTAATTGACAACAGCGTCGGCGAGCAAGCTCCTTGAAGAATATGGTTCAAATGAGAAGTTAAGTGAAACGGCCAAGGCTCATCGATTGCATGATTATTTGATTCGAAATCCTTGTCAACGTGGAGCGGACGGCCGAACAACATTGGCTTCAACAACTGAGGCAGTTATTGGTGCTGTATGGATTGATTCCGGCAAAGATTTCGTCGCAACTCTCCGTGTTGTGAAGAAACTGGGCTTGCTTCCGAAGCCCGTGGCAAGATAAGTTTTTCGCAAATAGTCACGACTTTTGCGTTTTGTCTGGGAATTACGTTCCTCAAGTGACAAAACCCATACTTCTTCGTTTATCCAAATAAACGACGTCATGGGAACTAAATGTACAGTACACTGAGAGCCTTGAATCAATCAGGTGCATTCTGCTCAATATCGTTGCCCACAATTCCAAATATTAACAAAGGCATCTGAGGGAATCACCTGGTTCTCAACGTGATTTGTTTCCAGTACATTAATAGTTAAGCTAAGCTACTAAGAAATAGGTATCTAGATATCCACAGCTGCCCGTGAGGACCTCACAAGAATCCCTCTTAACCCTAATGCTGGGATGAGGACCTTCGAAGCTCAGACTGGTATATATACCAACAAAGCTCGGGGATCAGTTTCCTCGGTTCGTCTATCAGACCGAGACGCAAAAGGATGTCCTCCTTCAATTGTCAAATTCACCAGAGACGATTAATGGATCCCACGCAGTCTTCCATGCTAATACTGTTATACGACAAAAGTTTGAAACTATCGGCATAAAACGCGGGCGGCCACCAGTTTCGAACTTTCGCGGGTAGGTGTACAACCAGTGATGAACATGAAACCAGCCTTAAGCATTCGAAAAGCACGGATGACCATTATCAGGTATAACTATCATTGACCGCCTTTTCATAACACTGCGACTGCGTTCATCAATTCCAGTACCGCGGGTTGTGGGACGGACTTCTTGCCGATTATAACTACCAACCGTCATTAATAATCCACTGAGCCGGGCTAAACTGCCGTTCTTACAAATCACCAGTGATTACGGAGTATTATGACGGAGAATGGAGATAATGATGGAGATAGAAGGGCATATCGGCACTTTCGCTGCTTGATCAACCGTGCAAAACTTTTTTCGGGCAAGCCTTTCCTCGGTACCTGTGGCTGAATCAAGGTCGACAAGGAAAAAGGTGCAATGGGGAACTCCCGTCGTGGCTGAGAATTTTAACCCGACTGGTCGAAAACAAAGTTTGACCCGTCTGGCTCGTGTCATCCAGTTGCATATTATATTGTTGCTGTCGTCTTGGTACAGTGGATGTTTGGAGCTGCAAATACTTCTTTGCAGCTCTGACCATTAAGATCATAATGCTGGTGACGTACTCACTTTTCTGGAAGCACTTATTTCAAGATTGCAGTCTAGGATATCCCGGAGCTAGCATTCAATGTGGCGCAGAAATCTAAAGACCGAGAGCCGTGCTGCTGATATGGAGAGTTATCTCTCAGGCCGTGCCCAACTAAGCGCTATTGCCTCTCTACGGACGTGAAGCTGCGATGCCTCAATTCTTCTGAGAAGCCAGTCTGCGTCTTGGAATCTTCATGTGGGGTGTCTGATATGTCCTGAAAGATGCACAAAATAACGCACCCGAGCGTCGCCACCAAAAGTCTTATCGCCAGAAATACCGAAACAGCGGGACATGAAATTTTAAGCCCGCTCCGCATTTCCCGAACCACGGCCCACAAGAGATGGAAGCCAGAAGGTTCCTTGCGCCTGGGCCTTGAAGGTATATATAATGGGGCATAGCGGTGCATCTGGTGTGGGAGAGGTGTTCGATTAACTACCTGATCGCTCCTCATCACCATCCTCCCTCTTTCCCAATACACCTACTATTCTCACCATGGCGCAGACGGACTATAAGTTCGAGGGCTGGATGGGTCTTGACCCAAGCTCAGCAGATGGCAAAATGGTCTGGCAGGAATTTGAGCCTAAGGCGTGGGAGGAGACAGATGTTGATATCAAGATCACCCACTGTGGAATCTGCGGGTCAGATCTGCACACATTGAAAAGTGGCTGGGTAAGCTGCAACCATTCAAACAGGGGACTTAATAGCAAATAGAACTAACAATTGTACAGGGTCCAGCAAAGTACCCGTGCTGTGTCGGTCACGAAATTGTCGGTATTGCTGTCCGTGTCGGTTCCAAGGCCGAGGGCGGCATCAAGGTTGGCGACCGCGTGGGCGTTGGTGCTCAGTGCGATTCCTGCCTCGGACGCTTGGGTGACTGTGCCGAGTGTGCCATGGGTTTGGAACAATACTGCAGTAAGCACCGAGTAGGAACCTACAACGGCATACACCTGAATGGCGGCAAGTCCTATGGCGGATATGCTCTGTACAACCGATCTCCTTCGCACTTCGTTATCAAGATTCCCGACTCTGTCCCCTCAGCAGAAGCTGCCCCCATGCTGTGCGGTGGTGTCACCGTGTACAGCCCTCTGAAGAACAACGGCTGTGGTCCAGGCAAGAGAGTTGGTATTATCGGAGTTGGTGGACTTGGTCACTTTGGTGTCATGTTCGCCAAGGCGATGGGAGCAGACAAAGTCGTCGCGATCTCGCGCCGGGCTGACAAAAAGGCGGATGCCCTCAAGCTGGGCGCGGACGAGTACATTGCAACTGCAGAGGATCCGGAGTGGTCTAAGACGCACTCGCGCAGCCTTGATCTCATTATCTGCACGGTCTCATCGGCCAAGGTTCGTAGAACAAAGTCTCCCCATGATGCCATTTTACATACTGACAGGTGGTACAGATGCCAGTTGCTGATTACCTAGAGCTTCTTGCCACCAATGGCACTTTCATCCAGGTCGGTATTCCGGATGATGGTGCTCTTGCTGTTCCTGTCTTCAAGCTGCTGCGCGGCGCTAAACTGGGAGGATCTGGAATTGGAAGCCCCTCTGACATTCGGGAAATGTATAAGCTTGTTGCGGAGAAGAATATCAAGCCGTGGATCGAGGAGATCCCAATGAAGGATGCCAACAAGGCGATCGTCGACATGGAGGAGGGCAAGGCTCGATTCCGCTACGTCCTGGTCAATGAGCAGTAACTGCATCGGCCACTAAGTCGTATATAATGAGCTGTGTTGGGAAGATGTACATAATACCAATCATCTAGAGAATAGAACACGATACCCTTTTGTGTACTTTCCGCCAGTGTTTGTTATTTTTTATTTTATATTTTTTTTATGGTATGTTATTGAATTATGCATCAATCGCAAGGCTGCTCAGTTCTTTCTCAATGGCCCGGAAGCAGGTGACTGGAACATCTGCTGATTTGTCAGTAACTATTTCATTTGCGCTGCAAGCAAAAATGCATTGCTCTGTCTGATCAGACTTAGACCAACATCGCCGCTTGTTCTGGAACATCTCAGATATCGCATAAAGTACCTGACTTGACCGAAGAAGACAGATCTCCTTTAATGGTTCGAGCCTGCATCTGATATAGAGCTCTCGGCCCCCTTCATAGATCAAGCACTACATATGCGCCGGGGGAATCCCTCTACCATAATGTCCTTGTGTCGATCCATTTCCGTAGTAGTAGTAGTAGCAGCTAGTAATAACATTTAAGCGAGGTGCGAACGCGAACCTGGACCGCGTGTGTAGGTTCTCAAACAGGCGGTAAATATTTATCGACTATCTAGTATAAGTAACGATTAGCAACTGTCCCCTCCAATAGGATCGCTTTGTTCGGAATTTGACACTTCGATCTTTTGTTTCCCTCTCGTTCTCGCCCCCATTCTTCTTTTGGCCCGAAGGGCTTCCTGCACTCGAATTGCTTGATAAATGCCATGGCAATCGACTTGCCTTTTGAGATTCTGCATCAGATTGCGCAATATGCACAAAAAGCCCATGACAGCTTGGTTCTTTACACTATAGTCTGCCGAAAATGGCAGGCGGTTTTCGAACCATTTATCTGGAAGACCCTATGCATCAATTCGTGTGACAATTATTCATTCGAAGGGATCACTCTTTCACAACTGGAGGCATTCACTTCTGGCACTGGAGCTCGCCGGCGTGGATTAGTGCGTGATTTGTACTATGATTTTGCCGTACCATATAATATGCGTGGCAGTGACGGCTACTATCCGGAGGGTTCTGGGTATGAAGTGGACAATTCTGTCAGGCAAGCGAATAACCGGGCTTTCCAAAAGGACATTGTGACCCTGTTTAATATCCTCAGCACGTGGGATGAGCGTCATCGCATTTTTCTTGGAATATACCAAGGGGAGAGCAAACATGATGTCCGGGAGCCGGGTACCGTTGACAGTGAGCATGAATGTTGGAGAAACGTTGATCTGGTGGAAACTCCACCATATCGTGCGCGATTCCATAACGACGATGCATCAATCTTACCCGATGTTTGGTGCATTAGCCGACTAGTATTTGGTGACACCGCTCAGATCTGGCCTCAAACGGCAATGCAGATTGCAGCACATTGTCCTACAATTACTTCACTAGACCTCTTTCTGGATGACATTGTTATGCCAAATCATCTAGAGTTTATGCAGGAACGCAGAAATGGTGAGATTTCTTGTTTAAGACCAAAGGAAAAGTGCAATGACTAACACATTCCTACCTGTTCAGGCTTAGCGAAAGGCATTGCATGTATAGCACAAAGTTTGAGAGAATTCCTCTACGCCGGGGATGACGAGGGGCCATGGGAAGGCTCGATGTCAGCATTGAACTTATCATCCTCTGCGGATGACCTGTTTTCGCGGAATATCCAACGACTTAGTTTCCATCTTCGATGCTTGACGCTACGCCGTACCTGTGTCTCTGCGGATTTCCTGTTCCCGCTAGACGATGAAGGGCGGCCTCTACCTAATACCGCTTGTTTACATTGGCCTAATTTGACAAGTTTATATTTATGTCTATCTCCATGGCTTCCTTCAGGTACTGCACTCTTCATCCATACATTCACATATGGAGGCGTTGTTAATGACGATCGAATAGGAGAATGGCTATTCCAACCTCCTCCTGAGGTTCTTGCTGAACAAATCGCCATGGGAGAAGACAGAAGCCTCAGGATCGGGAAGCGCGAACGACCAGTTCCAGATTTTGAAGCGTTCCATCGCATGTTTATTTCAATGGGCCATGCTGCACATAACATGCCATCTCTCAAGTCCATTAATATTATCTTTGACCATAGTCCCATATTTTCTTTCTCATTCGCGGTACACAACGATTCAGCTACCGTAGCTTGGCGTTCAGACGGAGCACAGTATCATCCTGATCACCGAGTCGCTGCTGCTTGGAAGTTTCACCTCGACGATGTGTGCTCAATAAAAAATTGCATTTGTGTCGAATTTCAGAGGTGGCCGCCGAATGTTACGAACATTGTCTCTAGATAGCCGACAAGTGGAATCGATAATAGGAGATTTAATGCCTATTGCATAACGATGAATTCGGCGTCCATAAGCGTCGCTAATGTTGGAACCTATTCGGTCGAGGGAAATGGAGGATGTTCTGTTTTTGTCTACCGGATTTCACAACCGGAAACGCCTTTGAATATGAATGAAAAACCTGCTGTTTAGAAATAGAAAAGTCTACTGATAAAAGGCGGGATAAATATTCGCAAGATCTGGATGCAGTTGTGAAACTAGTTACACCTGCAATCAAGAAGTCCCTTTCGAGTTTCCATCTCACCACCAACAGGGACGTGATCTATCCGGATATGGGCTCAATTTACAATAATCAACGCAGGTCCAAATTTAGTTGCGTCAGAAACATTTTGCAGACTGTTCAGTGACTGCTTCGCATCTGCGAGCACCGCGATTGTCAAGCCATTCAACAAATTCTCCTCATACGGGAAAGTGGCTTCAATGGTGACAGTGCCTTCCTCCTGCTTGACGACCTTGAAGTTCTTGACGATGGGTTTATTCTGCTGATTGATGTAAACCAATCTGAGATCCTTGGCCGGTACAGATGTCGAATTTGTGAAACTGAAGCGGATAGATTCCGTCTTTGCCTTCGGGGTATCTAGAAGGGTGAGAGGCTCGAATGTCTTGGACTTGATGGTGTGCAGATTCGGGCACGATCCGGGAACGAAGAACGTTTGGTTGAGCGCATTGACAGCAAAGTCGCGGGTACTTGCAGTCAAAAAGGGGAGTTCACTCGGAATTTTGCCCTGGAGGAGACGGTACCATCCTTCTTGTTCCCCTTCCTGTCCAATGACAGATGCGATGCCGGTTGTGAGAGGTGCATCGCCATTCTGTGCGAATATCTGGATCACATCCTGCAAAGTACCAAGGACAACAGAAGTGAATGTTCCAGCAAGAGTGAGAGCTGAGTCGAGATCGGAAACAGGGAAGTCGTATCGACAAGGCTGGATGGGATCGGCTCCAAAATGTTTGAGCGCTCCATTGGCATTTAGGGCATGGAGTTCTTCTTGCTATTCATAGAGTCAGTAACACAATGTGCGGTCGATATATATTAGATTTACTTACTGCTTGCACAGCAGTGAGAGTCTTCACTAGCAGATCTTTCGAATCCTTGTCCTTGACGGTGTACCCATGCACATCATGTGTTACGTTGGACAACAACTGAGTGAAGAAGGCAACCTCGAAAAGTTCGTTCAACGCGATAACACGCAAGTTATTGAGCCCTTCTGCGCTGATGTTTGACGGAACGGCACCGTTGGGCAGTGTCCCGAAAGCCTGCCTCTGGATCTGCTTGACCTCAGTTTGGTTTGGATTCGGGAAGCCATTTCTCAAAGGCAGTGGGCTGAAGTTGACGGATCTCGGAACAGCAGGAGCAGCTACTGCTAGAGTTGAAGAGAGGCCAATAATGGCCGTTGCAGTCGTGATCCAGGAGCGCATTATGATGTTGTTATATGCTGGACGCCGTAATAAAATTAAGAAATAAAAAGGGAAGCAAGTGAAGAAAACAATGGTCGTTATTTATCACCTATTAATAAATTCTAAATCCACGAAGACGAGAAAAACAAGCGGTAGTGAATTCTTTGTGAGAGAAATCGAGCTCATCTTATACAAGAACAAAGAGAAACTATTCACTGCGCCTCCTCTGAAATAAGTACTTACAAGAACCTTTGGGTTCACTTAATAGGAAAAGTACGAACTAGATTTGTCAAGCAGCCATCCAATCCACGGAGCAACTAGTACTCGTGATGACTATGGATGCAGAGGAACAATCTGTTTTTGGATCGACCTTGCTTCGGCTGAAAGCCTGATCTAGTGGATGAGTGAGCAGCCACTAGGCTGCAGGCCACGTTTGAA
Organism: Paecilomyces sp. PK2413; assembly: GCA_023624055.1. Taxonomy (NCBI): domain Eukaryota; kingdom Fungi; phylum Ascomycota; class Eurotiomycetes; order Eurotiales; family Thermoascaceae; genus Paecilomyces; species Paecilomyces sp. PK2413. Next base: position 1,554,497 of record JAMADQ010000004.1, read on the forward strand.
ACGAAGGCGAAGCAGAAACGTCGATCCAATCACGCTGATACAGAAGCGCCGAGTCGATACACTCCATTTTCCTTATACGGACGAAATATGCGCAGCCTCTGCATCGAACGCATACGTTGCACCATAAATGGAATAGTGCCCTGTGTATATATCCTAATACAGGATGTGAAGGGCGGTAAAAACTTTTAAGATGGATTGAGATCGCAAGACTAAAAATACTACCATGGTGATCTTGGGGGCCAAGCTTTATTTAGCGCTGGTGGGTAGTGATGGCTTGGTTGGCAACGATCAGTCCATACGTAACAGTAGAAGGGCGCGTACGCTAGCTAATAATAATAATCCGATGAATGTACCAGGTAAACCCCCGAGTCCCTTAATAACCTGCAGGTGCCTAGAGCACGTAATGTCCTCGATATGCAGTTGATGCAAAGGTACATTACCGTCAACAGAAGGGTCCATATTCCTATTACACCAGAGATGCTAATATCCTTGGAAGCAATTTAACTGTACTTGCGGTAGTGCTACCCACGGAGAGAGATATTGGATACGGAGAATTGATTTCGCTGACAGGTCTGGCATGTTTGGCCTACGCGCGGAAAGTATTCTATATCGTCCATCTCATTCATTTATTTTTATGGCAGTTGGATTTTACTGTGGAATCGTGTCAACCAGAAATCCTTTATGAACAGCAATACTCGACACAGAACTAATTAAGGAGAAACAGCAGGAACCTGTTCAGCAATGGTCTGGTCGATCCCATGCATCCCTTTGAACTCGCATGAGGGCCTCCCGCCACAGCCAGAAGCAGGACAGTGATGTCCATGATAGCAATCCGCTTTACGACATCTCAGACCTCGCTTACATGCAGTGGCACGCAGTGAATACCGTAATGCTTCTTTGACGCCCGCCTTTACTTGATTGTGGTCCAGCTGGCATCCCTTGCCCTGAGAGCAGTTGCCATTCAGATGGAATTCTGCACATAGCTTTCCTTTTCTCGTGCGCTTTCTAAGTCGACTAAAAGATACCTCCGATGGCGCAGCAAGTTTCATGTCGACGCGGTGACCATGACGATTAACAGGGACTGTAGGTATTCGAACCGAGATAGGCCCCCTGTTCGAAGAACGAAGTGAAATTTCTCTTCCAGGTGATGCAGAAGACCCAGGTTTAGGTGACCGAGATGATGGCAGCGCTGGCTTAGAGGCAAGTATTTGAGCATATGTCGCCGAGCGTCTCGCAGTCTTTGTGAAACTGGACGTTCTGCGAAATATATCGTCGCACACTATACGTCTGAACTTGAGGACCGAGAAACTCGCATGAACATTCCCACCAATTGCGAATAGCGATGTATTATCTTCCTCGGTGCCAGAGTTCTGGAATTTCTGTAGAAACGGAACATATCCGCTATCGTGGCAACAAGCAACTGAGACATGTCTGCAGTTGGGAATTGAATAGTAATGTCTATACTGTTCTGTTGTAATTGTCAGGTCGGCGTGTTCATATTGTTGGAGGGCGATGTCCAGCATACCTCGAATTTTCTCGTCTACTCTTTCCTTCCCACCTCCGCAATCCACAACGTCGATTAAAGGGTGTGATTGCGAGATCCCCAGGAAGAAATTGCTCAGTTGTTCTCTCTTTTCGATGATGCCTGCTTCGACCATAGCAGTGGCCAGTCCGGCTTGATTCACATATATGCGAATAACAACTTCCAAGTCCACTGAAAAAGCATCATCATGGACATGAAGTGTGCGCACAGAATCACGAAAGAAGTTATAGAGTTCTTTAGAGGCCTTGGCTGCACCGCTGTCAAGATTGGTGATAAATCTATCCTCGAAGATATACCCGTCGCCGTCTATCAATAGGAGCACAAACGGATTTCTCGTCTGGGCATTCAACAGTTAGCTCATTTGTCCAACATAAATAGATCTGGAGGCTCCCAACCAGCGCCCTCTCAGCCTGTATTGCACGCTCCTGCCACTGTCGCCTGTTACCGACTTGGTCTACCAAGTCCATGCTCCTGTTTCGTAGTTGGCGTCTTAGATGCTCGTTCTCCATGGTCAGGTTCTAACATCTTTTTTAGCTGCTATACATAGGAAGATTCACGTAGGTATGATATACATCATGCCATGGATTTCTTACCTTGATAATTGAGTCTTTATCGACTGTTTCTCGTCGATAAAATGGAAGAATCTCGGTCAAAGCTTCCAGAATGGAGGCACTCCGCCTCCACAGAGACATCTTGGGCTCTGTGTGGTGGTAGAACCTGACGGTAGATGTGCACATTGTGAAGATAAAAGTAAGGTGGGATATATAACAGGCACCGCAATATTGTGCGATTATATTTGCGGCTGGCAACACAAAGAGTCAATATATGTGTTAGATTGGGTGCGAAGTCGTCAGACAAAAGACGGGTTCAACTTGGGAAATATACGTTCGTAGCAGACAGATACAATTAGATTATAAATGTGGTAGTAAGGAACATGCTAAGTCTACGTGTATCTGTTTTATATATCACAGTCACAACATTCACCTGCATACTAGTTCTAAACACTACGGGAACTCCCGCACGATAGACTAGAAGGAGGCTCAATGCGGCGCATCACAATGCACGAACAGGGAAAAACAGGCAGAACATCCACTAAGGTGTAATCCATGAGAGATTTTTGGGAGCATATGTGACCGGATATGATATCCACAAAAGCCGAGCCACGTCGCATGAAGTTCCTGTTGTGGCTTATTTGTATGGCAGAGCAGGGATATGCATGAAATGCAGATCAAATCCCGGAACACATCCTATCCAGACAACATGCCCAGGCCATGCATTTTCAAACAACACAGTATAGCTCAAGAAAGCAGTTTTCTATTATGTTCCTTTTCTTGTGCCTTGTAAAAGAATTTGTCGAGTGATTTCTAGCGTTCTTGGATTCTTTTTACTGTGGTATATGTATTCGCGAATCGCGGCATGAAACACATCGAATTTTGCCCAATACCACAACTTGGACCGCATCATCTGAGCACTTAGGAACCATTTAATCGGCTATCCGGCTGGGAGTGAATGCAACGAGCTATAGTATTAGCGTCAGAGCCAACAAGACAAAATGCAGGGCGATAGGTTGGTCGGCTTGCCGGATGTTTAACCGGGCGCGTAGGCGATCATGGCTGTGTAGACAGACCAGGGCTATGAAAACCCATGGTTACAATTCGCCGCTGAATACAGCACGTTAGCTCCTCATCGACGTCAGTCTTTCAAGCAGCGTACTTTTGATATGGCTCATATAATTTGACCGATTCCAAGATCCTACTATCTATTCTATCTGGCAGTTTCCATACAATATCCAGCTAACTACGTGCCAAAAGTCCGAGCGCAGCTTTTGAAAAGTAAAACCCCCATGACATGTCTGTATGCGCATAAAAGAACAGCCCAGATATCAGAATGCAGCACTCTAGCTAAAAATGCCAATGCAACTTAGAGGTCAAAAAGATTATTCTATATTTTTCCGCTCCCTGCTAGTAGGTAGTTTTTAGTGCGTACCCCTAACGAGAATCTTTGCCGTATAAGTCCAGCAGATTTATCGGTGTATGAATACAATAATCTGTTTATATGTCTATCGTAATGTTGCACGGATTTGCATCGGGGTTGTCGAGCCCGATCTCTGTCAGTGGCGTTGACGTGATTGTACACATTTGACCCATAGAGTAGCACCATGGGTAGAAGTGTATACACAATCCGGTGTGTAGATTTACGATACTTATAGAAGGAAGAACTTAGAATATCAAAACTGAAAAGATCCGATATTAAATCTTCTGTTTCAAGATTCTGACTCGGATTCTAAAATTTCCGATGGGCTTCAAGGCTTCCCCAATATGGACTAACCTGGCGCAATTGACTGCATTCCGGCAAGTCCTTTGGATACGAGTGCTTACTAGGGACGGACATCAAATACTGGTCCAGGTTTAGGATCCAATTTATTCTAGTATTTTTCATGTGTATATATATGGCTTGGGTCTTCGCATCCAGTATATTATTACGTGAGGCATGATGTAGCTAATAGAGGAAAGTTTCACTTATCATTGTGGAGTACGATGCTCTACTAATCACTTGAATATCTGTTTCCTTCTCACTGATCGGGAGCTCCCCACAACTGACGATATCTGTCCAGCGATCTAGCCCCGCACTTTATGTAGCACGGCTTGCGCTGCAGACATGGAAATCCACCACTCGGCTGACAGTCCGCCGATGGAGCCAATAAGGACTAAAGGATATTATTCCCTGTTATCCGAAAGATAATGAGCTGTGTAGTGGGATTTTTCTTCTCTCGGTTCGACCTGGTCCGATAATCGAGCACTTCTGTTGGCTGAGTCTAGAGCCCTCCTCAAGACGCTATAAAAGCACCGGGTACGACACGGCCCGGATGGTAAAACAGGATGTCGTTCATGGTATAAAGATGCCAGAGAACCCCAGAATATTTTTGCGCTAGGATCAGTAACATTTTTATCACTATACAGGAGTAAGAGCAACTGTTGGCAATAAAAGGAATTCGGAAGAGTGAACTCAGACTACATCATGAACTCGGCTCTCAATCCATCGTGTCTTCTTTACGGACCGTTCGATGCCCGTTTTGAGGATAGACCATTGCCTGAAATTAATGACCCTCACGATGTCATCGTCAAGATTGCATATACTGGTGTCTGTGGAAGCGACGTAAGTAGACTTATTACACTCCCTGCGGGCTTGGTGTAATTAGACGAGACCTGATATATTTTTCTAAGGTACACTTTTGGCTACATGGAGGAATTCGTGCGTTTGTTTCGCAAAGCCAACCGTTGACAATGGGCCATGAAGCCTCGGGTGTGATATACAAAGTGGGACCTGCTGTTACGACTCTGGCACCTGGAGACAAAGTTGCAATCGAACCTGGATACCCATGCCGCCGATGTGGACAATGCAAAAGTGGTCGATATAATCTTTGTCCTGACATGAAATTTGCCGCAGCTCCTCCGAAGGTCCACGGGACCTTGACGAAGTATTTCTTACTACCGGCAGACTTTTGTTACAAGATTCCCGACACACTCAGTTTGACTGACGCCGTTCTTATAGAACCGTTAGCCGTGGCGGTCCACACTGTTCGACTAGCTGATATCAAGCCCGGTCATCGTGTCATTGTATTTGGTGCAGGGACTGTTGGATTATTATGCGCAGCTGTGGCTCGTGAATTTGGTGCATCGGAGGTGATCTCCGTGGATATTCTAGAATCCAAGCTCTCCTTCGCACGGAAGTTCATTGGGGAACCCATAGGCAGAACAGCCATGCCGGATCTCTCTTTGAGTTCTGAGGATAATGCGAAACGCTTACTTGAGAATTTCAACCTCGGTGAAGGAGCCGACATCGCTATTGATGCATCTGGGGCAGAACCCTCGATGCAGTCTGCCATATACGTGCTTCGAAGAGGCGGAACATATGTTCAAGCTGGAATGGGGAAACGCAAGATCGAATTTCCAATTGCAGAAATGTGTGAGAAAGAAATTACTGCAAAAGGATGCTTTCGATATGGGTCTGGTGACTTCGATTTGGCCATTCATTTGGCGAGTTCCAAGTTACAGTTGTCAGAGTTTGTCACGAAGATTGTTCCATTTGAGCAAGCACCTGAGGCTTGGGAGACTACAAAGCGTGGAGAGGGAATAAAGACGCTGATCCAGGGGCCGGAATAGACATTTTCTGATATTGTATGGAAGCCTTCTATTTTTCTCCCAGAGATTAACTATGTGCATCCAGCATAAATCATCATCTTGAGAGAGATAAGAATATTTACTTCTAGCTTATCTGGCGTAGCTGAAATATGGCAATTAAAAGACAATGGCGCCACCATCAACAACAATATCTGTCCCATTCATGTACGTACCAGCGTTACTCGCAAGGAGGACGACAGCCCCTGTCAGTTCTGTTGGCGAGCCCATCCTTCCACTGGGATTGCGCGAGGCCCAGATCTTCCGATGCTCAGCAATGCCATCTCCCTCGTTGAGAATGGTGTCCATATATCCTGGGCTGATACTGTTCGTGCGGATCCCGTACCTGGCCCACTCCGCAGCAAGGCAATTTTTCAGAGTCAGGAGTGCTGCTTTGCTGACATTGTATGCGGCCTGGGGCTGAGGGAAGTTCACACGATGAGCTGAGATCGATGCGATGAAGGTTATCGATCCCCCGGTTCCTTGAGAAACCATACGTCGGGCCACGGCCTGGGCACAGATAAATGCACCAGTGGTATTAATATCCATAACCTTCCGCCACTGTGAAATAGGCATTTCTAACGTCTCAACGCAACCAACGACTCCAGCGAAACAGAGTAAAATATCGACTGATCCCAGTAGTCTGGTAGTCTCGTTAACTGCTGATTCAACAACCGCTTCGTCGGTGACATTGACTTGTAACGCGGCAATTGTGGCATTCGGGAACTTTGATTTCAAGTTTTCTATCTCTTTTTGGGAATTCGCCGGATTCATATCCCAGATCATTAGGCCGTTGAGACCATGTTCGAGAAGCGCGTCAGCAGCATATAGGCCCAAGGTGCCAGCTCCACCGGTAATTACTGCATTGCCTTGAACTGAAAACCTTTGTTGAGCTCCTATGGCGGGGTCTTTCGCAATCTCTGGCTTTGGCAGTGGTGTCATCGATGATGGACTTCCATCACTAAGTACCATCGATGGGATAGAGCGCTGGGTGAGGGCATCGCGTCCTGGCAGCTCAGTTGACCCCGCCATCTTGATAATGGGAACAGCTCCGATTAGGGAACAATATATAGTAAATAACAACGAGTATAGCTATATAGGAAAGAAAGGCGAGGTTTTGCAGGGTTTATATAGGAGGCCCTGTGCCTTAGTTTAGATCATTGGTCTGTCTCGTCTCAATCTCCTTCGCCTCGCTGTTCTACCCCTCATGGATGTATGTATGTAGTTTGGTCATACTAAGCATCGGAGCGAAGCTGGCCGACGCCCCCGCGCAACATGGGAAACTAAGTATACACTTCGGTTGGCTGTATTCCGACGGAGATACTTTCTGGTTGAACCAAATAGATTGGGTGATTCGTCACTAGTGTCTGTTCTATCTAGAACGATTCTGACGGAATTCAGAAGAACATTAAGAAGTCTCATAGGTCTATTCTTCGCTATGTACATGATTGAGAACCAAAAATACGCATGGTGTTATGTAGATCGCCATTCGCAAAAACAGCAAGTAATCATGCAACGTTCATGGAAGAACATAGCCACCATCAATGATCATGTCGCTTCCAGTGGCGTAGGTAGAAGCATCACTAGCGAGATAAAGGTACAAGCCCTTGATCTCCTTTACATGACCCTGCCGACCGAGCGACGACATACGATATGCCTCGTTGATCACGCGGGGACTGGCGCCCATTTTGGTCTCAAAAAAGCCCGGGGATACAATGTTCACCCGTGCGAATTCTCGCCATTCACGAGCGAGACATTTGCCGAAATGGGTAACAAAAGCCTTGCTGCCGTTGTACACGGGTTGGTCCACGGGTACATTTACAACGTGCGCGCTCATACTTGATGTGATGATGAAGTTTCCTGTGCCCTGGCGCTTGAACACCTCTCCGGCATACTTTGCGCAGTAGACTACCCCGTCAACTGAACCAGATATTAGTATATTCTCTGGACAACAACAGTGTTATGCGAAAACTTACCATTGACAGACATCTGCTTCTTATACTCGTCCAGTGTTTGCTCGAGTATTGGTTTTGAAATAGCCGCTCCTTTCGAATCTCATCAGCCACTCATTTCATAAAGTTGATTTTTAACATTGCAATATATTATTGAAACTCACCGGCATTAGCGATGAAAACATCAATTCTTCCAAAGTCCTTGAGTACGTCTGATATCGTCTTCTGGACTTCTTCGTGGTCCGATACTTTAGGTAGTTTAGCTTTGCTTCTTTTCCCAAAGAATGATTAAATGGATTTCTTGACATACCATTCACCTTGTAGGCTGCAGTCTTGACGCCATGAGTTTTAGCCAATGCCTCTGCCTTTTGCCTAGCGATATCGTTGCTTTCAGAGAGCGCGGGTAGATGTTAGTTAAAGCTGCCGCCGCCGGCTCAATTTCGCAGCGATACGACGTACGAGTTATACCATAAAGCGACAGCACCGTTTGCCTCGGCCATAGCCTCTGCAACGGCATATCCAATGCCATCAGCAGCTCCAGTAACCACCACGATCTTTCCGGTCATTTTAAATTGCTCCAAGACATTGGTAGGTGTATCCGGGTAGGGCCTGGGGAAGCCTTCCCGAACTTGCGCACACTCGGATATGGTCATAGACATCTTGGCTACAGTCGATGATCTTCAGTTAATCTGGCGACTCATCGAAGCTCTTGTAAGCTATTTATATTTGTGTTAAATGAACCGAACCCTGGACCTATACTTGCCCACAGGGTTGTTGTGGTTGGCATGTTGTGGACCGATCCTCGACGCTCGGTAAATCGGGTAAAATCAGAAAAGGACCCCAAGGGTATCCCGATATCTGAAAGTTGACAGTGAAAGGTAGTTTCTATAGATCTTTATGATCGAAACATATGTATAAGGCCCATATTCATATTGTATCTTTTGTGCTTATCATGTATTGTAGATTTGACCGGCCTGTCCATATTCCTATTTACTTTTATTTCTATGGTAAGTATATACTGGCAGCCAGAGGTATGAACGAGAAGATAAGACGTTATTAATCTCGCCAAAGAACTTTGTTAAGAGATCTATCTATTTCATCAGGACTTTATTCGCGACAGTAAATTGACTGATTCTGATGCACAGTCCCCAGCGCGAGAGAATAACGTATTCTAAACGCATTTAACCCGAACAAGCAACAAAGATCAATTTAACCGAACGTTCTCCATCCAAGTAGATACTCCACGCCACCACCCCTGGCCAAATAGACTTATAGCACTCTGCTGGCATTTCCTTCTCTTATTATCTTAATCTATATCTCGAGCTGTTAATAGGGGATGCCTATCACCATTCGTCATCCGTTATATTCTGCTTGCTGACTACTAGACTGGGGAATGTGCTTGGATCGCGATTCAAGCAAGTCCATTCACCACGTCCACTTAAGTTTTGAATATCCTCTCCAAGGAAATAATCATTCTGATATGCACTCAAATTCTCTCAGCCAAAAGCTCTCTGGATTTCTAAGGACGACGTTGATTACAAGGCATAGATGTTGTAGTGTAAGTAACTTTTGTATTTCAGTTACTTATATATATGATTATATTTTATTATTAATATCATTAAAAAGTAGTATCCAATGAAGGAATGCCATGATTGTGCCCATTGATAACGTGAATAGAGATCATTTCTTTTCCCTTAGAGGATCATATGAGATAGACACTGCAGTGGCAAAGTCCAGTCCTCTTATAAACCCAACCGGTGAAACTCCCAGAACCGAAAACATCAAATTTCGTCGCATGCCCATTCCATCTGTCCTGCTTACAGGAGAGCCATGGCACCAACAGCAGCGGCAATGAAGCCGGCAATGGGCTTGTCAAGATGAGAAGCAGCACCAGTGAATGCAGGAGCCGAGCTAGGGCCAACGGGAGTCGGCTGAGGCTGAGCAGAGGTAGGCTTCTCGGCAGAGGGAGCCGGGGCGACGTAGCTGGGCTGCTCAGGAGCAGGAGCAGGAGCAGCACCAGTGGGAACAACAGGAACAACAGTGACACCGGTGTGGGTGTAAGTGCTGGTCTGAGTAATCGGGACAGTGCTGGTCTGGTTGCCGCTGGTGACAACAGAAGACGTAACTATACTTGCGTTAGCCAGGTCACATCCGACATTATGATCAAGGGTCATCGTATTACCTGGGTAGCTGGTGGTCAGATAAGCAGTGGTCTTGGTGGTGTAGGTTTCGTTCTTTCCAGGAAGAGGAGCAGGGACAATAGTGGTAGGAACCGGCACTGGAATCTGGGTCGGGACGACAGTAGTGTGCGTCTGGGTAATGGTGTTGGTCTGGGTAACAGGGACAGTGAGAGTCTCGGTTCCACTAGTAACCACAGAGGAAGTAACCGGGCAGGTTGTAGTGACAACGGTAGCTGTCTTGGTAATGTAGCCAGTGGTGTAGCTAGTGACAGGGACCACACTAGGGCAGACGGTCGTAGTAGTGAGGGTGATAGTGTTTGTCTGGGTCACGGGGATAGTGAGAGTCTGCGTTCCACTGGTGACAACAGACGAAGTAACGGGGCAAGTAGTAGTGACAATGGTGGTTGTCTTGGTGATGTAGTCGGTCCCGTTAGGCCACGGCTTCCAAGGTGTAGGCGTCGGCGTAGGCGTCTCGCATGGAGTGGTCACCTCGGGCGTAGGAGTAGGGGTCTCACACGGGGTGGTGGTCTCTGGAGTAGGAGTAGGGGTCTCACACGGGGTGGTGGTCTCTGGAGTAGGAGTAGGGGTCTCCCACGGGGTGGTGGTCTCTGGAGTGGGTGTAGGCGTCTCACAGGGCGTAACCGAAACCCAAGACCAGCTGTGAGGAGGGACTGGAGGAGGAGCAACACCCGTGGACAAGGGGACAATGTATTCACCCCCGCGGGCCTTGACAACTCCAGCAAAGGCCGGGCTGGCAATAGCCAGCAAGGCAATAGCTGCAGCCTTAACCATGGTGATAGTGGAGAGTGGGATTGATTAATCAACGAAAGGATTTCAAACTCTCGAGGGTTTACGAGCAAAGCAAAGCGAACGAATAGAGCGAATGGAAGAGGAAATGATCCTTTGTCCTCGTGAGCGAGCGATTGTGATGGTGGAGGAGAAAGAATAAATTCATTGACGGCCAGAGACCGGTTTATATAACTTGCAAGAGGGCATTATTCCAATACCTCCGCATTGGAACAGGGACAGGAACAAGAACCGCATCAGGTCAAGATCCACCATTTGCCTGACAATGGGATGGCACCGTTCCAGCAATACGAATAGTCTGGGTCGATATCTCTTGGGAGATTGTAAAATTTCCGAAAACAGAAGGTAGCAGGCGTAGAAGTACAGGAACTGAAAAGAAACACTCCAATGGCACAATGGGTTTAGCGTGGATAAAAACTGTGCCCGTGTAGGCCACTGATTCGCTGTATTCCACTTAAAGCCAAGCGGAGAAACATTTCTCGTGCTTTGAATGGACAAATTCGTCAGAGGATATTGCAGAGCCAAGCCAGAGAGAGAGCGGAAAGTGCTGTAGACCCGGATGATAACGGATATCATCATGATACGCTAGATAATGCTGGACCAAACAAGACAAAAAACCATAATGGAACGCTATAAGATATAGACCGGAAGTGGAAAGGCATCTTCCCTAGTGAGTTAGTATTGGATGAAGATTTTTCAACGCTATACCATTCAGAGTCGCAGAGGGACTCGGTAAGAGTTTGAAATTGTAGAGGCTGGGCAGACCCATAGAGCAAGAGAGCTGGATCTGAGAAGACAATACAGGAGTCCTGCCTTGACGTGAGCGGTAAAGATATCCACTTGACAGCTTCTGGAAGCATATACAAGCCAACGAGATTGGAAAGTAGATGAAATTTCAACGGCATTATGTGATCAATTAGGAGATTAGCAGGGATATAGAGTATGAAAGCGAATCATAGGCGCCCAGGAAACTGGCGGCGAATATATTGGCCAATGCGTGCAGTTTGTCAAGAGCTGGATCTGTAAAGTGGCTTTCATTTAGCTTGAAAACAGACACATTTGCGGGGAGACAATGAATAAGAAAAGTCAACCATGGTGAAATGTGATAGAATTATTGACGTAGATGATTGGCCATCTGAAGCTGTAAACGGACCGTGTGTGCAGCATCCCGTATCATTTCTCAAGTATCACATTGCCCCAAAAGGTGGGGAGAGCTGTCAGGAACATTGAGTATGGTTCCTGCAACCGGCACCAGACAGCTACCATAGACTGCACAAGAGTGGATTCTGGACAAGGTAGTAGCGGTTAGATGGCAGAAACAGAAAAACTTGACAGTGTGATACCCATTGGATGGTCATGTCCGGAAGCAACCGTACCGAGGATGTGCTTATTGTCAATGGGCACCGCTTTTAGACCCGGGCACAGAATCTGTAGAAGTCCAAGCGTTTAATTAATCGATCAAGAGTCGATGCCTCTAGACAGTTCTAGTTAGGTAAGGGCCTGCGATGTAGATATTCTGGGTGTCGCATTCGTCATAATGCACCGTTGTAGGTCGAAACTGAATCGATGACGAGCACCTCATCAGCCTTATCGCCTATTTTTATCCAGACAGAAAGATAAATGAGCTGTTGCAGCTGTCGAGCCGGAAACTAGTCGCGATGGCACTGGAATGTGGGCCTCTCCGCGGGCACTGTCAGAGTAACCTGAATCCCACTCCATAAAAAGGCGAAGAACGGCTACCCAGGAATGTGGCTAGACGATATCGGTCATAGGTTCTTTCAATTGACCCGTAGCGCTATAACAGTGCAAGAATATAGAGTACTCTAGAAACTTCAGCTAACTCGAGTCAATGACGATATTAGATCTCTTTATGGATGGTCACTTCGCATTGTACGACGAGCGTTATCGACCCTAGGGAGTCCAATTTCATCTTCGGGAACTGAAATCAGTTTTCTTTTTGCAAAGGCAACAGGATAGAAGCGCTTTCAGTTACTCAAGTGCAGTTCTATAAATAACCCAGTTAACGCTGGAAACGCAGAATCACAGGGTTCGATATGCGGCCCGAGTGGGTGGAAATCGCATTGAATTTCCTTGGGACATTGTCGATACGATGTTCAGGAGTATTCCGCAAGCGATACGAGAGAATAGAGAAGCCGGTCATGCTTCGATTCTGGTGTGACAGAGATGCCTGTTTGCGGACAGTCAGATGGTCTTCATAGACTTGATTATGTAATCTACCGGAAGAATGAATCCCCGGCGATTCCAATCAGCACGTGATTAAATGCCTATTATCGCAATTAGGGCTTAGGGCTCATCAGGTACTCTACGCGTCCGTCGCGTCTGGTCGCGTCCCCGCGTAAAGCGCAATCAGTCGATGAGATAGACCACAAGGCATTGCGTCGAGATATCCAACTCATCAGTTACCAAAGCGCAGTCATGCCTCATTCAGTATCCGGAAATAGCTCGCCTTCTCGAGAGGTCGAAGATGATGTCCTCCCGGACGCACCTCCGGCCGAGACCTCGAATGATACTGCTCAAGGGGAAACAGACGGCGAGCGTGCAGAAGATGTGAAGGCGGGAGTACAGCTTCAGGACCTCTTTAACGATGACGAGGATGATGAATTTCCTGCATCGGGTGCACCGGATAACAAAAAAGGCAACTCGCCTATGCAAGAGGCTACAATGTAAGCAACTATCTTTCGAAGAACAATCGAATCAGCCAAGACTAACGGTTTCCAGCACTCCTATCCCAGTTCAGAAGGTAGATACCGAAGTCATGTTGGCATTCTATCAACGATTGTTTCCTTTCAGATACATCTTCCAATGGTTGAACCATGGAATCATACCGTCGCGCGACTTTGGAAATCGAGAGTTTGCGCTCACGCTGCAAAACGAAGCGTACCTGCGATATCAATCATATCCAACGGCTGATCTGTAAGCATAGACATAGATCTTTTATGCAACCATGGACTAACGGATATATATGAAGATTCCGCAAAGATATCCTTAAAATGAACCCCTCGCGTTTCGAAATCGGACCGGTATATAGTACGAATCCTCGTGACCGAAAGACCCTCCGCGGTGGTCAGATGAAGCCCTTGTCGAAAGAACTAGTCTTCGATATCGATTTGACTGATTATGACGATATCCGTACCTGCTGCACGAAGGCGAACATCTGTGGGAAGTGCTGGGCGTTTGTCACGATGTCCATCAAAGTAGTGGATACCGCGTTGCGAGAGGACTTCGGATTCGAACATATCATGTGGGTTTACTCTGGTCGTCGCGGTGCACACGCATGGGTCTGTGATCCTCGCGCCCGCAATCTGCCTGATGACAGACGAAGAGCCATTGCCGGCTACCTCGAACTCGTCCGAGGAGGATCACAGAGCGGAAAGCGAGTGAACCTGAAGCGACCATTGCACCCGCACATCGCGCGCAGTCTCGAGATCCTTAAACCGTACTTTGCGCAAACAACCCTCATAGATCAGGAAACATTCTGCAGTTCAGAGCAGGCAGACCGGCTGCTGGCTCTTCTACCAGACAAGACCCTCAACGACGCTCTCCGCAAGAAATGGGACTCGGCACCAGACCGGCCCAGCACGAGCAAGTGGGCGGACATCGACGCGCTGGCAAAGACAGGAAAGAGTAGTACTCTGAACACAACAGCTCTCCGAGAGGCGAAGCAGGACATCGTCCTCGAATACACATACCCACGACTGGATGCCGAGGTCAGCAAGAAAATGATCCATTTGCTCAAAAGTCCCTTCGTCATCCACCCAGGTACCGGACGAGTCTGTGTCCCCATCGACGGCCGCAAAGTCGAAGAATTCGACCCCCTCTCCGTCCCCACCGTCTTCGACCTCCTGTCAGAAATCGATGCCTACGACGCCCAACACCCAGCCGGCAACAACAGCAACGCCACTGACATCCCCGAAGGCGACGGCAGTACGCAACTCGACTCCGACGCTAAGGGCGGACGAAGAATCCAAGATTACGAAAAGACGAGTCTAAAGCCTTACATTGACTATTTCCGCTCCTTCATCGCCGGCCTAACCAAGGAAGAACGAGTCGGCAAGCGCGAGCGAGACGACGCGCCCAAGACAGGAGGAGATCCCATGGAGTTTTAAGATTCTTCATTCCATTCATGCTTTTTGCATTCTCCATCTCCAGCTCTCTCTGAGCTGCCTCTATTGTTTATACATCCTTATTATGACTTGCGTCGAGGGTATATGGTTCAACTTTGGGTTTTTCATATTCGCAAATAACGCAGGAATGAAAGGACAAGCAATGGCGTTTTGGCGGAGTTGGATCGGATTCTTATATTTTCCCTTCTCGATCAGTCCAATTACTGCATGATCGGATATTAGAACAGAATTGAGAGAATGAGAATAACTATATTCGTGGATAATGATCTATGTAGTAGTTACTTGCTTTTTTGCTTTCAGTAATTGCTCATAAAATACAGTGGAAAAACGACGCACGCCGAAAAAAAGAAGTATACTACGCAGTACACTGTGCAATAGCAAACAACAAAAACGGGAGGCGAGCAAGTTCCTGTAAATCCAGTCCCATATTTCAATCAATCGTAAAAATGTACAGTACAGATGTTCCCCAATTTCCTTTCTGAGTGGATGTCAAAGGACAGAACGTCCAGATGAAGAAGTAGGTGGAAATGTAATAAAAAAGAAAAGACGCATAAACCATCAAGTAATATTTCAAGGCAGAAAGCTGTTCACGACGCGTAAGAGATAGTAGTCGAAGCGTCAGATGTCTCTCTCCCTTTCTCTTGTAAATCCCATCAAACCGTATAAACTCATTCAAATGTTCCCATGTCAGATACCCTTCCCTTAACTAGTCAGATTATTGTGATCGTTCAGCATTAATATCGTTTCCCGTTCCTCGTATTTTAGTCCACGTCATCCGTCAATTGCCGTAGGAGGCTGATGCTTAGAATCATGACTAGCAGCCCGATTGTGACGACCACCATGAATCCGAAGCCAAACCAACCAAGAACCATTGCTGAGGTTCCCACGCCGCTCTTTACACTGCCGTTGCCCATGTCTTGCGCAATCGTACTAGCGGCCACCGAGGCTGTATGTTGCCACAACACCGATACTAGGACGAACACAGAAGATACGAAGATCAGAGCCAGAGCGGCTTGTGACACTGGTCGTGAAGGAAACGGTTTCACTTCCCGTTCGGAGCCGGTAGCATCGGTTTCCTCGTGCCATCCCGGGAATGTCGCCAGCAGAATAAAGCAGAAGAAGGCGAGGACAATGGCGACAATTCTAGAAAACGATTAGTTAGTCATGAACCACAATCTGGAGGGAGTCTGGGGTATACTCACATTAGATAGGGGAAGACAACGGCGTCTTTGAATGTGGACGAAACCCAGATCAAGTTCAGTGGATCCTGATCCACCGAGACGATTTCCGCTAGAGCGGTGGCATTGTTATTGCAAATCCACGATCCTCCATCAGGCTGGATACAGATGCCAAAGTAGCCTACACGAACTTCAAGCTCCGCCCCACCGACGATGTTTGCTATTGCCGTTGTGACACCAGGATCTACCTGAGAGGGGTTGAAGTTTGGTTCATACTTTTCGTAGAAAAGCGATATCAGGAAAATGCTGGGTATTTGTGGAGAAGATGAGGAACAGCCTGCCAACAAGAGAGCTGCGTAAGGAAATCAGAATTAGCGTTATCCATGTAGTTATGTAAACCCGAGGCCGACAAACTCACAGAGGAGAATAATAGCAAGGGCAATGAATATCATCAACACATGGTGATATCCTATCAAAGGTATGAACCCTATTAGGTGAAGCTGTTAGCACGTGGTTCTTCAAAATAGACACCATGCCACTATGCAGTGGCACGATTGGGACTTGCTATGCACACATACTTTTCACTCCCGTCGCAAATCTCAAGGTAGCCATCTTGCACGGCCTGCACCCACCATCAACGGGCCTATGGCTTCACTTCCCACTATCCTAGACCTGACCTCGCTTCTCGGGTCTCCGAGAAGGAGTGTCGAGCAACCTCGCTCCCGCTCAGCACAGCAGAGAATACTGTCGAGAACCAATCCTGTGCGTCGACAGACGTTCGTAGGAATGTGGCAGAGGAATAAGGTATCTGCTAGATGCTGACACCTAGACAATCGTGGAACGCAGGAATCTGTGGTGGATCTGGACTGGTATGGAATGCGGATAATCGAGATATCGCTCGCTCGTATAAGGACCTCCGGTCCTTATGGTTCTGGCAGAAAAAAGCTGATAGAAGAAACAACGTCCCAAGAACCTGCACAAAACAGAAATATGGTCAGAAGTCAAAGTATCCCAGTCAACGACATTCAGGTGACGGTAAGAATCGGGTTGTAGGAGTCAGGAAGAAGAGAGGGAGAGAGGGCAGGGAAAAGGGACTGAGGGACAAATCCTTCCCGCCCACGTCAAGGCAGGCGACACTAAACGAGCGAAGCAGACTCGACGGCTCCCGAATCGCAGAGTATCGTCGTTAATTCATGAGGTCGGGGACGAAGAGCGTATCACTGGCGATGTACCTGGTGGCTGGCATCTCATAGTTCCTTGGGAGGCTGGGCCAACGGGCTTTGTTTACGCGGGCCTTTCCACGGTAACCAGCGCCTGACCGCCCGGCAGAATCGCCCTATGTCAGGCCTGATCAGGTTTAGCGGCGGCATCGCGGCCTGACGTCGATCTCTTATCGCTCCAGCCTCGTCTTTTTCTTTCTTTTATCACGATCAGATCGACTATGATACTAGTTAATTAGCCTGACACGGGCCAGCTCAGCAGCCCAGGCCAACTGGGCATCCACGCGGCATCGACTCAGACACTCGGACGCAGATCGTGCTAACCGCATCACTATGATATTTCAAGCTATGTTTCATATCCATAAACAGGGCTAGTTACTATCACGACTCCTAGACACCAAACACGCCTGGTTCTTCCCAAGTAAGAAACCAACAAGCCAACACCAATGTCATAGCCTATGCAGAGGCTCAGGTCATTCAATACAATACAAAGGATATTCCCAAACAGTTATTACTAGGACCAAACTCCTACACAATGCGTACTTATAGGCCTCCTCTTCACTCATAGCCAATTAATCTCTCATCTCGGCGTGTAGGAAAACCGGCTGAGATTCACTGACACGGGCTGCTTCGCTTGGTGCTCGCTGTCTTCGATATCTTCTTCTTCTTCGCTGTTGGGGACCAGAAAATCCTCACTGCCATGGTCATTTGTCGCAGGAATTGCCGCAACGTTCTTCGCAGAACTACCAAAATCGGACTCATACCCTGAATCTCTCAGGGGATCTGGGATCTGTGTGCTAAGTTGATTCAAGGACTTAGATCGGCTCATAGCGCTCTGACCCAGACGCTGTAGAGGTGTTAGCCTCTGCGCCTTCAGAGGGATCGCGTTTACCGTGGCGCGTGGCTTCAGGGTTGGTGTGGTGTTTCCTGCTGACGAAAAGACTTTTTCTTGCGTAGACTTGTTCACAGGAACTCCGGCATTATCACTCGATGCTGACCGTGCATCATCTTGGAATGCATACTTTGACAGGAGATTCGAATTGAGCTTCTGGACATGTGACTCCAGTACCTGGTTGAAAAGTTCCGGTTCACCATCAGCGCTGACTGATGTCGCGGTGGTCGGAGATGTGACGTTGCTGTGGACGTTACTGGACTCGTTGCTAGAATCTGTTGATGGCGAATCCTGAGGACTATCTCTGCTCTCTCCTTGTTCAGCGGCGGGTGCCTCTGTGAATTCCGTCTTTGGTCCTGCGGAAGATCGCTTTCCAGAATCTGGAAGCTGAGTTATTGATGATCCATCTCCAGCTGGCTTATCCGCAGCAGGATCTGGCAAAGACGACATGATATTCTCAGCAGCATCGTCAGAAAACACGCCAAAGTCAGACTTCCTGGCTTTCTTCACTCGGGTTGTTTTTTGCCCGCTAGGGCTGGGGTCCTCCACCTTCGAAGTGAAGAACTTGCTGCGACACAACCCACTAGATGGGAGTTTCTCCTCATCAGCATCCGAACACAGTCGCTGGCGTTTGGTTGACTGGAACGCGGATACTCGACCGGCTCGGGCTAGAAAAGACTCCCTTTCTGCTGTTCGGATCATAGGACTGCCAGATGGACGAGACAACGAAACTGCTGATGCCGACCGCGTAAGGCCCTGACGTTCTGGGGCCGGACTTGCACTCCAGGAGCTGTTTGCGTGGCGTTCCAGAAGACGCTGCTGACTCGGTGACGGAGTAAGAGAATTGGGGTCCAATTCTGCAAGTGGCATACGCTTCGGGGTGAAGAATGAATTGATCGGCTTATTAGGCTTCAATTCTGTAGCAGAAGCCAGCGTCTGCCTCCTGGTCAAACTGGGAGTGAGTCTTCCGGCTACCACAGGCTTCAGGACAATCTGTCCCTTTGTCATCGGATCGAGGTCACCACATGCAACCCCTAAAGCAACCTCAGGTTCAAGGTCATGACCAATGAAGGGCATCTCCTCCAGCTTAACACTGTCGTCCGGCGCCGTGAGCGTGACCAATCTCCCTGCCTTGGGGCAAAAGACACGCTGGTAGAGGAATGTTAACTCCGCTTGCTTGAAGTTCTCCAGGTAGTCCGCTGGAACATGGTATTTGCCTTCGAACTGGAGCATTCGTAAGACCCGTTCCACGTTCTTGTACTTTCTGATGCTGCGGTAAGCAGTCTTCAGCCCCATCTTGGGGATACTGGGAAGGTAGTCACATCCGCTCAGGATACACATGCGCCTGAAATCTGCGTCGGTCCACCCAATGAAACTAACGTCCTTGCACGCTGCAAAGTCACACCGACTGATTTCGATACAGTCCCCGTGCTGGTCCAATTTCGAGAGGAGGCGCTTGGCACCAAAAACAAGCAAATCAGAATCTTCGGAGATGATCCCATTGACTATTCCTTGTTGCTCGAGATATACCATCTGGGCGTCTGCTTCGTACGGGGCGACGACGTATTGGATTTCCATCTTTTTTAGGTGCTCGATTAATTGGCGGGCCATGTACGGAGTGACATCGATTGCCTTTTGCAGCTCCTGGTGAGCCTCGCTCATTCTTCCTTTCCGGTAGAGGTCCATGCCAAGTTGTTTGCTTTCCTGCCGGCGACTGTGCCTTTCGGCCTCGGTGCCGGACTTGCTGGGTAGATTGTCTCCATCGAAGACCAGGTACGGCGTGACGCCAAAGTAGAGAAGCATTCGTACACGGTTTATGACAAAGTCAATGTGTCTGGGAAGAGGTGAGCAGCCTGCGTTCAAGTAGGGAAAGATATCCATACTTGCTCGTGTGCCTGTCCAGAGCTAGGTCAACGGCACAAGCCACGGTGCCGCGATGCAGCCATCCATAGGCGTCTACACATAGCGTCTGGCCACTGAACTTTTTCAAGTTGCATGGCTTCTGAATCGACTTGAGAAGACCGTGGAGACCTGAGACTGTCACTATAATGCTCCCAGCAGTCCCAAAATCATCCAGGTGTCCATACCTTGAATGCCCATAGTGGGCACCTTCTATAGACGAGGCAGCCCCCGTCTTGTTTACATGTACCAGACGAGCATTCGTTGGACACAAATTATCCCGACTCCAGGAAAGGACTGTAGATAGACAAATAGAGATTCACAGACCGGTAAGAAGAAGAGGGAGAAAGTAATAAGCAGCACCTGCTGGACCAGAGGGAGAACGTCACATTAAGCCTGTCCTGGGGAATGTTCAAGGCGAACGACGCGCGACACGCGAAGTCTGGTTCGCCAACTCGGAGACGCCCTGTGATTGGCTCCCCGCGTCCAACGCTGCTTCCCGGTCTCACCGCCTTGTGATTCTGCTGGCCCAAAAAGAAAAACTGCGTTGGTCGAAGAGAATTGATTCATTCCAGGCTCGAGCAAGGGATCCTCAGCACTGTCGCCCCGCATTCTGAAGCTGTGGTTGGGAAGTCAAGGCATCACACATCATGGCGAAGGGTCTCTACAAGGTTCAGAAGCAAATCACCAAGAAGCGCGGCAAACTCGAAGCCCTCCATGAGAACAGCCGTGACTCGCAGAGACTGCGCCGAGCAGGGGCGCGGGAGGATAGACTTGCCCGTGTATCAGCGGTGACATCGAGGACACGACAAGTTTATGGTATGTGTCTACCTTCATGCGAGATTCCAGTCGTATACCGGCGATTGGTTCTCCAGGCACAAGTTCTGCTGGATTCCCGACTGACAAATCGCAGTGGATAGAGTTGCCTTTTTCCAAGAATGCTTACAAGACGCTTCGGGTGCCTTGTCTGACAGCGAACTGGCAGAGATCGTACAGAAGTGAGTCTTATATCCTAGCTGGTGATTATACCTCGAAGCACGCAACTGACTGTTCTGGTCGATTCACAGATTCATTGATCGTGGCGCATCCGAACTCGAGGAGCTCCGACAAGAACGCAGAAAAGGCCGCCCACCAAGCAAGCGTGAGGATGCCCTTGTACAACGTGCCCAAGCTGAGGGGAAGGAGTATACTACCGGATTCTGGGTGCCAGATCTCACGCAGGAGGAGGTCGTTCTGCGACTAAAAGTCTGGAACGGAGAGTGGGCGAACATGAGCACATTAAAGTTCATCCGCCTGCTACGGGATGGCACGAAACAAGCTTCCAGCTTCCCGCCTAAAGGTTTATCTTGAAAAGTTCATTGTGTTTTATCTGGAGTTTTGAGTGCTATTTATGCGTGGGAACGATTTTACGTTGCATAGTTATGCCATATACATAATACCCGGAGGCACGGCTGTATAGATGGGATGTTTGCCTTGTCAGATGATAGGAACGGAACACTTCAATCCATATTCTCATGAACCTTGCTCCATTCATATAAATATTGTAGCTGTAAATGAATTTGATAGACTGCTAGCTAGTTAACTACTACCAGATAATTCACTGGATACTAGAGCTCGGACTAGAGATTTTTTGAGCTGGAAGCCGGAGTCTTGGCATTTCTCGAACTCTCGGAACGGTAACATCATACGCTTGCCTCCGTCCAAACTTCGATCATCCTTTGCAAATTCCCAACACATCGTCCGTTTTCTATCTACACGATACCGCCCTCTGTACTGCTATTCAAAATGTTGTCTCTTCGCGCATTCTCCCGCTCTGTGCCTCGCACTTTCTCTCGATCTGTTGCGCTTTCCTCCAGATCGGCCGTCCGACCGCTGTCCACGATCCAGAAGCCGAGCTTTCTCCAGTCGTCATGGAAGCAGCTTGCCAGACCTTCTTACCCGGCCTTTTCCACGGCCAGAGTTCTAAGAGAGCCTGCTGGTGAAGGTAAGAGTCTCATCTATGCAGAATTTGCGTGTTTTCAGTGCCATTGAAAATTTGCGACTAGCTGCAAACGAAGAAAAAGCTGAGCTCTTGCTAACTGTTTTGCTTCGCTGTTGCAGGTGACGTCGAGCTCGTTGCCAAGTTCGAGGAGGAGCTGCAGCATGAGAAGGCTTCTGGCCTCGAAGACCTCGATGCCTCTGTTCAGAATGTCAAATACGTGCTTGAGAATGGCCCTTGGGAGGTATGACGTAGTGGCATCCTACGCGGAGAATCGTCAGTATACTGACGGGCTCAATAGGTCAAGGATATTCCCGGAGAGCAGGAGGTTGTCCTGACGAGAAAGTTCGGCAATGAAGAGTGAGTCTTTTTCTGGATAAATAGCTCGAAAGAAATGTGGGAGCTAACAACTGTGTTTAGTATCCGTGTCACTTTCACCGTCGCGGACCTCCAGAACCTGAGCGAGCAGGAAGACTTTGATGATGCCGCTCTCTCCGACGAGCTGGACTTCCAGCACCAGCCTGTCAACCAGCAGGGCCGTCCTTCCGGCAACGTCCCTTCGCACTCTGAGGACCGCGTGGCTCCCGCCGACCGCGAGGTGGAGGACGACCTGGACCGTGACCTGGAGCCCAGCTTCCCTGCCCGTGTCAACGTGACTGTTGAGAA
This sequence comes from Paecilomyces sp. PK2413, assembly GCA_023624055.1. NCBI lineage: Eukaryota > Fungi > Ascomycota > Eurotiomycetes > Eurotiales > Thermoascaceae > Paecilomyces > Paecilomyces sp. PK2413. The sequence continues at coordinate 1,577,135 of JAMADQ010000004.1, forward strand.
GCCCGGTTCTGGTGCTCTGTTGATCCAGACCATCGCCCAGGATGGCGTTTTCCAGGTTGAGGAGGTTTCCTACTTCAACAAGTCCGACCTGGCCAACGCCCAGACTGCTGAGAAGGACTGGGCTAGACAGAGCCTGTACGCCGGTCCTCCTTTCGAGAACCTTGACGAGGACCTGCAGAGCTACATTGAGCGATACCTCGAGGAGAGAGGTATCAACGCTGAGCTCGCCAACGTGATCCCTGACTACATCCAGGTCAAGGAGCAGAAGGAATACGTCCGATGGCTCGAGAGTAAGTTCCCAGTCGTATCACTCCTTCGTGTACTAGATGACTAACGTAATTATCAAACAGACGTCCGCAACTTCATCGCCGCTTAGATGGATTTGAACACGTTCACGAATGAGAATAGCCGTATTAGCCGATTTGCCCATATCGTTTCCTAACTTCTTACAATATCCATTGGGCTCCCACCCACCGTGCGGTGCTATAATGGAATATGATGAAACCCAATGGCGGATACTGTGTTTATCACAGCTATCCACGGTATGTAATATAGATCTAAAACATAACAGTCGAAATTATTTGAATAATGAATATCTCCGTCTCATTTCGTTTCTCGATGACTAGCATATAGCAGTAAGCACTGGCAAATCCTATCGTATAAAAACACTACATCTTCCATGAGAATCATACTCTATAGTTACTTGTATCAGTGATGTCCGCATTGCTGTCAAGTGCCCGTATCGGCGTACCTATGGAGAAACTAGCTACCATTGCATTCTGGCGGCTTGCACGTTTGTATTTTCTCAGTCACCAAGCACTCCAGTCTCAAGGTTTCGACCGACCCAAGCATAGTGCATCCGACTCAGACCGCCCGTATCATTCCATGTTGGTAGAGAAATAACGAGAATAACAACCCATATGCGAGACTCTGTTCTCTTTGTTGTAATTCATATATGCATATAGTTCCAGACAATACGGATCGCGGGATTCTGGTCGATGCTGGCCCGTCTCTTTAGGAAACTCCAAAATGTCCTCTGGCCTGCCTCATCTGCAATTTAAGGACGTCATGGCGCTCTGCGAGGTATTTGATCATGATGTTTACTTCAATTCAGCACTCGAAAGAACCGTGTGTACCTTAGTCTAGCATAGGGAGTAAACAATTGATAAACTTTCGATGCTATATAATGGCTGGTGGCTGAAGGGGAATATCAATTGCCCATCCCGGAGAACCTCTTAGATTATTTCATCCCATCTACATCTAGACGTCCATATTTGAATCCGTAATCGCCTCTCCATCTATTAAGCACATGGGACTATGCGGTCCTCTCCCTCCCCGAAGTCCCCCACGGAGATGCATGTGGGGCTGCATTACAGCTCTTCCAGGGCAGGTTCTCCTACATGGAACACTCACAATTCTCCCCACCTGTGCTCTGACATTCGGCAGTTACTCGTCGAATGAGCTTTGAGAAATAGCAATGCGTCTCACTAGGTGCGTTTCTCTGGCGGATAGCATTCCAGGCCCATGGTTTGACTAATGGAACTATTGTCTCTGGTCGACGTGATGAGATGGGGTGGTTCCCTTTTTAAAGGAAGCAAGCTGCTGCGTTGCGGGGAGGTTTCCGGTTATCAATGATTTTGGTATCTTGCTCGTTTTGACTTCTATCGTGACCATCATCCTGCACATGAGAGCGCTGACTATAGCTTTCTCTCCTCAAGTACATTTTACACAGGAGTAGAGCAAACAAGACCACAAATTCATCTTTTGGGAGCACCCGAGGTCTAATTGAATAGACATAGACCAAAAAGGTCTACCAGACAAAATGCCATCAGCTGAGGGAGCGCCATCCTCTATAAACAGCACGGAGACCAACGGCGCGAAGCTGGAGGACCTCACGGCGGACAATCTTACACAACATGTGATTAAAATCAGCTCCAACATCAGTAATGAGCGTGTGAAGTACATCTTTTCAAAATTGATCCAACATGCACACGATTTCGTCCGAGAGGTCGATCTACAGAGAGATGAATGGGAGGCTTCGTGGCAGTTCTTGACGGAGGTGAGTTTACTTTGTTGAAGTGGCGTACATGCTCCTATCACTTCAAATCGACCCTATCATGTGAATCAGACTCCAGCTAATGTTAATTTTTAATTACAGGTCGGTCAAGCCTGCTCGCCAGACCGGCAGGAGATAATTCTCCTATCCGACGTTCTCGGTATATCTGCTCTCGTCGACACCATCAACTCCCGACAATCTCCCGGAACAACTGAGTCTTCTGTCCTGGGGCCTTTCCATAACGACTCACACTTCTTCGAGAATGGCGACTCAATCTCGTCCACCGGGGCCGGAGACTCGATGCTTATTCGCGGAACAGTAAAAGACCTCCACGGAAACCCAGTACACGGAGCATTGTTGGATATCTGGGAAACGAACGGGAACGGACACTACGATATGCAAGACCCTGAAAAAGATGGTCCAGATTGTCGAGGCCGCTTTTACTCTGATGAAGAAGGGAAATTCTATATTAACGGTGTCAAACCGGTGGACTACCCAGTCCCGTATGATGGACCGGTTGGTAAGGTCCTCGACCTGTTGAACCGACAGGCTTATAGGCCTGCGCATGTGGTATGGCTTCCTCTCGTTCTGTATCCCAATATGCAGAAAGAATCCCTGAATACTAACGATTCTTATCTCCCATGAATAGCATTTCCTTATCAGCCACCCTTCATTCGAGAAGCTCAACACAGCCCTCTATAACCGCGAGTCACCGCGTCTCGTTCTCGACCCCGTCTTCGGCGCGAAGAGCAGTCTCACCAAGGACATAGTCTGGTGTGAAGATCTAGAAATGGCCAAGATTCACAAGACACGGCCCATTGTTCGAAAGGTTGACGGGCAGGACAGAGAAGGATTCTGGCTTCTCGAACATGACTTCATTCTGGCTGATAAGCAAGAGGTCAAGAAGAGGAAGACGCATGATTAAACTAGGCTATCCATAAACTCGATGTATATTTTTGTGCATAATCTGTGTCTAGCATATGTGACTACCTTTCACAATGATCTATCCTGACCTTGATCTCACATCCCCGTTCGGAATGCGGAGAAGCCCCACCCCCCACATCCTCCACACGGCTACTCAATGCGCGTCCCTTGGTTTCTCTGATGGAGCTGATGATCTAGTTAAATTATAATATCTCGATGTCAGTATCTGGGAGCAGAAATCTGTAGAGCTATTCGTCGCAGTAACATTCGTATTAAGTTCAGTGGGTGTGCTTGTTGTCGGACAGCGGGACCATGGTACTAAGTACACGGAACAGGCGACAACAAGGAATCTTCTAAACGTCTACATTTATAGAATTGCAGAGATGTAAATAAGATAACTATTACAATAGAAGATCGACAATAATTACTGACAACATGGTGGTAACGGTAATTATGTGGTAACATCAGCAATGGTAGGTGTCACTATCGGTGTCCCCTAAGTATATATTTTTCGTCGCCTACCAACACTACTATGGTATATGGTTTATACGAATCCAATCTTGATCAGACGTATACCAAAATCTACCTCATACTGTATAGACCATACATCATCGAGACTTTCTGTTAATAGATTGATGCTACTTCCCACCTGCCCCCACCTGCAGAAATATTATCTCTGCTCTTTGAGAAACGGAGATAAGATTGGGATTGTATCAGACAGACTCCATCTAATCCATTAGCCAAGACACTAACATTGACGCAAAACAGGGGATCTGGCCAATGAACTCTAGCAATACTACCTTTCTAACGGGCCGTCTGCATCGGAAGTTAGTTAATAGTAGCTGCGATATTATGGTATGCTCTACTCGAGAGCGGGGCATAGTATAGGGGCATGTCCGGTGCCGGAATCGGATCGAGAGCTGTTATGGATTCCCAGTGCTCGTCAGGCTTTTGTTAGTAGTTCAGTTCTTGTTAAAAATTAGAAGTCAGAAAAATGTGTATATGCTCTGCTTTCTATTGTCAAATAATTAGCAAACATTCATGGCGCAAACAAAAATCCATCCAGTAGCTATCATCGGCGGCGGGCCTGTCGGACTCACAACCTCCATCTCTCTTTCGCTCCGAAACATCCCACATGTACTCTTTGAGCGGTACCCCTCCACATCGATTCATCCCAAGGCACTCGGTCTGAACCAGCGCAGTCTTGAGCTATTCCGGTCTCTAGGTATCGAGGAAGAAATAAAACGTATCGGAGCGCCCCCGGAATCGTTCTGCCGTACAGCATGGTACACAAGTCTGGGCCCCGAGGGGCGTGAGATATTCAAGCGGGATGCGTGGGGTGGTGGGATATATGCAGAGGAGTACACAGAAGCCAGTCCGTGCGATTATACCATCTTGCCGCAGATACGACTGGAGCCGATTCTGCATAAGCGGGCGAAGGAGCTGAATCCAGAGGGCATTGTTAATGGAGCGACTGTCGTGGGGATTGAAGAGAACAATGATACCGTCAGGCTACGGGTGCGGTATGGAAGGAATAAGAAAACTGGCGACGACGACGGAGGGCAGGAAGAGATTGTCCATGCACGATATGTCGTCGCTGCAGACGGCGGGAGGATGGCCGCGGAGGCACTGGGGATCAAAATGGAAGGGGAAAGAGATATTATCGACATGGTCTCGGCTCATATGAGAGCCCCTATCAGTCGATATCATCCGGATCCTAACGTGTTCATTTCATGGTTCATCGATCCTAGCCTTGGAGGCAGCATTGGCACTGGATATCTATATCATGCCGGCCCGTACCCAATGAATCCAGATACGGAAGAATGGATGTTCGCCTGCGCTCTAAACCCTAACGACCCGCAGAAGTTTGAGGCAGAGGACATGCTCAAACGGATCCATCGAACGCTTAAGATCCCGAACTTGGAAATTGAGCTGAAGAGCGTGAGCCACTGGTTCGTGAACTCCATCGTGGCAAAGAGATTCAGGAGTGAGGGAGGCAGGGTCTTCCTGGAAGGGGATACTGCTCATCGGATCCCTCCATGGGGTGCTTTAGGTTTAAACACAGGTCTTCAGGATGTCCAGAACCTGGTCTGGAAGCTGGCCATGGCTGTGAAGGCCGGAGAGTCTGAAGAAGGAAGATATGATGCGTTGCTGGACACATACGAGGAAGAACGTCGACCTATTGCTCTACGAGTCGCTCACTCTAGTCTGACGAATCTCCGAAACCATGGCCTAGGTATGGATCGTGCTTTGGGAATACTTCCAGATGCTGCACCGGAAGAGAACGTGAAGTCACTGGCGGCCTTCCTGGACAAAGAAGACCCTGGAGGAGACAGACTTCGTGATGCGGTGGAGAAAGCGCAGGAGATTCTGGATACAGAGTTTCATGCACCCGGTGCTGAGATAGGTTGGTTCTATCCTAACCTGGATGTTGATGGAGAGGGTGCGAAGAGTTACCACGGAGGCCAGGTCATGGAGACAGGCGACATGGTGGTGACGGAGTATTTCCCATCTGCCATTCCGGGCCATCATTTACCTCATACATGGCTCAAGCGAGGGGAGAAGCAAGTTTCAACCCGTGATCTCGTGGACAGTGATAGATGTGTCCTCATCACTATGCTAGAGGAGCCTTGGACAAAACTTCGCAGCGACCTCGTGAAGGTCGAAGTCGTCAATCGTACCACGGATTCAGTTGATAGAGATTGGACCCGCCTATGTGGAATAGCTCCATCAGGTGCTATCCTTGTTCGGCCAGATGGGATAGTTATCTGGAGATGCAATGACGCTGAGAAAGCGTCAGAAATAGCGTCCTCTGGAACCTTTGATGGCTTTGTACGGCATCTTCTGAAACTTCCCTTCAGTGAAAGACACGGCCCTTCTAATCCTTGAGGACGATGGTTTTTAGAGTGCCCAAGCACTTATTAAGCACTTGTTATAGTTATAGGAAGTCATGGAACTCCTAGTAACTAGTACGTTGTATTACTTATCACGTCGCTACCTCAAGCAATGATACGTCAAAGTACATTGAGTTCCAATCGGTAACCCATTAAAGTACGGTACCTTAATCATGTCATTTAAATGAACGTGGAAGATGATAAAATAGCACTATTTCAATAGCCATCGATTTCCGGTCTCTTTCCATATGCACGCCAAACCCGCAGCTCAAGTACGCCATTTTCAAATGACAAACGTCAGATGTTGTCGATGCTGATAATTAGACACAGAAGTTATGTAGAAGTAACCTTGATCGTAAAAAGTACAAAGCTGCAACGCCATATATCAAGGCACATGGAGAATCATGTCGGGAAACTCTTGAGATGAACTCGAACGAGGACCACTGTCAAGGAACTGATCAATAATTCATAACAGGGGCTCCACCTCCACCGCCAGAACGGTCTTCGTATCCGCCATCAAAACCAGTATAGTCGTCGAGAGATTTATATCCCGGAGGAGGACCACCGTGGCCACGGCCTCTACCTCTACCGCCGCCACCGCGCCCTGGATTTGAGCCTTTGCCTCGTCCTCCACGTCCACGGCCGCCTTTGAAGTGGCCCCCACCACGGCGCGAACCGTCATCATGGAAATGGCCATGTCTGTGATGGTGATGGTGGTGATGATGATGACGGCCGTGGGAGAGAGCTTCATAAGGATTGTGGTAGCTGCTGGTCTGGTTATCTTTGGATGCCGGGTATACGACATCTTCATCACGATAGTCCTGCTGGTGTCGGCGCTTGTGGCTTTTGTTCATAAACTGACTCTCCCATTCACCCTCATCGGGGTCTTCTTCCTCTACGCGCAGGACCACCTTCTCGCCGACGACTGTGTCGAAGACGAATGCCTTCTCTGTAGGGACAGGGTGCCAGTTCTGAATCTTTCCGGCGTCTATAGGACGAGCACCTTTACGTACCGCCAGAACGATAACAGGCTCCGGATTCTCAGTATAGTATTTCTCCGTCTCAGGAACGGGAGTAACTCGAGCGGCCCAAAGCTTGTTTTCAAACACTGCGGTGCCAGTGACCTGCCAACTTAGCTTTTTGCCCATGCCACCCACTTTGTCGAGGATGGATTTAGGTGCTGGTCGTGGTGTGATCAGGATGTTGTTAGCCATATACTTCAGGTCATTGGAATCAGCAAGCCCGGGGGGCAGAAGAGGATGCAATAGTTGACCGATTAGCTGCGACGAATCATTATTGGAGATGAGATATCCAGTATAGAATACCGTCCGCTTTATCTGCAGTCGACCGTAAGGTGATCTGGTCTTATTCAGTGCCGGGTCTTTGAAAGACATGTTATGCGCATTAATCATGCGTTGAACTTCTGCTGTCTCAGTCACAGGATCAAGGAATGTGCATCCCTCTGCTACCTGGATAACTTCAGCAACAATAGGCTTTCTGGGCGCTGAGGGCTGTGACAGGAGAGACCTGTTTAGCTTCTCAAAGTATTCCCGGAAGGCTCTCACACTATATAGAAGTAAGCGATCAGCACATTATGAAGGAATCATATTGACTAACTGTTTCACGCGGTCCTCGTATATCCGAATCTCGTCTGCCTGCTTGTATGTGAGTACCAGGTCCTCGAGAAGCGTCTGTTTGAAGTTCATCGTCGACGAAAATCGCTGGTTGTTGGGACCAGCTTCGGGCTTGAGGCAAACAAGATCAAAGTCAAGTTTCCTACTCGTCACCATTCGTTTGATGATATCACCGAAACCAGCCTCGCTGCGCCCGGTGAGGAGAACAGTGAGGGCATCTTTCTGCTGCATGCTCAGCTCGACCAATTGCACCTTTCCACCCGTCAGTACATGATACATGAAACAGCGCTGGGGATACCCCCGTACGATATGTTCATTCCACCACCCCTTCCATCCGCGAGTTTCTTCCGCTTCAACACCCTCGCCCGTCGCGGAGAGCAAATTCGGGTCATGCCACCATCCTCCATTGGCAAAGCTCTCGTAAGTCTGAAGAAAACCGACTGTCTGGCCATTCCACAGTTGAGGGTTTGGCAGAGGACTCAGGAACACTAGAAACGTAATCAGTTTCTGCGAATTGGCACATCAGTGGGAATTAGTGCTCACAAGTATTATCGAAGTCGTAGACATGGATCGCTCTGATTTGCGAGACAGCTGTCAAAGACGCAGATCAATTAGCCAGAGCACTGCATGTATCTGGAATAAAGCGCGTATAGAGACCTACCAGGGATTTCTTTATTCACGACGGACCATCTTTTCAAGCCAGTGATTGTGTACGTTTGCGGGCGACGAGCCTCGCCGTTGGAGGGCCCGTTGAACTGCGAGGGTGGCATGATGGCAGACTGGCGCTTGAGAGCAGATACAGCAGAGACTGCTGATTTCGCAGGCTTAAACATAGCACGACACGGCGGCCATAATCGCCACTTGTCACTGAAGTCCACAGAGTGCTCAACTCTTGAAGATAAGGCCGGCAGTTAAGCAGCTTCCTCAATGCAGTGCCCACTCCCGAAGAGCCACCGCCCGGCGGAAGGCGCGAAGCTTTCGCTCCCGCCGCGAAAAAAACGTGACTTCAATAATTGCCTCTGATGTGAACGGAGACAACTCCGATATTCAGAACTTGTACCAGGCAGTCTCTTTGCATAGAATTTTGGAATACTGCCCCCATGGCTGATGATGGCGATCTGCAGCAGGAAATCCTCAAGAAGACGCTGCAAGAAGTAGCCCATGACGATGAAGATGGCGCCGCGAATCCCTGCGTCATATGTCTAGATTCCATCACTGAGCCTGGTATCACAGTACCATGCAAGCACTCCAACTTCGACTTCCTGTGTCTTGTTAGCTGGCTGGAACAACGTCCTTCTTGTCCTCTTTGTATGTTTGTTCACTGGAGTTTCTTTCCCCTCATTATTTTGTGGGCTAACGAGGAATTACAGGCAAAAGTGAAATCACTGCAGTGAAATATGACCTCCAAGCAGCCGCAGGTCCCAAGGTCTACCGTCTTCCCAAGCAGCCCAAACCACCACCCACAACTGCTGCATCACAACCCTTACAACCAGATTTTGCTCGGTTCCTCGAACGCCATGGACCCCGTCCGCGAAGGCGTGCCCCGCGTCCGAGGGCTCCAGAGCCAGATGATCCATTGACACGGCGCCGGCAGGTCTATCGCAACCAGCTCTTCTCTCTACGGGTCGGTTCCAACCGTCTATCGAAATATCGAGAGCTCACACCTCAGTTATTCAATCAAGATGAGGAACTTATTTCCCGCGCGCGGAAATGGATTAGACGTGAATTGCAAGTCTTCAGTTTCTTGAACCCTGACGGAGAAGACAGTGGCACACGGAGGGTTGGACGGGCAGGCGAACAGAGGTTGTCGTCGCGCAGGGCGAACAATGCTGAATTTCTGCTCGAGTATATCATCGCAATATTGCGGACGGTTGACATCAAGGGTAGCGCGGGCCAGGCAGAGGAACTACTCCAGGAATTCATAGGCAGAGATAACGCTCGATTATTCCTGCATGAGCTACAAGCATGGCTCCGAAGCCCTTACAGTTCCTTGCAGGACTGGGACCGGAATGTACAATATGAGGATACTATAAGCCAAGCGGGACCTTCGTCTGCTAGTTCTGGACGAAGCAGCACGACATCCTCTCGTGCCTCATCGACTCCTGTTGGCAGACAGCGAAGCGGCTCACAGTCTTCACGCGTGTCAAAACCTCAATCTCCTCGACATCGACGGAGTGCTTCTCGTGACGCACTTGTCCGGGCAAGGAGACTGCAGTTAGCACGGGAACGGTATCAGCCCAACTAGGCCAGCCTACGGTGTTCGGGGAAGAATTATGAGTTGGACAGCATCGCGATACGCATTATACCCCTTGATGATTAGTTGGCGTCAGGACGCATCAGAGTTGTCCTATGTACATATAAATGGATTGGTTAGGTGCAGTGCTACACTTCCGCTATAGATTAAGAGATTGCGTCGTACGATGCAGCAATGTACATAGATAATATCGGCCATGTTTTGAAAGTCAAAAATAGGTTCTCCAGGTTTCTATTGCTCTAATCAGGATCCGGGTATGCAAAGTTGTCGTCAGTCATAAGCGTTAATAAAAGGGGTAAATGCGTGGATGCTGCTGTTACGACGGTTTTATCTCCGTCGACCAAATCTTCCTCTTCCTTTAGAATTCTTGTTTCGAATCTTTAGTGATCTGTAGTTCGCGTGTGCCTCGGGGTTAACTTTCCTCGCGGCAGGTTTCTTCGCTTTTGCGTCTTCTGGAGCCGTTGACGCAGAACTCTTATCGTTATTCTTGACATTGACAACGGACGAAAAAGCAGCTTTCATCTTTTCTGAAAAGCTCGATGCCTTTCTGAGACTCCTGCCTTCTCCTTCGTAGTCTGGATCTGAATCTGCATCAGGCTCAGAGGCTGCATCATCTGCATTTTCGTCTTCGCGGCCTCCGTTCTGGCTCGCAGCCTGCGTTTCTGGTACGTTATCCTCTTCATTCCCTGTCTTCGTTCCGGGAGCTGGTTTTGGTTTCGATAAGACTGGTCTCATCACGACCCTTCGAGTTGTCCGTTTCTGTCCTTTCTTCTTCCATGTTCGTTGTGCTTCAGGAGCTTGGCTGTCACCCTCTTCGGCACCGTTGGCGGCTGTTTCAGCAGCTTGTTCGGCTTCGATCTCTTTGAGAATTTCCCAGTCGTCCTCCATTTGTTCTTCTTCCATGTCACGGAGCCCCTGGACCAATGCACTAAGACTCTTGCCAAATAACCTCTGCGGCTTACGCACTGCGACCGGACTCATCCCCGACGCACCTGCGGCAGCGTTTGGTGGGCCCATTCCAGATGTAGACCGTCGCAAGAAAGATGGCGTTTCAGATGCTTGCTCTTCAGGTGCCGGGTCGTTCGCCTGGCTGGTATCCTTTTTCTGCAATCCCTCTTCGGCTTCCACCATCGCAGCATAGCGCATAGTCGTTGGAGTAGCAAAGAAGTTAGACAGTAGGAATCTCTTGCTCTCTGAGGCTGGTGTACGTTTGAAAAGGAAGTTATCCTCGTCTTCATCATCCTCGTCTCCCTCCTTGATAGTATCCATCCGTTTTCTCGAGGGTGTCTGTATGTTTGCTGTTGGAACCGCTGACATGCGTTTCGCTGATGGTGTCGCGGTGCTACCCCCTGATGCAGACAACAGGTCAAATAGTCCCAGGGCTTTCCCATCTCTTTGCGGGGTAGGTCCAATTGCAGTTTTCAGTGGCATGGGCGATGACGAGGTCTGTCGATGTGTGCTTGGACTGAAGAGCCTACGCAACGCAGAGGGCGAATCATAGGGATCTAGTTGAGACGGATGAGCATTAAATGACCGAGACTTCTGCGGAGTGAGCATGTCTCCTCTGGCTGCTTTGCGTGGCGTCGCAGCATTGAGCGTATTCCCTGGTCCCGTAGGAGAGCCATGTTTCCTCTTCTTCGAACCGTCCTTTTCCACCTTCGAATGGCGCTCCGTCTTGTGTGTACGATCTTCCTTCCCATGCCGACTTGCCGATGATTCTTCTGCCCGGAGACGTGAATATGCCTTGTACTTCGCAGCTAAACCAGGAATACCAAATTTAGCAAGGGATCAACAACAATCACCTGGATCCCGGGTTTGTTATGGACTTGAACAAAACGTACCAATTTCTGGGTTCTGCTTGATATCATCACGACCGGCCTTCTTCCCTCCGTTTGCGGCTGCGAATGTCCTCTCCCATTCCTTCAACTCCGCGCGCAAGGCTGTGGACTGCACCGCGACATCCGCGCTGCTCACCGGGAGTAGCACGTCCGCATTTGCCATCATTTCAGCATGGGTGGTCGAAATTACAGAAAATCAGAATATTCTCTATCCAATAGAATAGAATAAATAAATATATTGTTGTGAGAATGCAGAGGACGAGAATTCGTGACTGCCAAGGGGCCTGCAGCACGATCCACTCCCTTCGATATCAAACTTGAGTCGCGCGTCTTGCGGAGGCACTTAACGCGCTTTTGGTGCGCGGGTTGTCCCGCGTTTCCCCGTGACGTAGCGTGTCTCCATCAATAGTGTCTACAACACCCGGCGGTGTTGAGCATTTCTGCAATTGTCGATTAATTGATTGGAGGATGTTCGAGAAATCTATAGAATAGTATCTTAACTGGTGGGTAACACAGTATACTGTGGATCTTTAGTATATCAATCAATCAATCAATCAATCAATCAATCAATATGTATTGTCCATGCTGTAGGTATCTAGTACGGCTTACTCCGTAAATACTGCATATTATCAAACTGCCACAATTACTCTGTAATAATTGTCCTCAATAGTATATCGGACACCAAAATGCAACAATAGAAGAAATGCACGCGCCAGAATCACCAACTCGTCAACCCTCGCGTTTTGTCAAATCCTCCCCGCAACTGCGATTCCGGATGGACGACCTTTCCCTTCAAAATCGTGTACTTGACAATGCCTTCGCAATGCTCTGGTCGGATTCGGGCCAGCCAGATCATCTGCTGGTCCTGTTTCCTGTACACGAGAACGTTGGCGGCGAATTTGTGGCCTCCCACATGAGAAACGTAATAGATCCCAACGCCGCCGGGACGCTCATCGTCCATATCACGGTACAATCCCAGCGGCCGCAGATGCCTTTCCAGCTCCTTCTTGATCAGGGGAGCGGAGATGCCGCAGCGTGCATCTCGTCTTCGATGAGAGCAGAGCAGAACGACATAATCATGTGGACAAGGGCGTGAAACGAGCTTCCCGGGCTTTTCAGCTGCATTTTCTGCTCCCGGTTTACTATTAGGTGCGACGAAGCAGTCGACCAGCTCTGGAATATCACTGCTCGTCACGGAGTCCACGAAAGTGAAAGACGGTAAAACAAGAACAGTGCTGCCCTTTTCTGCATTACTGGCATATCCATCCACCGGGATATTCGATGCTGATATCATGACCCGCTGTTACTCAAACAGTTAGTATTTTTATTTCGACACCAGAAATTTCTAGACGTCGCAACTTACGCCGTACTTATCTGTTGCAGAGCTATCGTGCAGTGCTTCCATTAGGCTCCCTCGCTCCCGCTCGACTTTCTCGACCCAGTCATCTTTGCCTGTCGCCACGAGAAGATGCGTCGTGAACGGTTTGATGTGTCCGTATAGTTGACGACTAGTCTCTACTTTGAATCTTGACGGGTATCGAACGGTGCAGTCTGCGCAATCTCTCGTGCAATCCGGTCCATCTTCCTTCGGGCTCACTGTCGGGAATACATAGTCTGACCCGTCACCAGCACGGCCCGTGAAAGCTAGGAGCGACTTCAACATCGTGTACGGATTTCGAAAATGGGGATCTTCTTGTTGCTGAGAGTGTAGACGTGGGCATTCTGCTGGTTTCTATCTGTATGCACTTTTATATTCCACTGCCTGCTGCAGGGCACGAAATCTAAGAAAAGGCCGAGCTCCATGCATGATATCGCCGACTCCGAGCTGGTTATCCCCGAGCGCATGCATTAGTTCGAATATAAACGCCCTATGGTTAAGCTCATTTTGTATATAGTTACTCCATAATCACAACGACATCTGTTCCGATGGATTCGCGTGGCACGATAAGATTAGGGACCTGTTGAAATGCGGCTGCCTGGATCTCTGCTCCACTACGCCAAACCTCTACTGGATCACCGCCTAGAGCAATGTACGGAGTAATATTGGTCTGTTGTAATGTAACAGGTGACACTCCCGCCAGTAGAAGACCAGAAATTCCCCCTTCAGATAAATGGTCAGAGTGGCCTCCTCGATGTCAGATTATCATGACACTGCACTCCTGTGTTTGGCTCTAAGATTTATTCAAGCTTCTTGTCCGTTTAACCAATTTCAGCTGTGGCTGGTGACTAAGCCTCGATTACGCGTCGGAATCTGACGCTGATAATCCATACAGCTCTTTTATAGCCAGAATCGAGTATAACACTGTCGCATTCCAGCATGCAGCCTGGTTTAATCTGGATATAATGATTGCCGTCTCACATCGAACGAAGCCAGTGTACCTACATGAATGAGCTGGAGATGCACGGAAGATGGCCTAACTAGTTAACTAATGCTGGAGCAGCTTACCGAAAACGGCAGCCGTGTCCGAGCGCGCGGCGTGAGCCGGAGGTTGGCCGACACGGTCTCTGAGAATCCGAACACGACTAAGACCGCGGGGAAATCGCCAGCAGCTCTACAAGGAAGACTGCTGTCGACGCAAGTTGGATGTTTGGACACTTCAGACAGCATGTCGGCATCGCAGGAAGTCATGTTCAGGCTGAGTGAGAGACCGGAGGCTGAGCCTCGTCCGAGAAAGAGGCGCCGACGGACCATGGCGTGTACCCAGTGTCGGAGCAGGAAGCTCAAATGCGATCGGGAATATCCGACGTGTGGCCGGTGCAAGAAAAGCAAAACACCCATTAAATGCACATACGAAGATGGGTTTTTGTGGCAGCAGCCGAATACAATTCCCTCGTCTGGCTTTCAGGATCGAGGAAGCACGGGCGCTGATGCGTCCCACTCTTCATATGTCGCGGCGCAGCGACTTACATCGTCTCCAGACTCGGAGATAGGCACCGCTCCGGGACAGCATGGGTTCCCAGAGAAGAAATGCTACAGAGAGAAAAGAGATGGCTTCCTGGAGACCGTTCTCGGACAGACCATTCCACCTGCACCGCGACAGTCGAAAGATGATGCGGCTGAGGTACCGCGGTCAACAACAGCTTCTCGTCCTACGGGCATTTCGCATAATGCTACTGGGATGAACGGAGCTATGTGCGCCTCTCAGCCGTTGAATATGGAGAACAGAGTAATGGCTCGAGGAAAGGAGACTCGAACGCGATTTAACGGTGGTGGTATCTTCGCAAATCTTATGGTCCAGGTCGGTCATGTTCCATCAGGAATCGAAGGGATTTTGCTAACCGGAGATCAACAGTTTTTTGAGTTGAAAACATTCATCGAGGGAATAAAAGCAGCTAACCCAAACATGGTCCGGTTGCGACAGGATATGGAGACTCTAAAGAGAGGCCACCATAAGAAGAAGCTAAATCAACCGTTGCTTGTCCCTGATGTACCAACATTGGTAGCTATGCTGCCTTCTCGAGAGATCGTCGAGGAGTTGGTAGATGTGTACAGCACATATATCGAGTCCACGCACCGTATCCTACACATGCCATCTTTCCGACAAGAGATCAATGACTTTTGGGAGAAGAGATCGAACCCAAGTCTGATATCCGCGCCCTTTCTAGTCCAGCTTATGCTAGTGCTAGCCTGTGCTTGGAACTTGGTTGATCCGGATCGATTGACAGACCTCGGTGCTGCCACATCAAAAAGATATACCGCCCTGGACTATATCGTTCAGGCTGACAACTGGCTCGAGGCTATGCATATAAAACGACCAGATGTTGTTATTCTTCGGATTCACTGTCTTCTCCTTATCGCCAAAAACAACCAAGGCATCAAGCGCAGTCGAGCATGGCTGACCACGGGAAGCCTGGTGAAAATGGCCATGTTGGCTGGCTACCACCGTGACCCTGATCAATGGACCGGGATTACTGTCTTCAACAAGGAAATGCGAAGGAGGATCTGGTCAACGATCCTAGAATTGGATCTTCAAGTTTCGATCGATCGCGGGATGCCGCCCACTTTGCAGGCCTCGGACTACGATACATGTCCTGCAGCAAACATAAACGACGAGGAGTTGAATGCAGACAGCACCGATCTGCCACCAGAACGGCCCCTTACGGAATCAACAGATACTTCATTCCATGTCTTCTTGAGCCAATCTCTGCCACTACGACTGGAGGCATGTGCACTGATGAACGGGCCAAGGATTACATGTAGCTATGAAGACATCCAGAGGATTGACTGCGAACTTACCCGTGCGTTGTCGTCTATACCCAACTGGACGGCTACAGACCCAACCGATCAGAAGATGGTCCAGAAGACCATGCTCTGGACAGCGATGCTTGAGTCTAAATTATGCCAGTGCCTTCTGGCCATTCATACACCGTTTGCGGTCGAAGCTCACAGGGAGCCCATGTTCGTACCTTCGTCTCGAACCCGGCTGGAGGTAGCAATGACTATGCTTTCGAGACAACAGCTGCTCTATGAGACTTCCACCCAGTTGTCGTTATGTCATCTTACAGATGCTGTCTCACAAGCTTGCCTGTCTGTATGTCATCACTTATACACTACAAATTTGGGATACAGTAAGTCTGGATCGTTGGCCGTGGTGATCCCATACGAGTGCTAATATTTCTTTTAGCCTCCGTATTAGCTCGTCAGATAGTACCTGCGATCACCGGGTCACTTCTCGGTCTTGTCGACAAGACGCTGGACGCTTTGGAAAGCAAGGCGCGAGTCGTTATCAAGGGCGCAAAGCACTTTTTCTTCACCAACATGATCCGCGCTCTCGTGAAATCCAAGTTGTGGCCGCATGAAACCGGTCTTCATAAGAAACAGGCAGTCGATCGCATAGGCTCATTTGCGTATAATCTTCTCTCTCGACACACGGATACCCGTAGTGATAAAACTCAACCGGTCAGTGTTCTGAAGATCATGCTTACTGGACTGCTACTGACTGTAACAAAGACCCAAGAGCCCACCCCCGGCTCCAGTTCCGATCCGTTCTCTGCGAACCTCGACGGCATATTGCCGCAGTCGATGGATTTTTCTTTTACTGTAAGTGCTTATCCGATCGTCCGACTAAAAATAGATACTAACTGCCGTCGCTAGCCCCCGGGCGATTTCGATGCCTTTCTGGACGCGTTCAATTGGGAAGACATGGCTGCGTTCGCGTATCCGGAAAATCCGATTCTTTAAAACAAGGGGCGATTCAGTAGTGTTTCTGGTGTTTGGTTATCCACTCTCTGTTTGAAAGGTTGTTTTTATGGGGTTTTGTTCTGGGGTAATAATTGTTTTAAAGGCGACACGATACCACGAAAGCAAATACGAATAGTTTGTGTAGATATGGAGTTCAATCTTCACTGTCCACGCAATTCGCGACGATCATTATGCCATGCATTCTTCCCTGTGAGAAGGACTGGGGCTTATGGTCGGCGGAGCAGATTAGCCGACGGCTGGGAGCGATCATGGATTATTTAAGATGATTAAGATGACCATCACCGTATCACGTAGGCTGTGCACGGGGATTCTTCTCTGGGCTTCCCAGGCATCGCCCTGGCAGCTATTCATAGCTAGCGCTAACGACGTGGCGATCTTCCCCCTCAAAGTCCCTGATCGCCGGTTATCTCGCAGGCTGAGTGGCCATCCGCACGGCTGTAGGACAGGTCAAGCTTTTTTGGCGGGGCTCCAGCCGTGTAATGGCGCATCCTGAAACTGGCCTGGTTCTTGGAAATCCCTCGCACTGGGTAAACAGCAACAGGCAGTGTCATTGGTGTGGTTCTAGAAAAGAACGTGCTGTTTGACTGGCGCGAACGAGGGCAGATGGAGATGGTGACATCCGGGGCGCCGGCGAGTGGTCCATGTCATGATTGCGGGCTGAGGAGGAATAATCCCTCCTGCCAACGGCTCTTCCCTTGGTGCCTTCATCTCATTAATCTGCTGCGGTCGCTCTTTTGCATCGTCTCTAGGTACCAGCTCCAGCTTATTAACTGCTCTCTTTTCTGCTGGTTATACCACTATCTTCTCTCATTTTTATCAAGCCGTCTGTTTGCCGTCTCTCCTCCCGAGGTCTAGGCCCAGCCACAGATTAACGTTGCACCAGCACCTCCAAGACTCAGGAGTATTTATGCGTGAGATCTGACGACCCACTGTTTTCTTGATTCTATCGCTTGGCAAAAAGTCTGAGAGACACGAACCCCAGGTGAATGAACCGGTATGAGATCAGAACACCTTCCTGCTTGGCTGCCCCTTGATCTAACTTCACCATCCAGTCTGTTTCGAGTGGCTTGTATGCGCCCTGCGGAGCGCTTGACCATCCGAATCGGGACGCAGAGATGCTGAGTTCGAGATAACGAGTTATCTTTAATTTTCAAGGATCGTATGTTGCTGTTGCGTGTAAACTTCTCTTTTTGGGCGACTCTGATATTGACTGCTGCAGAATATCGGTTGATATGCGATGTCCGACACACTCTGTTAAAGTTTGGGAGTTCTAAGTGGTTGCGGTTGCATCCGTTCTATGTCCATTTTGTCAGAGCATACACCATTAACGGTCCCTGTTGTTTTGAAGCGTGTCTTTACCGTTGTTTCCATTGTCGGATATCGAGTTCGCCACATGATCCTCTTCGCGTTCCTGGCCTTGGGCCTGGTCTTCAGCTTTCACCCAGTGAGAGCTGAACCGGCAGCCCGGTTCATCGGGACCTTTCCAGACACTGATAAATACCCTCTTCCGCATCTGGGCAACCTGGAAGCTCATGACCCTAATATCATTATCCATGACAATGCCTACTATGCCTTCCACGGTGGGATTGGGATACCCTACTTCAAGGCAACGAATCTCAGCGGTCCCTGGGAGAGTCGGGGCAAGGTGTTGAAGAAACCCAGTGTCATTAAGAAGGGAATGCGCAAACGCCCATGGGCTCCCAGCGTGATTGAGAAGGATGGGACCTTTTATTGTTATTATGCAGTGACGAAGGGCGGCACTCGTCAAAGTGCGATCGGAGTTGCGACGACGACGAATCTAGAAGATGGCCCGTGGGTAGATCACGGAGCTCTGGTATCCACCGGTTCGTCTGGTCTTAATTACGACCTGTTCCCCTATACGGTTTCAAATGCGATCGACCCTGCTGTCATGCAGGATCCAGCGGATGGGAAATTCTGGTTCACTTGGGGCAGTTACTGGACCAACATTTGGCAGGTCCCTCTGTCTGATGACCTATTATCCGTGGAAAACCCGAACGCACCAGATGCGAAAAATGTCGCATATATGACTCTGGATAGGAAAGATAATGTTATCTTGAAGGAATACCCCGTGAATCATGATCCACAGGGATTACGTCCGATTGAAGGCTCTTTCATGAGTTATCGAAAACCCTATTACTATCTCTGGTTCAGTCGGGGGAAGTGCTGCAACTTCCCGGAGGGTCGAATCCTTCCTCCAGTGGGAGATGAGTACGTTATCCGGTCCTTGCGTATATCCTATGCTTCGCCTCCAGACACTGACGGTTCCTAGGTACTCGATACGCGTGGGACGTGCCACCAATATCAGAGGCCCGTATGTCGACAAGAACGGCATGAAACTTACTGAGAGCGGTGGAACTATCGTATATGGTTCTAACCATGGCGATGTATACGCACCGGGCGGGCTGGGTGTCTTGACAGAGATAGGCACAGATCAAGATATCCTGTATTATCATTACTGTGAGTCTTTTCAGCTCCTTTGTCTCAAGGAATGAGTTGACTGACCGCTCTGGATAACAGTAAACAAATCCATCGGACTAGCTCACAAGGTAAATACAGCGAAACACTTCTATGGCGCAGGACCCTAACGAGTATTCAGGATGCCCACTTGGGATGGAACTACCTCTCGTATGAGGACGGCTGGCCTGTTGCTAAGTATGACGACCCTTCGAATTCGACCGACTCTTCCGGAGATGGAGACTCTTCCGACGATTCTGGAAGTTCTGGGTATGCGAATGCAATTCCAGTTTGTATCATCAGTAAACATAGCGCCGCTAACATTCAGCCAGGGACAGCGACGATAAAGGCAAGCATAATGCGGGTAATAGCCGAGAGGGCCTAATATCGCTACAATTGTGTATTATATCACTGCGTATGCTCTTTCCATGCCCTTCTACTTGGTGTCTTGGCTAACCCTCCCTCAGTTTTATCGTTTTACTTCCGTCTATAAACGATCTTTTTTCTTTTTTTCTGGGACATACCACTTATTTTGCCAGATATCTGAGCGTCACTTACGCCTTATTAGCTGATTCGTGATTGAATTTGGCGCAATGCAGGATGGGCATACCGATTGAGAAGCATATAGACAAGCAATGTATAGATGTATATAACTTGTTGCTAATGAAGAGCAGTCTAGAGAATTACAGAAAAGAAGCCATTCTTTCTTCTATACGCCTCTGCTGTGCTGTACAATGTTATTTTCTCTTTCTTCTGAAATGATCCGCGCCCTAGCAATCCCAACCACCATCAACAGTGTAAATGGCCCCGGTGGTGAACGAAGCCGCCTCGCTCAGCAAGAATAATACCGCATTGGCGACTTCATCTGATGTGCCATTTCGTGGAATCGCTGTAGGCGAAGCAGATTCACCACCTTGGATAGCAAAAGCCTTATCTAGCAGCGGTGTCTGAATCGATCCTCTACAGAAAATATTGTTCGTCAGCAAGCACTATTACCCCGCGATCCACCCCCGCGCGGTTCCCCGGATAGCCATCCCAAAACCTCCACAAGCGAAACATAAAAAAAAAAAAAAATAACAATCAAAAAGCAAAATAAGAAATATGGTACTTACGGCGCAACTGCATTCACCCTGATAGCCGGCGCAACCTCCTTTGCAACCGACCTCGTCAACCCCACTACTCCATGCTTACTCGCACTGTATGCTGCATGCTGCGCAAAGCCCTTCAGGCCCTGAATGCTTGCTGCATTCACGATACTTCCTCGTCCCTCAGCTCCCTGGCCCTCTGTTCCTCCGTTAGTTGACTTAATGGCCTTCAGCTGCGCCCGTAGACAGTGCATCAACCCCGTCAGATTCACGCCCATGATCAACGCCCACTCGTCATCGTCCTGATCGATCAAGTCCCGGATGCCGTGGTACTTCCCAATCGCACCCGCCATGTTTGCCGCGCCATCGAGACGACCGAACTTCTGCACTGTAGCTGCGATCCAGTCGTTGACTTGCGTTGTAGATCTCACATCGACAGTGGTGGTGAGGACGGTGGAGGCATCGGAACCGAGTTCAGCAAATGCTGATGAGAGAGCGTTCGGATCGATGTCTGCGAGGGAGAGGAGGGCGCCGCGAGAATGGAGCTGGCGGGCTACTGCGAGGCCGATGCCAGAGACTCCTGTGACGGTGTAGACTCTGCCTTTGAAGGATTGGTCCATGGTTCTCTATCTCGTTCGCTTTGATGGGAGTATGGGAATTGGATATAGTTATCTTCTTTAGAGGCGAAGTGAGTAAAGAGAAGAAAGAACAAGAATGCATAAACACCCCACCAGGATTAATATTATGAAGGCCGATAGAATATATCAATCGATCAGTTTCCAATTACCCCTCCTTGCTACCTATCTAGATCTGGTAAGGTACTTTTCAAACCAGCTCCATAGTTACCACTAGGACTCACTGCCCGTTAAAGCTGTTCTTTTACCTACTTTGGCTAATTGCCATTGCTACGGTTGCAATCATTTCAGCCAGGTACTCAGACCGGGGTAACCCCGATAAAAGCTTAGCTCCATAGTCGGAGAATAGGCGATTGGGTTGGTTAAATTCAACACCTGGGGAGGATCGTCAATACAACCCCGCAGTTTCTCCGCCAGTCAGGTGTTTAGCTTCTAGCTGGAACTAACAGCCAAGGGTACAGTATAGTATGTAACAATACTGCGTTATGGGTAATGTTGTTTGGATAGTCCAGCTGGGAAGTGTTGGTATTATACAGTGTTTTAGTAATCAACCAAGATCGGGGAATAGTTGTACTTAGATCAGCCATATTTACCATAGATCAGTAACACTCTTCGAAGGGCCTTCTGAACAGCGGAGACTAGGCCATACATAGTTAATCATAATTACTTAATATCGATGCCTTTGAGCCTTGTGTGAGCCTCTAATGTAGCCATATGTGGACATTAAAAATTGACTATTCTCTCGAGACCCTCAAAGTAATGATATTCAGAATAGCCAAACTAATAACTTTCGGTGACTACGTGGTTATGTACTAGAATGGCTTGTCTATATGCTTATTTGTTGTGGAGGTACAGGCTTACGGTTTGTCTAACCTGCCGTGATATTTTGGGACCGTAGTAGATAATAACAATCACCTAGAACCTGTATACTATCGTCACCTTGCGTCTCGGACCTAGAGTAACACACACCGGGTACATAGACCGAGCCCCAAGCTTGCTCCTAGATAGGGGATCCAAGGTCTTCATCACCGCCAGCCGGCATGTCCTCATGGTGATAAGTTAGTGGCAGTTCTGGGGCCACTGCTCGTGTATCTACCTGGTTCAATCGTTGAATTGCTTGAGAGCGCATTGGAAGGTGCGTGTAATCTCGTTATCAATACCATATCTGGATTTCTTAATAGCATAGAAAAACATAGTTTATTGGACCAGCCAACTAAATGTCAGAGAGTAGTTTCTTTACGTGGTTTACTCCAGGGCCCCAGTGGCAAGTTATCTTCCTAAGTACACAACTAATGAATTCTGCCATATAGAAGACCTGGCACAAATGAACGACGTGGAAAATCATCCCGCAATGTTGTGTGCGCTACATAGAATAAGCGCAGTCTATCTACTAAATTGTGGCGGCGGGGCTATATATTGATTCACAGATGTGACTGAAAGCTTAATATATCGTTATGAAATATACGAAGCCCTCCTCAATATTGACACTCAACAGTCTTGAATTCCCAATGCACATGGATTCTCCAGAATGTTGTATCCGCTATCCATACCGTCACTTGCGAGAAGTTGACGGAGACGAGATGTATAGCGCAGGACGTCTACAGAATAACTCGACGTAATGAAAGGAAAAGAGACGTAGGTTTGTAAGAGGGACTGTGGCAGTTACATATTTACGGAAGCCTATTAACAGCACTTTCAATTGCAAACCTTTTAGGATTATTCCATGACACTCCAACGCCTGCTCTCTCGGGAGGGGGCCTCGAGGCACTGCGCACCTTCCCGAAGTTGTTCTTTCGCGGTCATTTCCAGCTTCCCACCATTCCTTCCATTTCAGCACTCAAATCCGGTGTCCACGGAGCATAAATATGGGACATTCCCCCTCGCCTCTCTTCTCCTTTTCTCTTTTCTTTTCTTCTTCAGCTCTCTTTCATTTTGCGTTGTCGACTCCGGTATACCCGGGGACTTGGAGTAGGACCAGCTACCTAAGGGCAACTGTCTCTTCCTCGGAAGAGCAATTTTTGAAAACGCATCGTACCATGTGGCTTACACTCTACCACATGGTGCAACACTTCTTTTTTTCATCAATGGCGCCGGCTTGTCCGACGGCTTGGAGAAGAAAAGTGCTTCTGTTGGGCATTCATTTCGTGGACAATCCTCCTTTCTGTCTCACATGTACATAGTCATATTCCAGCTTCTTGTTGTAATCACCCTCATGTATTGACCGGCTGTCTGTGTGTACCATTGCACTGTATGCTGTTCTGTGGCTGCCTCGTCTCTCGTCAAGCTTGAGATGGCGTTGAGATGGATGTTCCTCATTATGTTAAGTAACAACGATTCTTTAGCAGTGGTAAATATTGAGGCCTGTATAAACTAGAATAAGAATAATGATAGTAATCCAACCACGCTGTAAAGTCAGACTCGTTCAATCCTGAAGACACGTATTCGAGGAAGTCTCGTACCATCGCGAAGCATGGCCAGTCAGCAGTTTCAAGCGTTAATCAAGAGAACTTGACACCTAATCATTCCCTTCCAGCACATTCAATATGATATGTGCCGATACTCCTTATATGCCATGATATTGTTTAACTTGTTCATTACACGCATCTTCCTCTACTCCATAGGCAACGCGTTCCACTAAAAGCGTCGACCTCCTTAGGCCGACGGACCGCGGGAGATCCCACCACATCTTTTAGTTATGACAGGCTTGTGACGATCTTCCATCGTAGTAATTACAGTCTAGTCCTAAGACGTCTCATAGACTTTTCCAATAGTCACCTCTTTCCCATATGCAGTCCAAATTGGATGTATTACTGTGATAGATCATTCCCAATGCACGATCAAATTGGTGCGTCGTGCCTATTATATTATTATACTAGATATTAGAATGTAAGAATTAACTGGTGCAAAATGAAGGCCGTTGGTTTAGTTGGCATGGCCTATAAGAGAAGCTTTTCCTTTTTTCCTTTTCTGTTTTTCCGTCGCGCGGAACTAGGTGCAGGGTTCGAAGCCAGGCACCGGAGCTTTTTTTTTTACCTTTTTTCCTCGTCAGGGTGCATACACATCAGTTTCTTTAATTAAGACACTCTACGCGATAATTTTGCACTACGGTAACTATAGCTCTTGTTGTAGAGTGTATTCTGTGCGTTTCTCTAGTGCATTTTCTCTGTTGGGATGAGGGCTGTTCTAGTGGATTCTCCGCAGCGACCAGAATAGTGTGGCTGTGTCGATATAAAAATGAATAGATCCGAGTATTTTTTCTATGCCAGACTCTCAATGAAATAGGCTCAAATGATAACAAGTGGACTGCGGTAGATACGCCAGTGCAGATATCAAGATTTCCTACAGTATGAATAAAGCAGAAATACCCACTCCCATATTGTGATGTCGCAGCAATGAGATGATATAAAAGCCAAAGTATTCGAGGATTGGAAACTCTCACAGCCTCCGTAATTTTTATATTATTGGAAATGGACATGGAATTATATGAAAACAAGAAGGTCTCACTTTACTACCTTAAGGTAGGAGCAAACCCATAAGTAATAGCCGTTGACCAGTGATCACTAAAGCCTTAACTAAACCTCTTGGGTATAGGAGATACCCGTTTCGATTCCAATAAAAGTTGAGTCATCTAGGACCTACATATTTCTGAGACGAGCCCATGATCTAATTAGGCCTTAGCGCTATTACAAAAAACTGACAGGCGATAAGTACACCAGTGCGAATACTGATATTGCCTAAATAGGAAATATAGCAGAGTCACCTATCTCACATTATAGCTTCGCACCAACAAGAAGATATGAAAAGAGAAAACACTATTCCAAGAGCGAAAATATTGGATTCTCTGCCGTGGTATTGTCTATAAGGCTAGATATAACGATGCAATCTACAAAATCAGCCAAATTCGACCACCGCAAACGTAGGTATATAATAACTAATATATTCGGTGGTTAACTCTCTGCACCATCCTAGAACGACCGAGTCAGGAGAGATGATTTATCGTGGGTTCCGTTCATTAGTGGAGACTGTAAACAAAGGAAGTCAACTCGTGCCTGAGGACTAGCTGTTTCGGGTAATGCAGGCACCTGACCTCGAGTCAGTAAGTTGGAAATCGCACCGAACCAAACATTTTGGCGTCATTTCTCTGTGTCTGGACTTGCATTCTGGCCTCGTTGAAAACCTAGCAGTGGACCCAGTAACGTATCTTCCAGGTAAATGTTAACCTCAGTTATACAGATCCGTCATTATCGAGAACAGCAACTTGCTGAGCGTTAATGGATCCTGCTACACAAGCCTATGTATGCGAAATGTCTGCGATTTCCAGGGTTTCTGCGCTGGATTAAAGTTGCCGTAAGTCTTCTGGACAGAAGCTTCTTCGCAATTAATGCTATACATTCCCAAGATTACAATACTGATCGAACAAGCGCGACTCAAGGCCATTCCCTCCATGCTCCTGTGTCTAATATAGACGATCTCTACTGTCTGAAGCTCGATACGACGATTTTGATGACGTCTTCGATTGTTCCAGGATATCTCCAAGTTCAGCATCCGACATAGAAACAGTATAGAATCTGTGGGGCTAGATAAAGCTACAAGGGGCCCCATGTGGGGGATACATTGATGTCTACAATCACGAGAACTGATGGTTGTGTCCCCGCATTTCAGGCTTCTCCACATACCCGGGGAATTACCCCAGAATGCACAGGCCAAGCTCCAGAATCCTTAATCTTGACCGGAAATACGCCAATACCCACAGATAAACCTCGTGAAGTCTTTCCAAATACCTGGACTCTGGTCCCAAGGCGCCGGATGAGGCCGTTATATCGTGTGGTCAATTGGAAAGGGCATTCCGTGGCGAGTCGTGGCTGATATTGAGCGATCTAGACCATCATGTCGGGATTGGTCTTTTTTAGTCACATCTCTAAGTGACTATCCATCATCCTAGAGTTGCTATGCCCTGGAGTAAGGCGATTCAGAGCATTGTAGGGAGAAAAAGCAGCTACAAATAGTATTAGATGGCATCGGATCAACGTGGCCTGCGAGTTACTACTGGCTTCACTGGTCCTGAGAGTCTTCTATCCGACAAAGGTGATTCGACCGAAAAGTAACTAGTTTATAATTCGATTTAACCATGGCAAGCGGCAAGCTAGAGCAACACGGCAACGTCCCACGCGTGGCTTTGGCCCCGCAGGTGTGCTGGTTATTCAGGCGATGCCATCTGGGGAAAATGACAGGGCCGATCCGGGGAGGAAGAACGACCATCAAGACCCCGGACTCTCCTTAAAAGAACAACTGGACCCATCGTCTGGCGTGTGCAGCTCAAGCCTACAGAGTTAGACATCTTGGCAGCATGGCGAAGGACATTGAAACCCAGGAGGGCCACAGGCATCTCGTGCACAGGTATATTTATGCGAACAGGAGTTATTTTGAGCATCTTGCAACAGACTGACTGGTATCCAGCCATGCGCACGAAACAGACATTCCTGGGACCGTTGACTTGAGGGCAGCGGAGGGGGATGACACAGCATATGGACAGGCACTTTATCCAGTACCTGCTGATGATCCCAATGACCCGCTACAGGTGAGGTTTATCTTACAAAAAATAGGACGAGAAGCTGACAGTGTCGAAGTGGCCAAACTGGAAGAAAACGATGATCCTGATTATTGTTTCGTTATATTCTTTTCTCGGAAATACCTCGCTGGTTGGGCCGTCAGTATATATCACTATCTACAGCGAGGAATTTAAGATATCTCCTGGAGTAGCTTCAGGTCTTGTCTCCTACCCCAATCTGGCGTTTGGCTTCAGTAAGTACCTCTTCCAATTTATGTGTTTACGCTACTCGGTTCTGACAGCCGTAGGTTCCCTCATCCTCGTGCCTCTATATCTAAAGATCGGCCGACGGCCCGTGACATTGTTTTCCATGGCAATGGTATGTCCTCACCCACTCAATATGAAAGACGAATAGAACTAACGTTTTGGATTTGTACCAGTTCCTTGCTGGCCTCATCGGTGCATCCCGCGCGACTAGCTACAGTGGTCTCATGGTTGCACGTGTCTTCCATGCGTTCGGCAGTGGGGTCTGCGAATCTCTTCCTGTCCAACTTGTAAACGACATATTCTTCCTGCACGAGCGTGGCAAGCGTATTGGATACTACACAGGTATGGCAGCTTGCACGCATGTTTCCAAGTAAACATTATTAATTCTCAAAAAAACAGTCTGCCTCTGCCTGGGTGCCACCGGCCCCTTGTACGCTGGATACATGCTCGCAGGAGGCTACTCATGGAGACTCTTCTTCTATGTCGAGGCCGCCTTCGCAGCTGCACTGCTCATCCTCGCATTTCTTTTCGTGGAAGAAACAACATACAAGAGACCAGAACCAACAACAGAATCTCTTCCACCAAGCGTGAATGAAAGCGAAGAGAAGATCCAGGGTGCAACCCAGATGGAAAATGTCGCCCCAGTCGTTCTCCCTGAACGCAAGTCCTTCTTCAAGACTCTGAAGCCTTGGAGTTCTGTTGACCCAGATGCCCAATTCTTTGTCACGATGTTCAGGTCGTTTACTTATTTCCTTGTCCCGGCTGTCTTCTGGGTCATTTCGAGTTTCGGTCCGTTCCATCTTGAAATACGGTTGATTGAGCTCCTAGCTGACTTTCACCAGGTATATACATCGGCCTTGGTGCTCTGGCATTCAACTATACTTTCCCATTGAAGATCACCGCGCCTCCATACAACTGGAGTGAGGTATGGCTACTATGCGACATGTAGATCCATCGTACAATACTGACCAATTTTAACAGACGAGCTCTGGCCTCATCGCCGTCGGCACCGCAGTCGGCTACTTCCTCGCACTCCCGTTCACTTCTAGTTCGGACCGCCTTGCAGCATTCTATACCCGCCGCAACGGCGGCATCCGCGAAGCCGAGATGCGTCTAGGCGTCATGCTCCCTGCCATGCTCATCGCTCCAGCAGGTCTAGTTCTCTATGGCTTCACAGCCCAGAGAGACCTCCATTGGATCGGATACTTCGCTGGTGTCGCAATGGACCAGTTTGGCTCCTACTTCTACTTCACATTCACGCTTGCCTATGCCGTCGATTCATACTACGCGAATACATCCGAGATGCTGATCGCAATGAATCTAGGAAAACAGGCCATTTCTTTCGGGATGAGTCTGTATCTCCTGGATTGGATCCTAGCGAACGGATACGCGGTCGTTATTGCGGGCATCTTTGGCGGGGTTCTGTTAGCGAATAATATGGCGTTGTTGATATTTATGATTTTTGGAAAGAACATCAGGAGGTGGACGTCGCAGTCCTGGTTAGGACGGCTGCATACGAGGTCAGCAACAAGAGGGATGACACACTAGGAATAATATGTTTTTTTCTTCCGTTTATCCTCCGTTTAGGTAGTGAGGCTGCATGGACAATATCGAGTGGTTATATGCTCAACGTATAAAATGAAGAACTTGCTTCTTGATAGACTCCTTCAACACGGAGAATAGTATCATCAAGCTTTGAAATCAAAAATAGCCTCGATACTACCGTCCAATTACAATATCCGCACGTACATCCTAAGTATGGGAAATTGATACATATGACTATCCGTCATGGTTGCATTGTACTTCCTCCATTACTTAGAGACATCATGCGGCTTCCTCGCCACGTAGCTGTACCTGCGCGCAGACAGGCTAGCTTAACCATCCACTCCTGGAGTATGCATGCCCCAGAGGCAGGAATAAAACACACATATGTGCTTACAACTGAATATCAATGTGAATATTTTATCCTCCACATTTTTGTTCACTACTATCTTCTACGATCAACATGTAGTTATGAACTTCCTTGCGATTGTGATTATGGAGCGTGTCCTACTGAGATATAACTTGTTGCACAGGTAGGCTTACATGTGTGCTTTAATAGGACTAACTCCGTTAGAATCAAGTTTAGGTCTGAAAGAAAGGACGTTTGGCGGAGTTCAAGTCAGACACAATTACTTTGCAATTGGGGACATTGATTGCCCTGCATGTCAACGAAAGGATAATTCCAAAGGCAAGAAAAATTCCTACAAATTCAACAGCCCAGATATAAACGCGGATGCGACATCAATAGCGGTCTAAATATGATGATTCAGAGACGCGAGATACAGCCTATCGGCAAGCGTCATGGTCTCCTATACTTAGTACTACATATGATGTCGACCATCTGACAGTGCGAGCCCGGCAGACTTTCCAGTTTGCGGCATGCGGAACTAACCCGAGTGCGTCTTGTTCACTCTGTACGCCC
This sequence comes from Paecilomyces sp. PK2413, assembly GCA_023624055.1. NCBI lineage: Eukaryota > Fungi > Ascomycota > Eurotiomycetes > Eurotiales > Thermoascaceae > Paecilomyces > Paecilomyces sp. PK2413. Next base: position 1,606,412 of record JAMADQ010000004.1, read on the forward strand.
GTAAAATAAGCTGGTATCACGCGCAAAAGGTCTGAGAATAACGACATTTTGTCATTGGGCAAGAGATTGTTGGAGCATTGAAAAACGTCAGCTCAAAAGGCTGGATCGCCCGCAGTTTGATATTTTCACCGCTTTTGTCAAATCAGTAGCATTCTCGATACTGATACTTCCGGGATTGTATAGACTCTGCATCAGAGGGTAGGTAGAGCATACTGTTGTAGATTGACAAAAAAGATCACTACGTCAACGCAGAAGTTTTCTGTCTGTGTATGCGATGCCAATTTGTATGGATAACTGTGATCTGCTCGGAAACCAAACGGTACCAGAATTGTTTAATAAGGTGGGTTTAACTGCGAAATGCGATCTGCAACAGCTCCTGTTCTGCAAGGGCGCGTGTGACCACTGCTGCACGTCGATGTTGGCCTACACAATCGACGAAATTCCGAGACTCAACGATTGAGTCGTGGATCTTCCACAAGCATGATTGCAGGAGTGCATAGCGGTATTGATATGTGCCATGGACTATGGATGATGTGTCCTCTGGTTCCGTCTGCTATGGCGTCCGCTGTCGCACCAAGACTGCATAGTGAGCGGGGTTTCTCTATAGCCATATCGCCAAAGGTGTGATGCTATGGCTTGTTGGATGTCCGATGAACTCCGTAGTATGTATGTACATACAGTGCCAGTCCAGACTGACAGGACTTTTACCATATTTTCAGATTGGCAATGGGAGTAAACGTCTCGAACGAACGATAATCGGAGATCCCCCACGCCACTGGGCATTGTGGGTGAATCTGTAAGAGCCCGATTGAGATACCATCAACCTCCCGAACTCGAGATTTGCGTGATCGCCATTGTTCCTTGTGTTCCAGAAGCACACGACGCTGGTCGAAAACGGAGCGATCAGAGATAGTCGTAGATAGTCTGGAAGCTCTGGATCCTCCGGAGTGTCCGCGAGCCATAATAGCGTCATCCACCAGAGCTTAGTGTGCGCATCTCGACCAGCAACGACAGCGGCGGCGGCGTCGAGAAGTCTTCCATGAAAGGTTAAAAATAACCAGGACCAGAGGCATCAGAGCAACCAACTAACCAGCATCTCGACTCCCCACGCGATGGCGCGCATGAGGAAGGTCAGGCGCGGGCCGGAGCAAAGGCACTGGAATGCGGTCTGAGGCTGTGGCGGGGAAGATCTCCAGACGCGATGTTATTTGATCGCGCTCGCTGGATCTGAATCCGATCCTGAGCTCGAATGCGGTGGCGAACGCGCCCTGAAGACGGTCGTTGGGCCATTATCGTGGAGCCGGACGAGCGACGATCTGGTAGGATTGCGAGACTTAAGCTTATCGGGTGCATTTCCCAATTTTCCCCGACGCCTTCAGAACTGATCAACGGTCGGTGTATTAGTGATTCATGAATTAGTGAGCAGCGAGAGACACAAAAGGCGGCCATGTCGCCATCAGCGTCAACTCAGACACGGTTGCTCTGTACATACACACATACATACTACATGCCCCTACCCTGTGTTTTCTGCTGCTCAAACGGGACGAGATCCCCAAATTGACCTGGCTAATTGATTGACTGATTAACTGATGCACTGCTGAACTACTGAACTGGCTGATCTTTTCTCTCGTTTCTCCCCTCTTGCTTTCCGTCCACCCGCGGCGATGGAGTTGAAAGCCCGGAAGAATGTCCTGTGCACAACAGAACTCCTGGAGGCCATCCTGCTCCAGCTCGATGTGCAGACGCTGTTGACGTCCGCTCAGCTTGTCTGCAAACGATGGCACGACCTGGTCACTTATTCACGATCGCTCCAGCAAGCACTGTTCTTCCAACCGGCACCGCCACGCACGCCTCGAGTCCAGAATCCGCTGCTGGCCAAGTTTTTCCCCCTCTGGTTCCCTGACCCGACAGGCCCTCGACAGAATTTCTGCCATGCCGATCTGCAGACGTTACCGTTCGCCAGTAAGAAGCACAGGGAAGCTTTTCTGCGGAAAGGCGCGAGCTGGCGCCACATGCTCGTCCAGCAGCCACCCGCGCAGTCGCTGGGCTATATCGAGATCATCCAGGGATTCGGTGGCATTTCGTTCAATCGATACTTCTTGCCTTTTGACCAGGGGATCCGCATGAATGCATTTTACGATCTGGCTTTGTTTCCGTTGGGACGGCTCAAGAGAGACCACAAGGTCTCGTGTCTCTGGTGGGAAGGGTCTAAGGAGGTGCAGACAATGGCGATTGAAGCCTCGTCGTCACGCGAGAAGGCTCAGGACGATGCGTCTCGACTGTCCGACATCGTGATCGAGACCTGGGAGAGCAATTCATGGGATGACGACGATGGACTGGGCATCTACGCGGATCCGTGGAAATCTACACGAACGTTCGAGTTCCCCATGAAAGACTGGCGGATGAGCGTGTCAAGACGAGACCTGAAGCCGGAGGACCAGGGAACGATCGATCCAGACTTGCACGAAAACAATGGAGACGCTGTTGCTGCTGCTCCTGTTGGGAATTAAGGGCGTTCAATAGAAAATGGGGCGTTTCATTAGGCGTTTTCCTTGTGTTGATGCGGTCTTTTCCAACCGCTTGGCCAACCTATATATGAGCTCTGTTCCTGTTCTGGACAGAGATATAATGACTGCATATAGACACTGATGTTTATTGTTGTCGGGTATCCTCCTGACCTGGAACCTGGCACCTGCTTGGCTTCATATCGAGCAGCTCCTGTCTACACTTGCACAGTATTCTGTGCATTGTCAACACATTTCCAACTAGATAGCACATTCGACCGAATAGCTCATCAGTACATCCGTCAGCTCGTAAGACTTCTATCCAAGCCATTCCTGATAAGCACCATCGCGAATTACGGTTCTATAATAAACATCACTATTTACAAGTTTCCGCAATTGTCGAGGATCCAAGTATCGCGATACCATGCGCACGCGACAATTGGGGACTTTCCGGTCGCAATCACAAATGTCCCACTTCCCCGACCGGTTTCCCCATCCCCCGGATTTATCGCGGATCACTATCTTATCGCATTTCACAGTGACTAGCGAATCTTGACTGATTATCAAGTACATTGTACGATAGTTATGACAGGTTATTGAGATGCGAAGGTATCACTTAATCAATACAAGTCAACTCAGTACTCATTCATTCTGGCCTTCAAACATTGATTCCCAATCCACAGATATGCCATCATCTGGCCATTGAGCTGCGCGGTTCAACGTCTCACTGAATCGAGGCGCACCAAAAGATAACACTCCGTCGACGTCCTCATTATAGGTCGCATTCTCAGGTTGGTCGCCATGAGCGTGATTTCGGCTTTGCGATGCTATGTTGAAATCAGTGCTCAACATGCTCTCGAGATGGATGGATGCTAATCTCGGACTCCTGCTTGTTGCAGAGTACAATTGCATCGTGGCGGTAGAGATCCTTTCGAAATTGTCTCTGCAGGATACTGCACCGGAAAAGTGTTCCGCGAAAGCCTAAAGTATACATCAGAAGAAATATCACAGAGCACGATGGGACAAGAAAACGACTGACTGCAAGAACACTACTGCAACTTTGTGTTGTCTCCATCAAATCGGAAAGAGATAACTTCTGTCGAATCTCCTTCGAATACCAGACACAATGCATCAACGTTAATCCCGCCAGGAAGAGTCGTTGCACCCAGATCCACACGATATCGATCTTCCCACTGCGATGAAGAGATTTGATGCTCTGGATCTGGACCTTTGACGCCTTTGCGCATATCTCGAATGATGCCAGAGTCGGACGACGTGTGACAGGACTTGGGCGATGTAGGAGAAGAAGAGCATTGGAGTAAAGAGCTTCCCACCAAGCTCGCGGCGGTAGTTTCTCTCCTGAGTCCACCTCCTCTGGCTTAGGGATGTTAGCGTACCATGCCTCGAGTCGTCGATTCATGTGCGGTCTCCATTTTGTATAGTCAGGTTCGGGATATGCTAAAGATGGCGCTTTCCACCGATGATATAGTACCTGCTTGATCTCTGATTCCAATTCGTATATCCGAGTTAGATGATTAGAGGTAGCCTTTTCGGCGCACGGGAGATACTGTTCGTCTCTAGACAGCTCCGCGTATTCGTTTGGATACTCAACGTTAACCGAATTATCGGTAATTCCATAGGGCCGACCAAGGGTAATGCTCAACAATCTGTCCAATCTGTAGATCGTCCAGAAATATTGTCGTTGAGTGTCAATTTCCTTGGGGTCCTTGCCAGCGATTGTACATCCCTCCCAGTGGATACCCATGTCAACACAAAGCCGCAACGCAATGCCTGTTAATTGCCACAGGCTACCCTGAGCAGGATACAATGTGACATACTGTAATATTAGAAGGATCGCCGTCAGACTATCTAGGTCGCTTTGGGAATATCCGAGGACCGCATCGATATAACGTAGGGCAGATGAGAAGCAGCCCTGAGATTGCGCGGGCCGGGTGTTGTTGGCAGCAGGAATACTGCAAAGGCCTATTGCAAGGACCATGAAAACTAAGAAAAGGTGCTGTTTCATCCTTCTCTCATCGATTCGAGCCGGGTGAAGATCAGAACTGTAGACATAGTCGAACGATTCTTCTACGGCCCTCTTATCTAAGAATACAAAGTGAGGACCGCGATCACGGAAATACAGGGACATGATGTAGTCCGCTGCATGTCTAGGAGGCAATGAGGCCGGTTTGACAGGCACTGCCGCAACCTCCTCACCAGAAGGTATTTCCTGGAAATTCGAAGAGGAAGGGGAAACATGTTGCACTGCGATCATGACGAGATTAGCCAAAGCGATCCCGCTGCTACTCCCCATGAATCGGGATCCGCGACTGCCTCCAAAGGCGACACGAGCCTACGCTGTATCAGCTGTGTAGCCATTCAGAACTTGAAGAAATAATTCTTCACCATTGAAGCAACAAGATCATAGCCAGAATCCCGCGATGTCGCTGAGCGCAAGCGTTGTTCATGGTCTGGGAAACCGCCTCTTGCATCTACCAGAAGCTGATATACCTGCACATTGACATCACTGTCACACGACGAAGGCGATGATATTGTGGTATCTGAAGATCCGCGTCTGAAGCTAGAGCGGAGCTGTTCTACCTCCCTGCTCAATTGGCGGGTTTTCTCTTCCAAATCTGCAACGTAGCTGCGTGGTACTTCGGAGTGCTTAGATGCATCATACATTAAGCACGGATGATTACCCCGAATGCAACTGGAACAGCTAGGGTATTGCATGTCGCACTGCCATGTGCTTCAGGTTAGCCTTTCGCCTCGGTTTATGTACTTGATGACCGTACCTTTTGCTTTCGACGACGACATCGTTGGCAAGCATTCGCACTACGACTAAGTCTTGGTATCTGCAGCCTTTGCCGTGCATGAGAATGGGATCTCTCCACCATTGTGGTCGACACGCTCTGTAAGACCCATTCGTAGAGTCGGAGAGGAGCTAAATGGTAGAAGTAGAAAATCGCTCATCTCTTTAAAGACGGTATGTTCGACTGATAAAGGCCCGCCTGGCCATATCGGTATGGTAGAACATAGTGTCGGCCGGACCGGCCGATGTCAAGAAGACCTTATCATCCATTCGCGGGGAAGCTGACAGAGATAGCGTCGTATATACAGCAAGGGCAACGGCGATCCTACAGCACAACTGATATGGGTATATTATGCTCGGCCAGTTTCCGATACGCTCAATGCCCGAAGAAGTTGACAGTCGACTCATGGAGCGGAAGTATTGACGCTAGATATCTTGTTGCAACAAGAGACTGGCCGCTGCAATTAGCGTGCTCAGATCCCTTGTTAAATTTCAACCGGCTAATCTCCAGACTAATAAGGGAGGTCCGTTCGGGGGATGATGTCTGGCACTCTTTATTATTGCCGATAAAGCTTGCCTTGAGTTGGATCGGCTTTCTCGACACAGTGCCGAAGACGTGATCGGCCAAGTAAAGCTGTATGGATACTTCATTATAGCACAATCGTCGCCTGTCGTTATAACTGATTAAAAGGTGAAGTATGACTGCTCTGCCTTCGGTTCTGCTGAGCGGCTAGATCCTGCATGAGCCCACATGTGGTGTATGTCTGGATTAGTACTCCATCTTTGACTTGGGCTGCAAGACTGGCATCCGGGACAGCACATTTCAGACAACCTGTGAAATTGATTTTAGAAAAGTAGAATCACGTACGATGGGACCCAGAAAGAGCCATTTATTGAGACAGCCAACATTGTACATGTGCCAGTACAGAAGCCCAGGTAATAAAAGCAAGATGCAAGACAAGGAGTCATGGTTGATTCGGGTATATACACTACAGGATGAGGCAAAGGTCAAAAGACCATTATTGCAGGGAGAATGATGGTGAAGTTGATGATTCGAGAGGGTTGGAACGGAACTGTTACTACCAACGCGAGGCATCGATACTCCTGCCTGAGGGCTTAGGCAGAAAACATCCGGGATCGGAGACGGCAGAAAGGCTTATGTCAGCGATCAGCATGGCCCACCAGGAACAAACCCCTGGCTCAGTGGATAATCGAGTCGATCGATGCCCGGCCCTCGCTAACTAACGATCTAGTACATCTGCACGGGAAATGATGCGTTTGTGCTTCGTGATGAGTTGATCCGTTCAAAAAGGGGTCAATTTGGTAGCAAAATGGGGGGAAATGATTGAATCGAAGTCGGTGTTCTGTATGCACCTCTTATAATAGAGTGTATATACATGAAACGTTTATATAAAAAAGAAAATACAGGAGTTTCGAACTTCGCAGAAACAAAAGTGGCCTGTCATTGGCAGTCCTTGAAGTATCTATGTCCGCATCCGCATCAAGGTCAATCGATGGTCAGCACATATCTCGATGTGCGGCAGCGCAAGTAAAAGCAATCCGCAACGTCACTGACGATTCCGCTTTGTAAGGTTTCCTGCTCCCGCTCTGAGGGCGTGGAGAATTTGTCGACCAGGTAAATATCAATGTCGTCGCTGTTTAAGCGAGGTTGGTAACGGGGACGTCATCCTTGGTGAAAAAGCCACCGGTGGGAGCTGGGAAACCACCTGAAGGCTGAGGGACAGCACGGAGAGCGCCGGTAGGCAGAGGGCGGTGGTGGTGCTCAGCGAAGGGCAAAGCTCCCTTCGCAGGTCTCGGGACGAAGCTGCGGCGGACGATACCGCTGCCCTCAGACAGGCCGGGTAGCTCAAAGGGAAGTCCGCTCGGCGTGGGAATGCTGGAGGGAACCACTCCGCTTGGGACTGGGAATGGCAGAGAGGAGCCAGAGGGAGGAGTAGGAAGGCCGGCAGGCAGGCCAGGAATGAGGCCAGCAACGTCACCAAGACCAGGCAAGCCAGCGGGGGCAGCCATAGCAACGTTTAGAGCGCCAAGGGCGGCAACGACAGAGGTGAACTTCATCTTGTAGATAGGTTGTTGGTTGAAAATGATGTTATTAAAAAGAAGTTAAGGAAGTCCTGGTCGAGAAACACGAAAGGTCAAAGAGCGATGTGATGAAATCCGTATGGAGTAAGCTGTCGAAGATATCGAAGCTGTTGTAGCGAAGGAAGCAGTAGGCCTGGCCGGAGGAAACCAGGTCGAGGAGGGGGAAGATTCTTATAGCTCGAGATCAGCGATGTCCTTTTCCACATAGGAGATCGACCTACGGAGGATGCAGCGGAGCACACACGCCATACGGAGTAGTAGCTCTGGAGCTTTAATTTGAGTGCCCGGGTAGGAGATACATGGTCCATTAGTCTCCATCCATCAGACTATCACGACAAGCCCGGGGTATTCATGATTCTGCTTGGCTCTCGAGCATGTTTTGCACACATCCATGCCTAATCCGTCACTCCTATCTGAGAGTAAAGGCAAGGCTGTCGAGTTTATGCGCCACTCATGTCATATAGGCATCGACATTTGAGTTGCGCTGAACTTGCTGATCGGCCCCTTATATCCAAAGCCTACCGAACAGTGTATCCCTCCCTGTGGAGACTCTTCCAGATGGATACTCTGTTCTGCAAACAAGATGTCCGGATAGCAGCTGGTGGTCCTGCATTAGCCACGGATAATGCGCTTGCGCGCCACGTTGAGAAGCGCCGCTGTTTACTTCTCTGACCGCGCCACGAAGATCGATGCAGATCACTGTGGCTTGTAATCTCACGAGAAGGGCCAGAGAATTCAATTTCTATGCTGTATACCGTCTGGAATTATCTCTCGAAATCCCAAATAACGACGAGAATATCTCGTTTCTCGTCTTCGGGAGTTGTAATTGCCGTATTTGCGCACGTTGCTTTTTGCTTTAGACTTTTTGCTTGTCCATGGTGTTCATCGTCAACAAAGCCAAGGAGGTGAAATGCGTCCATGCGCCAGGCGACGCCGATCTGAATGGCCAGAGACAGCGGCGTGGCGATCCACATTTCGCTATCAGACTCTGTCAGAACCAGAAATTTCCAGGAGATCGACAGCACCTTCGGGGAAAACGACGAACGTGTGCAAGGGACGAGTGCCGGCTTTGGCAGCATCCCGAGCTGCATCTGGGCCGTCCTACTTCGATAGGTACAACAACTTCGTGAAGCTCCCTTGGGACCCGAAGAACTCTGTCATGTTGCAGCCGGTCCTGCGAACCTTGGGACGCCGTCCTCGCGTCTTAACGTGGAACGGGTCCTTGCAGTCGTGTTCTGGGTAACCATATTCGTAGCCTATCTACTGTACGGAGTACCAGTAGATAGTCGTCTGTTAGCAAGGTGGTAGTGGCAGTAAGCTATTCCAGATTCTGTACAAAACCCATTGTAGTCTTTCCCTCTCTGGTCAGGGGTAGACCGGATTTGGTTTAACGACAGCCCCTTCATGTCAATAATGATGGAAAGGGAGCGACCCTGCCTGGACCAGAACATGTTCGGTATGGCTAAGATAGAAGAACTTGAGCTTCGCAGATGCATCATCACCAACATCGTCATCGAGTGATCATGTAGCGGCTACTATCTTCTCTCACATTCCAGCATTCGGAGATCTCGTTTCGTGTGTCTTTGTTTGCCGTCTGAGAATGCGACGCGACGTGACAGCTGCAGCGGCTCACACGAGTCATCACCACGTGTATGAGCGACGACGATGTCATAGCAGATGCCCTCCCGATCGAGATGTTGAGTATCACTGATCTGTCGCGGCTGAGCTGTCTCTTCGGTGCTCATCACATCAGTTAAGCTCTCGATCCCGATCCGTCTTGGCTGTGACGCCACTGAGATCCCGTCCGATCAGCCTTGACTCGATCATCTTCGCGATTGCATACCGTCTGACATCAGTTCTTGTGCTCCTCAGCAATTGCGAAGGTTTTGATAAATCAGGTATCTTGCCCGTGTTGACTCCATCCTCCCCAGATAATATTCCTTCGAGAAGAGACACTACTCGTGTACCTGGAATCAACCAGAAAGTATCGATAACGGCCAAAGTTTGATTTCAAACTTTGATCGGATTTCTGGAACCTCAGAAACCTTACGACGGCGAGTGCGAAGCCGAGAAACAATCGTCTCGCATTGCCGAAAAGTCCCAAAACTCTTTTATTCTTCCCCGTGGGACCGAACTGACCCGTGGATTAAAACGTATTCTGCTTCTGAATGTCCCCAATGCGGGCAGAACGGTGCGACCATTGTAACCTTTCCTCTCTAACGCAAGAATCATTGGGAAACTCAATATATTGGCAATTGAAGTTCCTCTTTTCTACCGCCCGTGCGCTATTTTTTGACCTTTCTGGCCTATAAGCTTTCTGAGATGTTATCACCATCGGTAGAAATGTTATACAATCCGAGCTCCCGACGTGCTCCACGACGATCACTAACTTTACCTTGCCCCTCAGGTCTAGACCCTGGCAGCTCTGCTCCGTCTGTAGCTGATATGGCCAGAATTGCTTGATTTTTAACGTTAAGTTCTAGATCATTCGCGATTGCAATGTTACCCGACTGAAGGGACCCGCGGAGTTAGTTTTTCAGTCGAGTCAGTTTGACGACGCACTTCTTATCTGAAACTAAGAAAGCAGGACAGATCTAACTAGCAATGCGTATTCTTAGTCGTGATTGGCTTGATGTATTCAATGGCGTGAGAATTAAATTCGCATGTGCCTGGTAATATTCTCTCATTGGCCCAGAACCTACAAATAAGGGAGAGGAATAGCGAACTAACAATGCCTGTTCGATTAATTCTGTCGCTGGATATACATCGCATCTATGCCATTGTGGGATATTTCTGGGGATTCTGGAAAAGCACAAACTTATCATACTATCGCGTTAAAGCCAATTGCTTGTAGAGAGCCCGTTACTATGACGTCCAGTGAAATTGTTACTGGCAGCTACTTATAGCATTGTGAATGCCAATCATCTTAACTTCTCTCGTCGCTTCATCTGTCCATCCAAATCGAATATTCATATTCCATCACTATATCAACAGCACGTCATTTGCCTCAATTCTGGGGTGGTTATTCGAGTCGTAGAGCTTATTTACACTACGAGTGCAAATATAAGCGACGCGAGAATGATCCCCGGTTCGTCGCCGTCTTTGGCATTTTCAAAGCAATCATATATTATAGTGACGTGATCCTATCCTAGATGTAATCCTGGGTGTTGTTTGCGGACAGACTGATTCTGGTCGCCAGGACGTGTGTCCACTCTTGTAGTGTGGTTACACTGTCCTGTCAACAAGAGTCAGAGACATCATCATCATCATCACCTTGAGGAGGACCATGGCGACAGCGCTTTTGAGAGATACAACATTATTGATTGTGATATTATCATCTACTTGTCATAGGATAACGCAATGTGCGTTTAAATGTTCCCGATATCAGTAATACCCCCGTTCACCACCAATATTCCCCCGTATACTGGTTGGACTTGCCCACCACCAAGAGAACAAAAAAACAAAACGAACATGACAGAAGCAAAAAAAGCTCACACTCGGCCGCTCCTATAGGGAATCCGATATGCTACGAAAACCCCACCTTGCTTTTGGCGGGCAGGATTTTACCATCTGAATCTGAGGTTTTACGACAGTACTAATGAGAGCGATCTTTTTTCCACCCTACTTCCGTGTCGACCCCGATTCGAACGGGGAGCCTCCAGCTAGATGGAGCAGCGAGTACGTGTGTGTACCACTGCACCACCTGGACTCCCCTGTTGGAATGGGTGGTGTTGTTCTGGAATATATACGGTGGACGCGTTCTTTGTTTGGGGTCAGCTGACCTGGGGGTGGGCGAACAGCTGGGAAATTGAATGACTGAAACACCAGCCATTAGTTCGAAGCCCAGTCTGAGTGAATCTCTGGACCATTGAAAAGCATGTTTGACCTTACTATCTCTGATAAGAACGAATAAGTTGATGGCTCGTGCCAAGAGATAATATTTCAGCATGTATGGACATTGCGTAGCAGCTGACAGAAGAGGAACATCACAGAGTGGATGATCAGTCCTTTCCCTTCCCTGTCTAGTTCATCATCTGGCTTTTAGCTGATTGACCGTTATTAATAGATTGCCAGATGTAAGGATATATGAGAACGACGAGACAGTGTCCACATAGAGTTTATATATTTGATTTTGATGTATAATAGAACAATCTAATTAACGTTTTAACCATAGATCGGAGAAAGGAGAGGTATCAAAACAGTCCAACAACAAGACAATAAAATCTAATGCCTCCAACTCATGCCGTATATGATCATAAAATCAAGTGAAAACATCCGTGGCGAAACGCTCCTTGGCCCGTAGCTTTGCGAAGAACTTCTCAGCCGCGGTCTCCTCATCCTCATTCTCATCCGGCAAATCTGGCCCAGTTTCCCCCGTTTCCTTGATTTCGCGAATCTTTTCCCGCCTCTTCTCAAGGTAGATTTCCCTGCAGACATCCCGAATAGCGTTCCCGACTCCAGTGCTACCGCAGACATAGATCCGAGCCCCGCTTTCGAAGAGCTGCACCAACTCTTCCCTGTCAGCTCGCATGAGATCCTGCACATGCTGGCCTTTACTACCGTCCTCAGGACGACTGTAGGCCCATCGCACACGCACAACTCCAAGCTTCTCCCATTCAGCCAGTTCATCCGCATGGATATCATCTTTGCCCTTGGTCCGACAGCCGGCATAGAGGATAGCCTCCGCAGGTTTCTCAGTTTCGACAGGGTTACCACCCTCTGAATTGGTTCGTCGAGCACGGATCTTTTCAGCGCGATCCATAATGAACCCACGGAAAGGAGCAAGACCACTTCCGGCGCAGGCTAGAATCATGGGCGTCTTCAGCTCAGACGGAGGCTTGAAGCCAGAGTTTGAGGGTCGAACAGTTATATGGACTTGCTCACCCGGCGAGAGCTCCGAAAGATAGGTTGAGGCAACACCAACATACCTTTCCTCTTCTTCCTTTTCAGCGGCAGTTTTGTCAGATGCCAAGGTGGGAGAATTCAAAACCGAAAATGTTATAGTACATTCGGTGGGGTTAGCCAACGGCGAGGATGAGATCGAGTACTGACGAACGCGCATCGGGGGTAGCATCGCCAGATAATCGCCAAGAGACAGGTCAATCGCAGGATAGCGGCATAAGAGATCCAATGGACTGACACGTTTGGCTACGATCTCTGCGCTGAAACGAGACGGGCTAGAGGCTAGGTAGCGAAGTTCAGCCTGTGTGTCTGCATCCGCCGCAGCGGCCTCCGCGAGAAGGTTCACGTCCCGCTTCGTAGCGGGCTGAGATAGCTCGACATACGTCGATAAGAGTTCAAACGCTGAAATTGGGTAATTGAGAGGCACCGACGCTGGCGAACTAGTCATCCCAGGAGGTTTCTGAATACGGAGCACGGCGTCCCATGGGATATTGAAGCGACGAATTGCCCGACGGACCACATGGCTCGGATTCACGGGAAGCACAGCCAGGTAATCGCCACACTGGTAGGTCATATCGGATGGTAACTTGAACTTGATCGTGCGCTTCGCAGGAACACCAGGTTGTGTGAGGAGTTGGTTTTCCAGAACGAGACCTTCCTGTAACCGGAGACCGAGAATGGAAGTACGTTCTCCAGTGCTCACTTCAACCTGGAGTGCAGACTTAGACTTGGCCGCATCCTTGGATTTCGATTGTCCAAACTCCGAGGTGATTGCGGGCCAGAACGCCGATTCTTCCCAGGTGTCGAAGTCACTGAACATATCAGAGACAGCAGCATCAGCCAGACCAATCTCACAAAGCTTATGTCCTCCATTCTTTTCGACGAGACTGTCAACAGTTTTGGGAACCCGGTGGAATGTTGCTTGCCAATCATCTATGCGGTAAAATGTGTCAGCAGCTAGTCATTACTGAAATTCGTGATACTTACGGTGACCGCAACCAAATACAGCATAGTTGACGTTTTCTAGTTCCTTTCCATTCAATCCATTCAGCCATTCGAAGAAGTGCGCAGCATTATCTGGAGGCTGGCCTTCATATGATGAAGTGATAAAGACAACTGGGTCCTTCTTCGGAATATTCTGCATCGCGGAATCAAGGGAATTGATCTGAGCATCGTATCCATAGCTGATTGCATCATCCGCAAGTCTCTTTGCAAAAGCCTCACATGTTCCTGTGTTACTTCCAAAGAAGATGTGCATGGGCTTGCCTTGTCCCGCAGCTGGACCGTTCAATTTCGTGTCTGCTTTGCGATTCCTGCTTGCCGGACCGGACACTTCAGCCGGGGCCCCGCCGGTGTTACTGAGCACGGCCTCGATATTTGTGGGAGTCAGCCCTTCCCGCAGAGTAGCCCGCATCCTAAAGTCCTTTGGTTTGATGGTGAGTGTCTGTTTGATCTCCAGAGTATAGCTCGGATCGTCCATCTGGAAGTTGAAGCACTGGAGGAGAACGGCCACAACAATGAGTGCCTCTTGCCAGGCGAAAGGACGGCCTATGCAGCCTCGTAGACCGTTCCCGAAGGGCTTCCATGCGTTCTTGGGCAGTTTATCAAAGTGCTCATCCAGCATCCTCTCGGGCTTGAATTCTTCGGCATCCAACCCATAAACCTCAGGGTCGCGGTGCAACTTCGCGAGGAGAACCAAAATGGATTCATCATCCAGTAGAGCATATTTTCCATGACCCAGCGTGACGGGATGCTCCTTGTTCTTGGTTGGATGGGCCCTCAAAGCAAAAGCGGGAGCAGTCGGTCTCATTCGAAGCGTCTCGCGCAGAACAGCGCGAATATAATGCAGCTTGGGAAGATCATCGATGGTGATCTTTCTTTTCCCGATTACCTCATCTACTTCTTCCTGCGCCTTCTTATATGCATGCGGCGTTTTCAAAAGATAGTAGAAGAGGAAGGATAACAGACCAGATGTGGTCTCGTGGCCTAGAAATGTCAGTCTTGGTCAATTGACGTACGTTCGTGACCCTGGTGAAGTGAAAGGGCCATACCTGCGATCAAGAAGGTAATCATATTGTTGATGATCGAGTCGTCTGTAAGACCCTTTCCTGTCTTCGGGTCTTTGCCAAAAATCATAGCATTGAGCAGGTCCTTTTTATCTTCGGGGTTGTTTCTCCTGTCGTCGACCAACTCTTTCGCTACCTTTTTCAAGAATTCGATGTCGTTCCAATATTGAGTATTCTCTGATGTAGGCAGGTTATTAATCAGAGCCGGGCGACGCGCACGTTTACCAGATCCCGTGAGCAATGTTAACATTGCATCCACAAAAGGATGCATCTCCTCATGATAATACGAATTGAAGCGCGTCCCCATTGCACATAGAGCGATAGTGTCGAGTGTCAGGCGGGTGAAGTCGTCCGTCACGACGATCGGAGCCTTCGGTCCTTGTCGAGCCCATTTCATGACCAACTGCGAGGCGATATCATACATCTCTGACGCGTTACATCAGCTTCATATACTAGGAAGCGGAAGGCACCCAGGCTTCATGAATGATCCTCACCATCAAACATTCCCCGAATCGATAGGGGTCCAAAGGCCGGGACCAGGACGCGGTGCGCGATCTCCCAGTTTTCCTCTTCTGGATAGTTCGCGGTGAAGAGACCATCATGCACACCGTTTCTGATCTCCTTCAAGCCTCCAAATACCGACTTTGTAAACCGTTCCTCATCGCAGACTTCGTCGACCAACGCGTGAGATGTCAAGAATACTCGCGGTGCCCCGAAGACCGTCAGCCTGTATATCGGACCTTGACATCTAGTCAGTTCATCTATATTTCGAACGGGGCAACATCATAGCACGTAGAAAGATGTACGGCATCGCATATAACAGACTCGCACGGGGGCAAACGTACCATATGTGTCTGCTAGACGCTCCAGGCTGTTAAGAGGCGTATCTGGATCGATATCATAGATATTTCCCAGTATCGGCATGCCGATAGGCCCAGGGATCGGGCTATACTGCGGCGGGGAGCCCATCTTGACAAGAAACAAGAACGATGAACGCAGTGCAAAATCACGCTAGATTCCAGAAATTCCCTGTTGGTGATATGGAGAAGATATTCTCTCGTGATAGCACGATGGCAGATAGATGGATATTCAGCGAACGGATCTATGCCAACATATCCGCCATGACTGTGTCTGGAACAATATATAGGTACCTAGGCAACTTAGTTCTCCCTAAATACGGCAATTGCGTAGGCTGTGTATGGTCTGGACACGGCTTTATTTGCTGTCACCGTTTCAAAATGATCCTTTAAATCCATCTAGCTACGTCGGGCCGCTCAGATACTTAAAGGACTCCACGAGAGATTCGCCTGATGTGGCTTATGACGGAACCAGCGCGGGTCTCGCAGAGTGCCATGGCTGGGATACCTCGGATGTTTCGCCGCAGAGCCGGACAAAAAGGGCTCTGCGTTGAGTCCGTCCCGCTGGGATCGGAGCAAATGTTTCGATGAATCCCCGACCGTTCATGCCTTCACAACTAACTATGGTATCAGACACTGCGTCATCCATACTTATTTAGTGGCAGTATGTGAGATCAGACTGGTATGCACGACACGTGGGATGGCTGCTGATCTCCATGGGCTGCCAGGGATAGATTCGATATTAAACAATAGGTTTCAGCTGCGCATTCCCTGGATGCGTATGGTATATTTGTCTTCTTCTTGATCAACCACGATCAACAATAATGCGGACTCAAAAAAAAGTTCTCCGCTCCAGGGCAATCCCTAACACCAGCTGAAATCAGGCACGGTGTTTGTGACTACCGACTCCCGAGGTGGGACTGGATGCGATCGTCTGGATCTCTGGTCGACTAGTGAGATTCGATGCTTTTGCAACCAGACAGCCCCCGAGACAGCTTGCGAAATTCGCTTATTCGAGGGCCAACATGCGTGGCAGATTAGGTGAGGGGTAATTCACATGTGCATAACTTCATGGTCAACTGGTTAGTTAGTTAGCTATGGCAGTGTAAGCATTAGGTAATTATGTGCATGCATTGTTACCATAATTATGCATTCATCAAAACATCTCTTCTGTAAAAGTAGAAGACAAAATTATATGTGTTTGTCCATCTGTTACAGTTCACGAGTAAGTAAACCTGTCGCAAGTTCAAGAATCTGTGGCCTCAGGTGTCAAACTCGACAAAGCACACACAGCTTCCACATCTGGTACTTTGACAAGCCACCGTGTCACAATTGAGGCATAAACTGAATAAGCGTTAATATTATGATGACACTGTGGAATATACTACTGTAGATAATAAGAATTATTACTGACAACCCTCTATTTTGTTGGGAAAATACTGCAATCCACCATGAATTCTCTGCCAATCAGGGTGGGCGATGGCCAGCTACATCACGTGCCACAGACCAGTCGATCCTTCGTTTAAAAGCCACTTCTGCCCGCCCGCAAGCGACTTTTTTTCTCTTTTTTCTTCCATATCAAAATCTTCAACCTAGCTCATCTCTGAACGATCAATACATCTGATCCCCGGTTCAACCGTCAACGGTGGTCCGAATGGATTAGATGTCTAATCAAGATGGCAGATTAGATCTATCCCCCTTTGGTTTGAGCGCTGTCTTAGTTGCTCCACGGACGTGTCTCCAGAATAGGCGGATACAATATCCCTACAGTCCGCAATGTTTATGATTATCAATCATTACTGTAGACGGCACAGATCAGAGTTTGACAACATTGTCTGTTATGCTCGGTCGTAGAATATTCCAGGAAATAATAAAACACCCAAGTGTGTCCCGACAGGACGCCAAAAGACACAAGAAGGGGAACCCCTTATATACATCACGGTGACAGGCATGGCCGCACGCACCTGAAGGGGAAAGAGAGACAAGAAAAAGAGATGGATATATAGACAGGATTAGCATGAGTAATAACTAAGACCCGACGGAGACTCGGAAACTCCATCACTAATGGTCATCAGGGGCTCCCAGTGCGGCATAGTAATGGTGGTGAGTATGAGGATGGACGAGATATACTTGAGAAACTACCCTGGGGCGCCTGGACCAGCCGTGCGCGACGAGTGCTTCCACCGTCAATACACGCCGCAGCGTGACCTTGATCGGGTAGCAGTTTCGTGGAAAATGAGCTTGATGCCGCTGCAGAGCTGAGAGGATAAGGACATGGGGAAGATCAAAAGAGAGTATCTAGTTGTGGACAGGTTGGTATCCACCCTGCTTCCATTGCGACTGGAAGTTCGACATTTCCGTCCGGTCAGTGTCGAACTTGTTGTTCTCCATGTTGTACTCGGCGCGGCCAGCTCGTCGCTGCTTGATGCAGCAGAAGGCAAGAAGACCAAGGGCGCTTGCACCAACGCCAGCAATGGCACAGCCAATGCCGATTTTGGCACCACTAGGCAGCTTAGACCACTTCTGGCCCACGGACTCTGCCGGTGGCTTGTTGATCTCCTTTTCAATGGTGGAGTTACCCCTAACTGCGTTAGTGATAGGAATAATTGGCAGCAGAGGAATATCCAACTTACTGCACAGTTTCGATGCTCTCCCAGGTGCCGGTGTGGTCGGTGTACTTGTATTCCTTGCCGCTGGAGAAGTCGTGGACGCGCACCTGCTGGACGTACATGTTGTAGGGTCCATCCTCATAGTTGACCTCGCCTCCGGCCCATTCGATTGTGCCTTTGGGGTTCTTGGGGTCACCTGCGGGCCAGATACCCAGTCGGATGTTCATGGGGGTCTGGGGGAAAGTCGTTCCATTACTAGCATTGTCGTAGGTCAACGTCCGCTGAAGCTGCCCGTCAATCCACCATTCGAGCTTCTCATGTGTCCAGTAGGTGGTGTAGTTGTGGAAGCCGTCCGTAGCGCTGGGGCTGACTTCGTGAAATTCCGCGAGACCATAAGTAGCGACACCCTTGCTGTAGTAGTTGGACTGGACATGGTTGGTGTCGTATCCCACCCACTCCCAATCGATTTCATCCAAATCATCAGACTGCAGGACCACACTGCTGACGATACCGCGGCCTGGGGCGGCCTTGACGTGGGACTCGACAATGCCGCCGAAAATGTAGAAGTTGGACTGGACAGTCGGCGAGTCGAGTCTCTTGGCGACGGAAAACTGCGCACCCTGACTGGAGTAATCAATGGCACCGTTCGTGATGTTCCAGACCTTATCGTCGAGCGAAGATGTGAAATTGAAGGTGGCATTGGTACCCAAAGCTGGATCAGGAGCGCAGGTCACGTTCAGAGGGTTACAGTTCGTCCAGGTCTGCGCCGTCACGGAGCTGATGCTGGTGGCCAGAAGGCCGAGCAGAAGAAGGAACGTCATGGTCGGATCGATATCGCTTTATATAGACAATTAACAATTCATTCAAGGACTGAGACGTCAACAGAGAACGCGGGGAGAGATCGGTCTGCTTTTCGGGGATCGCTTTAAAGAACGGATGTGCGACTGACGCACTGCAAGAGAGAAGGAGCCCCCGCCACCAGGGAAAACAGACACGATCAATCTATGCTGCAAAAACGGGAAAGAGAAGAGGGAGGGAGGGAGAGGAAGAAATGGAAGGGCATGATAAGAAGAATAATAATAGAGGTCCGCTCGTCCTGGTGCTCCTCCCAGGGCGGCCAGCGGCTCGAACGAGTAAGGGGTCGGCCATGAAGAGAATATGGTAAACGAGGAGATCCAAGCTGCGCCCAGACTGCTAGTCTCAAGGCTGGGATGGGGAAGAAAACCAAGACCTGATAGCTTTTGTGGCTGCTGACTGGCCTATCTGGATTGTCAGAACGAAGCTATCTAACAGCCAGAAGCACCGGTGCGGCGCCGTCAGGGGTCAAACCGCATCGTGTCGGTTCTCCCCGAGATAACGTTGGCTGCGGTGGAACCGTGGAGAAAGCATCCTCCTTTTGACAACAGCCGATCACACAACGGTCCCCTTGGCAAGTTCTCTGCTCATCTCTTTGCCACAGTGGCTGTCGAGGGCTCTGTTCGTCTGAGAGATCTGATATACCGCTGCGAGAACGTTCATCTCCAGCACAGGAACTCTCCCTTGTTGCAGCATCACCACCGGAGAACGAGAGTTCGTGGCGACGGCGCGAGGCGGATGGTGAGACTAGCTATCTCGCCAACTTGCGACGGCATGATTTAGTGGATTTCCCAGTGTAACCACCCTCTCATTGGCCTTGGAATTCGGGTACCTGACAATCATCCGTCTACTGGGTCAGCAGGTTTCACTTTGCTGGAACACAGTCGACTGCATGCCAAATTTTCTACACACCTATCTGATATGGTTCAAGAAAAACCACTTTTCGGTCGTGCTAGTCTCCTCCTCTTTGACAACACATTTTTATTACTTTTACGGTAGCGGGACAGAAGAGGAACCCACGGGACAACTGTCGTGCCTTGCGGTAAATTGCCACTGTCGAGGGAGTTCTATCACCTGTTTCGGTTAATTATTACATGGGTATACCCTTCCAGACATTCGAAAACCTTTAGCTCTCCTCTTGGCCCAATGGGCCAGCGTGACTACAGGTGATACACCGAAGCAAGATGGTCCCATGTTATAGCTTGCGAGAAACCCACAACTAGCTGTCATGCGCTATCAAATGCCGATTGCCGATACCTTACAGGGTGCCGCGTCCACTATCGCGGACTCCCCAGCTTGAGAAGAATTGAAAATAATATCTCCGCAACACCAAGACCTCCGTTTCCGATAACTGTATATGTAACTGCGTGACGGATGCATGAATATCTATGGGATATACATACCAGGTCCCTGTTATCGTGACACAAGGAAACTATTTCCACCGTGTCACCGCATTAGTCGCGAGCGTATCTACGTCCCATTGCAGTGGTCGGGCTTCACTCGTTGGAATAGGAGGCAGGCAGCGTAGTGGGCCTTCCATCCGTGCCTCAAAAGCTTAGCCCTCGCATGGAGAAATGATGCCATACTAACTTCCCTAGAAGTATTCCAATTATAGCCTGCCGTGGTAGAGACGTCATAACCTATTGACCGTGAATGTGGTATACTCCGTATTGCGTATTGCTTTTTGAGGGCCAGTGCACTTAGCTATACCATACGGCAGATAGTGAGTTACTCCGTGCCGAAAGTTCCATGGGGATGGGAAAAAGGAGCGCTCATGAGAGTCGAATCTCTGTACGCGGCCAATTTTTGTTTACCTCCCTCCGCGACTCAAAGCTTGCGGCTCTCACATGTTCCTGTGTGGTGGTCATTACATATGCCTAAGAAAAGATCTCACGCCTCGAATAGTGTCGACATCTATACCACTAGGGCATGCCTAAGCCTAAGACATTATTGGACGATGAAAGCCCCTTAAAAAAAGAACAAACTACTCACAAGCACGCGACACAAGATCGCTATCTATTGAACATCACATCTCTTCCAACAGGCAGTCGCACTTTGCTTTCAGTAGGAGAGCCTGGAATCATATTCCGTCGTGAGAAGGAGAGAAGCTATTTGTCTTCTGTACTCACATTCTAAACTGGATAAACCCGTGGCAAAGTATATCAATTTCTATTTGGCCTCCGTCGAGAGTGTTGCTACATGCAGTGCCTAATTTGTAAGGCACATTACGGAAATCACGGGGCTAGAATCTGCCATGAGCCTTATCCCAATAATACGCTTTTCAGGAAGTGTTGTGAAGTTAGCTCATCCAATAAATCTCTTTTTTCGGCTGATAGAATTAGAATTGTCATACAGAACAGTTGTTATCAAGATAACAGAATCTATTTAAGGAAACAGTACCAACGATAGTTATGATTGCCCTCAACTCTGTCGTCTGCTATTCACACAAAGTATATTCGAAAAATCCATCGGGAAGAATGTGCATTGGTGTATCATCATGCATTAAGACATTACTCGTACAATATATCGTGCAGACTGCAAGCAAACCACTGATGCTGCAAGCGCTGCAAGGAACAAAAGAACCTCAGAGGTATTTTCCCATTTCCATCATCATGTTCTTCGTCGCACATGTTCATCTCATGACGTCTATTCATCAGGTCGTGATGCCCATCGCTCGTATTTCAATTTCTCTACTCTGTCCTGCGCGCATGTCGCAGACGCATTGATCCAGGGTCTCGTCGAAAACGCCGCTAATTCAGATATATTTTCGCTGGTCGCCTCACATCATCACGATATCTGCGCGATCTGGACGGCGATTTCTCAATCACATAGGAATCGGATCTCCTACGGCGATGTCTGCCCCGCGATCCTGTCATGCCGCTTCTGTAACCCCAGTCTGGGTCGCCGCCAGAAGTTGAGCCAGGCATGGAGCACAGTCGGATGATCCAGATGACGAGGAGGGTTCCAGCGATTGAGCCGATGACGATTCCTGCGATTCCGCCGCCGCTGATTGTGCTTGGGCAGGAATTGTCTGCACGCGGTGCGAGGATGGTGTTTGTTGGAGCCTGGATACGAAGCGGAATTAACAGTCTGTTATGAGAAATACATGCGACGCAGGAAGGGCGACTACTGTTCCTGGCGGGCCGAAGAGCAATTGATCCACGGTTCTGAAGCGCGGAACCGTTGATGGCGAACCAGGGGATTGTTTTGGACTACTCACCATTTTAATGTCCGCGTACAGAATCCAATTGACAGGTTTCTTCCAGAGAAGTCTTCGTCTCTGCGAATTCTGCTGGATAGACGAGTTGACGCTCTGGTGATATGAAGGACGACGGAGGTGGCAGCGCTGGAACGTCCACGATGGCTGGAAGATTGCCGACTCTTCTGCAATGGACCCGTGACGAGTTTTGTAGAGGCGCAAATCCACCATCGACTCCAGCCGACTCAAATGTGGACAAGCAGCTCACTTATGGGAGCCTGGACCTGTGCTAACTATCGGCTGACTGGCTCACACCATCCTCGATCTCTCCGCTCCTGACGTCAGACACACGATGGCTCACAATGGACGATCTCCGCGCTATACAGTCCTATACAACCCCAGATCGTTTCCCTACCAGGCTTCACGGCCGTGCTCTCGAACCACGAGCAGGAGAATATCCCCGATACGGGTCAGTCTAAACCTGGATTGTGCAAGCCTCGAGGAGATTATCCTTGCATGCTTCTATCATGTAAGTACCTAGGTCCGCAATCATGCCATGCACGATGTTGCTGGGAATAGAAAACCCCACTGAGACGGTATACGCATGGCATCCGATTTGCTCTCGATTGTTCCAAGCGCAACACCTGCCTCTGCAATCGCTCGAATTGCCTTGCTGGATCGTTTTCCCGCTGGGTCTTGCTTTCGTGTCTGTCCACTCCGGAAGAGGCTACCGGGCGTATCATGATTTCTTCAGATACAAAGACACTGCATTATTCACAATTATGTTGCTATTATTTAACTCTAGGTACGGCTCCAGCCTCCATGTCCCTTTACCAGTACGTCCAGCCAGCGACTCCATCGTAGCGACCCGCCAAGTGAGGGGTTGAGATGTTGTGCGATCTTTATCGATAAACCTTCGACGCTATCGTAGAATATTCTCAAGTCTCAAAACAGTCGTGGAGGCAGAGCAGAGCACAGCAATTAACAACTTAGCAGCCTCTTATCCTTTCAGGCTCCCGATCGAGCAATTTGCAAGGATCCCATGCTTCCATGACCTGCCACAGGCACGGCAACGGCGTACATCCAGAGCCTTCAATTATCTTCCCAGCCTCTCCCGCAATCCCGTCCGAGATCCCGTCTGACGTGACGTCACTTCCAATGAGGAGGGGACGAGCAGGGATTTTCCAGTAAAAATTGCCGACTATGCTAGAGTTCTGGACTATACGTGCAAGAACAGGATTTTGGCGCCGAAGATAGGATGCGATATGCGACGGCGCTATGTTAATGCATACCATATGTGGAGGCAGCCAAAGAAACACACAGGTCGGGAGTGGGGACCTGGTTCCAAACGCAACTGCAACTGGCTGGATCTGTTCCAAGTATACTTGATTTGAGACTGAGAGAATTAAGAGATAAAATATGAATGGCTGACAATTAGATCCTGAATTGGCCGTTGAAATAAATGTTTATTCACAACACTACTCTATATCTACACATATCGCCCGTAGACTCTACTGAAGTGGTTGTCTACATGAACGATCTCCTCCTCATGCCCTTCATCATGAGTCCGCGCTTGGTGATGGCGCCAGCCTCCACCAAGGACTCTTTGCGACCAGGGCCAAAGTCAGGAGTGCCGCCCAGAGTGCCAAAGATGTCACCAATGTAGTTGATGGGCTTGACACCCTTGGCGAAAGTGGTGTTCCATCCGTTCAGGATACCTTCCACGACCTTGACGCCGGCATTATAGATGTTCTCGATAGCGGGCTCGAAGCCTCCCTGGTCCGCATACAGCAGGTTGTACATGGCGCTCTCGCCTGGGTACGGACGGTCAAAATCGGAGGCGGTGCGCATGACGATAATACGGGAGAAGTCGGTCAGGTTGCGCGCAGAGGAGCGCAGGAGGGCCTCGAGCGTCGCGTTATCTTCCTGTGCGGTCGCGCAGTACAGACCCGTTCCGTTGGTCAGCACGCGAGTCGTGTTCTGGAAGGCATTGCTCAGGATGTTTCCACTGTAGTAGACATCGGAGGTCGCGACGTCGCACTCGACGACGGAAGGATCAGCAGCACCCGCCTTGTAGGTACCGGCTTCAGTGGCATAATGGGCGCGGTATGCCTTCGCAGCGGAGGAGTCAGACAGGTTGGCAGTCTTTGCGAATTGCACAGCCAAGGAGCGCAGGGCGGTGTTCACTTCGAAGACCTCGGTTCCGTAGATGCTGGTGGGATACTCGTCCGGTGCGTAGGCTCCCTGAGGAATGTATCCGGTGCTATAGTTGCTGGGAATCTCGCGGGGATCGAACTCATACTGCAGAGCGACCTGGACGGCGAAACGAGCAAAGGTCACGGAACCAAGCGTCGCGACCTCTGGGTTGACACCCGCGATACCGGCAACGAAGAAGTATGTCTTGGTCAGGTCGAAGAGCGGGGACGCGACCAGGGACGAGATCGTGACGGCAGCATTGATCTCGGATTCACCGGTGACCAGCTGGCAGACGCTGTAGTCGGAGGTGCAATGCGCATCGGGGAAGAGGGGAGAGAAGCCAGGAACGGTGATGTTGTGCGCAAGAAGGTTGAATTCGGGAATTCCCCACCAGGCTTCAGCTTCAGGGGCGAACTAGATGATTCTTGTTAGACACAGTCCATGGTAACTAGCAAAAAGAAACGCATTGGGGATAGAAGATTGAATTGAGAGGCGGTGCCATGCCGTCTCAAATAGCTGCGCCGCAGTCGAACAATCACTGAGACAATGCCAGAACGTTCGTCGCGAATAGGTATCAATGGGACTTCCACCTACCATTGAAATGATAAACACCTTGGGCGCAATCTTTCCACCCTGCTTGTTCGCATGGTCATTGCGCACGATCTCTCCCCTCGAGCTGGCTGCTGGACTAGCCGACACGGCTGATAGCAGCGAGCTGCCCGCCAGCAACAGACCGGTCGCAATTGACTTGAGCTGCATTTTGTTTCTTTGCCCTCTTCGAAGCAGCCTGGGATGTGTCGGTCGCGCACCTCGAGTCGTCTCGATCAGCTCGCAAGTCCAGCACGAGCGCCATCTTGCCCTTTTGTAGCTCGATCCACAAGAGACTAATCTACCTGCGACTATCTACGACGTACCCACTGGCTGCACTCAGCGGGGAAGAAAAAGCGCAGCGCAAAAAAAGGAGCCCACATGGTTCAGTGCCCAATGTGCCGTGGAAGCATTCTCATTAGACACGTCCGTTTTCAAGATAAGCCGTTCCTGGCTGCTAATCGCTCGTCGACCAGAGCCACATTAGCTCGGTGGGTCGGTCGGTCTGTTCCGCGTTTTCTGGAAAAGAAAATAGAAGAAAGAAAAACAGAAAAGCCAGGCTGAGACCGATGCGGAAGGTCGCCAATCTGTATTTAGCCAAATCTGCGTTGGTCCTTAACTCTTTGGCAAATGTGATTATCCATCCTTGTTGTTATTGCCATTGTTCCCCGGCGATATATCACATTGGGCAATGCTTGGCTGAAGCTTTCCAGGTGGAAGAGAACGAAATGCAACCTTTCGATGACGAGTCTATCGATGAGACATGCCTGTGTATGGACGTCCATATCGTAACTAGTACTTCTCCAGTTAGTGGAGAAATGTTATCTTTGGGGCCGTTTCCTCGACCAGTTTACTTATCTCTGGTTCCACTCTTCGGCCGTCCGCCGGATGTCCTCATTTCTCGATCTCAGCTCGCAACTAACAAGACTGCAGATTCTCATGGACGTTAGGATTCAAGGCATATCTTATTACTATTATCAGAGGATGACTATACTAGTTATCATCCTAGAACACGTGGCTTAAAATATCCGTCCGGGCCGCAGATTGAGTGCTGATGCATCGGCCGGCACCATCCGGGGATTGGGAGATTATATAATACGTCTTATTCCTTCAACTAGTTAACTACTCCGTACGGAGTCAGCACTTTATATGCAGATCGAGAGATGCGCTGCTATATTGGCATGTTTCTTAACGGAGATTGTTGGGATATTACCTGTAAATTGTATGTATTACTGGCACTTCTGACTGCATACATTTAGGGTTTCCATCATTAGATCTCTGAACGCAGCGCACCACATGATTTGTCCCATTAGAAATTCGGTGCGTGCTAGTTGATGCAGACCACCCGGAGCATGTATTGTAGACATTGAAGGCAACTCTAGACACTTCCACATAAATCGTTGTCTCCACCGACTTTGTTCGACGGAGATCTCTACATCTAACTCATTCTATAACATTAAAAACTACAGACCTGCTTCCTCGCTTGCCAAGGACTCCTCCAACAGCTCATGCATGATCGGAATCAGATCACCTTGTCGAATTGCCCGGTAGATCAGACCCGTGTATCCACCTACGGTTGGCGCCTCCTTGACCTGGCCCGTGGCCATAGCTTCAGCAGTGGGCGTCATGATCTTCTCCGTGTGCAGGAACGGTATACCCAGTGTCTTACGCACGAAATGGTACATTTTCTTCGACGCAGTTCCCAACAAAGGGCTAGCATCACCGTGGGACACATATGCATCGCGGACGACAAACCATTGGTCCTTGAGCCATGGTCCAAGCTTGACGATGAGAGATTGCATCCTTTCCAGGATAGAAGGATCACTCTCTGGAGGAACATGATCAAGGATAGGGATGCGCAGTGTTTTTGCGATGTAGACGAACCGCTCTTCAGCATCCATCCTCACAGTCTGGTCTAGAATCTTCTGGAGGTAGACCCAGAGCGACAATTCTAGTTTGTCGCTAGCTGTGTTTTTCTCTCCCAGGACGGCGCTGACGAGTGCGAAAAAGTCGCTCCGTATGCTGTTCAGAAATTCCAATTGCATGGCTCGCAGATCCAGCGCTTGGCATGTCGAGAGTAGATGTGCAGCGGTCAATTCTGTTAGAACCCTCACACCAATGGCTGTGTACCGCGCTGAGATCAGAGCAAGTGAGTTTATAGACTGGTTGCCCGTCTCGGCATTGTAAACGTGGTTTACAGGACCCGCAAGGAATCCCAACTCAGATGTCAACGCTGAGATGTAGATATCAATGCCCTTGAAGATGCCAGACTTGCTAGGATCCTCAACAACCAAGTTGGGAGGAAGTCCCCAGCTGGTGGAAGGGTTGATCATCTCCTGGCACTGTGTATAGACGATACGCCCGATGGTTTGGATTGCCTGTCGGCTCTTTTCCATGGCGGATGTGACTGCCTTAGCTTGGAAGTTCCCTCCATGGAGAAACTTGCCGTCTCCATTGACTAGAGGATTGTCCGTCGCGGAATTACACTCGATACTGATCTGCTGGTCGGCCAGGAGAAGATCCTCGAGCACGGGGCCAAGCCATTGAGATGCTGTCCGAATCGAGTATCTATCTTGACGTAGCGAGCCATCTTTACCATCTTTAACCACGGCTAACTGCGAACCATGCAGAAATGACAGAATATTCCTGGCGCTTTCAATCTGCCCCGGATGTGGGCGTACTTGAGCAAAGAAAGGATCAAAGCTTTCCGGAGATCCAAGTAATGATTCCACCGTCATTGCGGTAAGGATCTGAGCGAGGATAGCGAGTTGATGCGTGTCATGGAGCACCAATGCACTACAAGCAGTAGAAATGGCGGTCCCATTGACAACTGCTAAACCTTCCTTTGCTGTCAGAGATACCGGCTCCAGACCTGCTCGTGCAAGAGCTTCGTCGGCATACACATCTCCCCGCTGATCGCAAGATGGGAGAACGCGTATCGTAGGCTTACCCTGAATGACTCCGCTGATATATGCAAGAGGGCTGAGATCACCAGAAGCCGATATGCTCCCACGCATGGGAACCATGGGGATAATATTCCGGGAAAGAAGGCCTTGTAGGCGGTCCACAATGACCGGGCGGATGCCTGAATGGCCTTTGATGAGCGAGTTAATCCGGAGTAAGATTGCAGCCCGCACCCAGGTGAGCGGTAAATGCTGCGACTCGGGAGCATCCTCAACGGTCAGATCAAATCTGCCCGTAACCTCATCGCTTGTTTTAGAGGGCGGATGAGGATCCCGCGTTGCAGCTGGCAATACGCCGTAGCTGAGTTCACGAGTTAATACTCGCTGCAGTGCAAGAACGTCATTTGGACGTGTATCGGCTGAGTCGCCGAAGCCAGTGTTAACGCCTGAAAAGTCTAGTCAGATGCAGTCTATTTATTATATTAGTTCAAGTGAAACTCACCATATATCACATCTCCTTGGGATAGACTTCGCAAAACAGCAGCATGACTTTGAGTGATGGCTTCATACACTGTCGGCTCGATGCGCACAGGTCCCGCATACCTATTTGCAGTGTGATCAGCCGAAGCACGTATAGAATACCGATTTGTGCAACCCACCTCGAAACGTAGACCACATGAGGGATTTCTAAGCCTTTCCCATCGAGATTCACACTAGAGTTGGCATCATGAAGTAAACGCTTGAGTATGCCCCATTGATTCACCACCAAAGACACGTGAAAATCGACTTGCTTAGGCATCTTGGAGACTGTCGGTTAGTTAATGTTAATTACTGCCTTCACAGTCAACCAAGTGCCATCAGCCTCGGTCATCGCAAAAGAAATAGGAATTGATTAGCGGGAGGGGTCGAATGCACCAGGATAACTGCCATGTCTAAGAATAAATCGCGGCTCATGGATCGCAGCTCATGTATCACATTAAGCTGCATGATGGGTGCACATCAAATTGGGGGCCAAAAAACATGCATGCATGGGCTGTGTAGAAAAGAAAAAGTAATTATTAACTAATAATTAATTACCTTG
The DNA here is from genome assembly GCA_023624055.1 of Paecilomyces sp. PK2413. Lineage (NCBI taxonomy): Eukaryota > Fungi > Ascomycota > Eurotiomycetes > Eurotiales > Thermoascaceae > Paecilomyces > Paecilomyces sp. PK2413. The sequence continues at coordinate 1,635,090 of JAMADQ010000004.1, forward strand.
CTACCTTGTCAACTTAAAGTTAGCCATAAGCTGCTAGTAAAACGAGGCGCTAACTACACTAACCTTACATTCTTCTTTGTTCCCCGCCTTCCAATTAAGCTGCAGTTCCTTAGGCTGCCGAGGTTTGGAGCTGCCCGCCCGATAAGAAGGCAACAAAGTAACAGCTTGCTATCGTCCATCGTGCTAGTAGTCAACTCTTCCAATTCACGCCAACATGTCGTTCCCTTTCAAGATCATCGAACACGTTATTCCGGGGCAGCATATTCGAGAATATCCTCAAAGCATCCGGGGCCGTCAAGAAACAGCTCTACAGCTCTCCATCAAACAATATGTCCCCACCGACAGGCCAGACCCCGTTCCTGAGAATGCTGTCACTATCATCGGAGTTCCTGGAAACGGTTCTCCAAAAGAAACCTATGAGCCCCTTTGGGAGGATCTCTACAACCAGCTGAAGAAGCAATCCGTGCCACTGCGCGGGATATGGGTTGCAGATCCGTCAAACCAAGGCTCAAGCGGGATTTTGAATGAAAACGTCCAAGGAGATCAGAGTATGTCCTCTATGTTACACTTGTATAACTCAGCTCAGCTGGATGGCCTGGATCGGGGCTAAATATGTCTAGCCAACTGGTACGACCATTCGCGCGATCTTCTTCACATGGTTAACCACTTTCGGGATGAGATTCCTCGTCCTATTATCGGTGTCGCGCACAGCATGGGCTGTGCCCAACTGTGAGTCAATATTTTCAGTCCTACCGTGATTCTCGAATATGCGGCCCTATTAACTAGTTATGAAACAGGGTCAATCTTTCCATTATCCACCCCCGCTTGTTATCAACCTTGATTCTCTTCGAGCCGGTCATCCTTGAAGTGGCATTTGGAGGTCCAAACCCCGCCGTGATGGCTAGTCGACGAAGAGACTTGTGGGAATCACCAGAAAAAGCAGCAGAGTCTCTCAACAAGGGTCTTCGCAAATGGGATCCCCGCGCTCGAGACCGCTATCTGCGCTTCGGACTCCGCGCTGTGCCTACACCCATCTACAATCCCGCGAAGGACCCCAAGGTCCCTCAGACGGCGGTGACACTAACAACAACTAAACACCAGGAAGCCTGGAACTTCTCCATTCCTAATCTGGAACCAGAGTCGCTCGACCGGCTGTTACTGCCGGACTGGGATCTAGAGCAAGAACGCCCGTATCTCTTTTCCCGGCCAGAGTGTTGGTCTTCAATGCGGAACCTGCCTTTTGTCCGACCAAGCGTTCTCTGGGTCTTTGGCGGTCGTAGTTTCCTCTCCCTGCCTGATGCACAGGATTCTAAAATGCGCGTGACGGGGACTGGTATTGGAGGCAGTGGTGGAGCCGCAAAGGGTATGGTTGAAAAGGCCGTCCTGAAAGATGGCAATCATACTCTTGTGTTTGAGAACCCTGACTGGTGTGCCTCTGTTACTGCTGATTGGGTGCGGAGGTGGTTCAAGGGATGGCTGGAAGATGAGAAGTTCTGGAGAGAATACAAGAACAAGAGCTCCGATGCAGAAGGCTTGAGGCTGTCAAAGGAGGCATTCCAGATTGCTCAACTGCCTGTTGGGACTAAGAGGACAGAAAGGCCAAAGGAAAAGCTATAGTGCTATGGAGCTTATAAAGACTTAGGAATAATTAATGAACCTGCTTATCAGGTTGTGATAAGAATAAAATGACAGTGCAGCAAACTTCCATCGAGTACCGAATGCAACTACAGCGTTCTAGTATGACAGAGCTCTATAGCTGTTCTCAAAGATATTAAACTACTTTCGACTTTTACTAGGATATATTCTTGTGTCTCTAGAGGGTGAAATGGATATAATGGACACTGATTGTTTTATCTATCTCGAAATGGTTTCAAAACAAACTATGGGAACAGGGCGGCAATTTCGTCCTCGTAAAGAGCCAATGTCTGCAGTCTAGCCACGCTTCCCTTGATAGTGGCAATAAAAGGCTTCTCCTTGGTAGCCACGATAACACGCTCAGGAGAAAGCTGAACAGATGGATGACAGTGAGAGTTTACTTTGTCGATGTAAGGTGCCAGACTTGTAATGAATGCTTGAGGGTCATTTTCATATTCTGTTCCCGGATTAAGCTCTACAATGAGCACAGGAGCTGGACGAGCGTGACCTCCAATAATGGCGGACTTGACACTTGGGTGAGCCGTAATCTCAGGCTCTAGAGATGAAGCGTGTAAACCATCGGCATGGGACAGATACACGTAGTCATCACTGCGGCCAATGATTTTCCAGAGGCCCTTATGTTCTGGATGTTCCTTCCAGAGGTCATTCGTTTCAAATCGGTCGCGTTCAGGATACACGAGGAATATTTGCTGCATTGCACATTCCGGGCGCCGCACAAAGACCAGCTCATGCAGGTCGTTCATTCTGTGCTCAAACTCGGCGCCCGCATGCTTTTGGAATGCGAGGTAATCCCATGCGTCTTTATTATCATGGATGGCTGTAAAGTAGCCGCCAGCCTCGGTGCTACCCACGCAAGGGACCACTTGGACATGGGGGGTTAACAGGTCAGCCGATTTGGCTGATAGCGGGGCACCAGCATAATGAACGTATTTCAATTCGCGTAATGCTTCGACACCAGCGGAGGATAGGCAGAGCTGATCGATTAGGGCTGGCGTGAGAAGGGCGCCTTCTACACGTCCGAAGCGCAGAATATCCATGACGACCTCAGGAGAAGGCAGCCCAGGAGGTCCGACAACAGCAGTCATATGCACGAGGGAAGTCATGCAGAGAGACATCAACATTCCAACAAACTGGGCAATCTAAGTCAACTACCAAAGAAAAATCAATACCCCACAGGCATGAAACCTGAAACTTACGTGGAGTGAGGGCAGTGGCGTGTACCACCTTCTTTGGGCGTACTGATGGATATGGGTCTCCTCGATGTCGGGGAGAGACGCCGCAATATCAGCCCCAGCCATCATGCGATGGGTATAGGTGATGGGCTTTGGATTTCCTGCTTTAGCTTAGCATGCTTTATAGAAATAGTACATATACAATATACATGCCTGTAGTTCCAGATGTGTGAAATACTAGCCAAGGATCATCCTTCCCTTCGTCCCACGTCTTACTGTAATTAACCGGCACTGCTTCAGCTTCCAGCGAGAATTCATCTGGCTCTGGGACAGTGATTGTCTGTACGTGCGGTGCATCACGCAGGATTGCCCCAACTGGATCTGCCATTGATGCTGGTCTCAAATACACAGTGCATTTTTTCTTTTCAAGGATTCGCAGCTGAGCTTCTGGTGTGACCAACGGTGAGGGGAGCACCATCTACCCGTGAGTGAATTAGCCAACCAAGCATCTCCCTTATATAAGACAGTGTTACATACCACTTTCTTCAACTTAGCCGCTGCTACTGCAAGAATTGGATATCGGAGGTCCTTTGGGCCTGCATAGGCGAAACACTGGAATGGCTCTGATGTCTCAGGAAGGTTCTGACTGAGCCAATGAGCAGCGCTATTCGCGGCATTATTCAACTGTTGGAAAGAAATATCCCGATAGCCAGCAGACAGATTCTGTTCGTCAATCGGGACTGATATCCACGGACTGTTGGGGCCGTCTTGGGCTCTTTTTTCGATCACGGAAGTTGGAATTCGCTTGCCGTGGTCAACACCAGGCAAGGGAAACTTCGCAGACACCATCGAGAATAAGTGTCCAGATACTGTTCGAACACTTTTTATTTGTAAAGTAAACAACAGACGTATCTAGATCTATTGACTGTATACGTGATGAGAGGAGATATGTCGATTGTTGAGATTGAATTTTGGCGGGGGCGGGGAAGTTCTTTATGTAGTTGACACAAGTACTGTACCGCGGAGTAAGCCAGAGTGAGTATACCTAGGCAAGCAACACCCGACCCACCAAATTGTCTCCTTTCCCGACATACAGAAACTCGGTTTATCTCAATGTCTTATCCGGGGGCGAAATCTAGACATTGCAGCGGAAGAGTTGTCGATTTCATTGGTCACGCTGTTTGCGCCATTAAAATGGAAAAGATTCTCCAGCATCGCACGTGTTGCATGGGTCTATGATCTGCTTCACTGCGGCCCAGCACATCGATGCATGAAGTCTGGGGGCCAAAAATGAATGCAGATGTGCATAATTAGTATGAAATGCACAATGTGTAAAGTACTTTTCTGCAGGGAATATTATGTAAATGGTCGCTTGCCTGATCCCTCCTAATTCGATCTTAGTATGAAGTATAGATGAAATAATTCATATCCCGAGATTGTATGATAGTGGCTATGTACATGGGTATATTTAATATACGCTAAATATAACAGAGACAGTCGTGATAAGTAAAGTCCTTCAAACGCGGTCCGAAGCTGAGCCTGTTTCGATACTTCCTTCGTTCAGGCATCTCTCGGACGAACCGAGAGGGATATGGACCTGTCCCATATAATATTTCATCTGGTGACCAGGCTCCTGACTGCGCGTCTGCCACTTCTCTGACAGGCTGACTCTCCAACGTCCTACACCACTCCCTTCTCTGCTTCCAATCTGCCTGACCCAAGCAGGTAGCTTGCTGAGAAGCGGGCGGAGACACATAATGCTAGCAGCAGCCGTGTACATGCCACTCTCGACTATGGTCCAGCTCATAAGCTGCACATCGGTCCCTTTATAGTAATCAAATTAGCTACCTCCGACCATATGATTGACATGTACACTCACAAGTAGGATCTGCCATCGATTGCTTGACTGAAGTGAAGAATGAAGCGGTCCGGAAGCAGGAAGCGATTATACCACTGTTAAGCATATTAGAATGGGAGACGCAGATTAGTTCCGTGTGTTAGACTCACATGCTACCGGAGAGGAAGGCCGCCGCAATTCCTGCTCTTCTAGCAAAAGATGCATGGAGTGTCCACACGGAATGAACAGGCAGCGCCATAATGGCAACATCGCCCACGATATTCAATATCCCGCTCATCTTATAGAATAGGAACTGGTTAATACAGGTTCCCTTTATATTTATATCCCAAAAAGCCGCGATAGGCCTGCATTCCACAGCTCCGACGACGGTCTGGGACAATATGAAAAGGATCATATAGATGATCAAAAGAATAGTGCATATCCTAGGGATTCCTAATGTGAATATACGGCGAAATAGGACCAAAATTGAAAGTCGAGAGAAGCAGTTCGACCATGCGGACACCCAGCTCAGTGCGTAGAGCAGCTTGCCGCGTACTATGAGTATATGCGCATCTTCAAGAACAATAGCTTGGACGTGACGACCGGCTCCTCCATACACAACGGCCACTATTCAATATATGATCAATCGCTGTCGCCGTTATTAATAGGGGAAACGAAACGATATAACACTTACAGTAGCCAGTTATGCATGCTGCTACTGAGAGGAGATAGGCTGGAAGAAGCAATACGTCCTCTAGGCCACCCGTCACAGAAGGAAGAGTGCGTGCGTAGACACGAAGACCTAGGAGAATGGTTGTTACAACCAATATAATTGTTGTTGCAGCGACAAGGCGACTGGATATGTCCTCTGCCAGATAAGCGGCCGTGATGTTGCTATCTGCTGCCGAAGTGGCTGACATTTTCCGATATGGATCTTATCGCAAGAATCTCTCAGTTGACGAGAATGAAGAGAAGAGACCATACAGGCACATGTATGTGTATATATGAGACCTCTTCCTTAGAAGCAAGGGGTAAGTGTCACAAGTAACATTTTTGCAGATGACTGTCTAACTATACTTCGTACAACAGAAACCCAGCTGGAATGTTGCGGTCGATTTCGGCAGTTATTGCGAAGCAGCGAAATAGAGTATGCGCCTTTCCCGCTCTCTTACCGTAGACTAACTATGCAGGTCTCGTTTGGGGGCCGTTTTTTGGGGGCCATTTTTAGATGCTGGTTTGGGGGCCATGCCTTGCAACCTGCCTGATAAATAGTAGTTAGTAGTTGTGGTAGCAGCTTGTGCATAAGCTCGCCCATATAATGTCCTTGTACGGCTTAGAGAGCCATGCCGCTCAAGCCAGGCGGGGATCAAGCTTATTACTCCTCCAAGGCTTAGCTGGAGTGATCGCCGTCGAGCCCCGCAAATTGCACGTACTTCCTTGCGTTCCAAGCCCTCTGAGGACCATGTGTTACAGAAAGTTTTTGTGGTACAACCTTGCACTGCCGCTAGACGGGATCATGCAGGTTGTGTGTTGTAACTGTCGCTGTAACTCGTTATCTTTTCATCAGCCAAGAGATCACCAGGCATGAGAGCTGGGCGATTATTGGGAGGATAAATTTGCTGGACAAGAGCCGGTTGAGTTTCTGCACGGTATTAAAATAATGCTGGTATATCTAGCTATTCATAGGCACAGAGAGTGCTCCACAATTCTACCCTGGAGAGAGCGATGCGTCTGCAACGCTCGGTTGCTGATGAAAAGCTACTACCTAACTATCCAAGAGAGATCCCAGCCACCCTGAGCACCTTGCAGCGCTATTCGATTCTATTGGACGCCATTACAAGCACAAGACTACCAATGATCGTTTTGACTTAAATGCTATTATTGTTTTCTAATCGCCATGAATTCGCCAATATAATGAGATGTTATCAAATCTGTCTCTAACTCGCAGTCTGCGACCATCGACGAGGATGGTAGATCTGAGGAGACAAATAGGACGTTAAGCTGAGCTTATTCTTTTTGAAAGAACAGGAGATGTATGTCTGCAATCCACAGCCATCTTCCAGGGACCGGAACGACGACAGCTGCTCTAGAGTACGGAGAAAGTTGTCATCATACTGGGTGTGTCCACGATGTTGCCTGAGGAATTCCACTAGACCCTCGGCGATAACACGATCATTGTGGCTGTAGTGCCGAACGGGGATATAGACTTTCGTCTCCGGTTGTCTGTTTCCAATTTTAATATCAAAGTTGTACAGCACGCCTGATGTTTCATGAGATTTCCACGGCAGCTCTTGGTCGTCGCTGAAATTCGGCGGTAGCCCGAACACCAGGGACCATAGCGCTCGCAGCTCCTCCAGGGCACTGTCGTTCCATGTCGAAATTGTCCCCCCAGCGGTCAGAGTGTCTATGACACTGGCGAAGGTCGTTGTGGGGGATCGGAAGTAGACCTTCAGCTTTGCTAACGAAGGATCAATACAGTCGACAGCGACACCGATGATCTGCTGCGGCATATCCCGCTCTTGGCGTCTTAGGAAATTCTCAAGATAGGAATAGGCCGCTAGCTGGTGGTAGTTAGGGAGCCCGCGAACGGCATCTTCGAGGACCGTGAGTCGCGATTGACCTGTCTGCTCCGCTTTCACTGGCACGAAATACATTTTGCAGACCAGGCCATCTCTCGTAAGATCGAAGCCCACAAACATCGACGACGCACTAGACCCTTCACCGCTGGCTAGCAGCTCACGGCTAGCACTCGTGCTATCCTGATAAAATTCACGGGCGAAGTGGTCAAACCACCGCCAATCTGCTCCCGGGAGGCTATGTCGCAAGCGATCGACATACTGCATCGGCGCTTTATGGTTGTAAGGGTCCAATCGCGTCCCTGCGAGAGGCCCGATGGGCTCAAAGCTGTACCGGATGGTTGGAGTTCCATCCCAGCTCCAACTGTATTCGAGCGGAGAAAAGTCATCTGTCATAAAGCTCTTCCATTGGGGTGGTTGACCTCGAGTGGGACGAGAGCCTAAATAAGGAGCCACGCTTTGGGAGCAAAACTTGAGGTTCGCATCCAGCGTAGCAGCATCGTAGCCAGCTCCTCCCATGAGGGTCCTCAAGGCATCTCCCACACAAGCGTCCCAGAATCGGGAGTCGATCTCAGACGGTACATTAGGAAGAAGTGGAATAATCTTCTTCGAATGGTTCTCCTGGAAGTCAGTCAGTAATGCTCCTGAAGGATAACCACGATAGTATTCATACCGTAGAAGTATAGAGCTTGAACTTTTGGCTAAAGCGAGAGCGCAAGTTCGAGCCCCATGTAACGGGGCTTCTGCCAGCCACGAGAAACGACATTGTTTGTTTCAATCCTGGCATGCAAGGGAAAGAGGCGACTGCTCTACTTATATAAAGTTTTAGATGGTCCTCATTTCAAGCGCTACGTCAATATCTTACATACTTCGAATCCGAAGTGCATTAAATCATATCATTAATACAATCTCGCCCCCACGTGGAAACATCCGGGCGTCACGCCCGTTATCAGCTTCCTTTCCAGGATATTCAAGGCCGACCCATGCAGTGTTTCTATTTAGACAACCGTGAATATTACAGCTTCCTTTGAAGCAGAGGAAGTTGCAACCAAATTACCGCAACGATGCTGTCTCACTTGGCAGATGCCTGGGGGCAATTGGCGTTTCCAGTGCTTTGTTTCGCAGTACTTTTCTTCCTGCAGTACTGCTGGCGGTTCATTTCTCGCTACAGATTGGCTCGCCTGCATGGTTGTCAGCCTCCAGCACGGTATACCCATACAGAGCCCTTCTTCGGACTCGACTCGTTGTATGAGTCCATTAAATCGAGGAAGGCAAACAAATATTGTCTTCGGGAGCAGGAGCTACATCATGATCTCGGGAACACATTCACGTCTGTCTTATTGGGCAGTCGAGTAGTGAATACGCTCGAACCGGGGAACCTCGAAGCTGTATTCTCTACGAACTTTAGCGACTATGAAGTTGGATTTCGTCGACGGAACGCCTTTCAGCCATTGTTTGGCAATAGCATTTTCCAGAGTGACGGGGCACGATGGCAGATGTTACGCGAACTATTGCTAGCATGTTTCTCACGGGCCCAGACATCTCAGCTGGAGCTTTTTGAGCTTCACGCACAGAACCTCCTGGCCGCTTTCCCGCCTGATATGCATGTCTTCGATCTAGCCCTCTTTTTCCATCGTTATGCTGCAGATGTTTCGACAGAGTTCCTTTTTGGCGAGTCAATTGGCTCTCTTCAGAACCCCAAGAATCTGGAGCAAGGCTTCTTGAAAGCCTTTGGTGACGCACAAGCTGGGTGCGAGTTTCGATGGCTACTGGGACGCCTAACTGCCATTTGGCCACAGCCAACTTTCACAAAGAATGTGCGCCTTACGCATAACTTCATTCAACGGTATGTCGAGGCAGCTCTCCATCGTGAGAACTTGAGGAACAACAAGCCATCAGGTGACAGGGATGACACTCGTATTCTGTTTATCGACCAACTGGGCCGGAGAACACAAGACCGGAAGGCGATCCAGGATGAAGTAATGACTCTGTTCTTTGCTGGAACAGATGCCATGGCGGCTTTGCTAGTAAATATGTTCTTCGTATTCTCCAAGCGTCCAGATGTTTGGGATCACTTGCGTTTAGAAGTACAGCAGCTGGGTGGCAAGGCTCCTTCCCTCCAACAGCTCAAGGGTTTGCAATATGTGCAGGACTGTATACGTGAAAGTACGATGCTTATAGCCCCTGACAGCTTCTTCCGCATGTGAGAGTACAACTAACTCGATCCAGCCCTCCGCCTGTACCCACCCCAGCCCTCAAATTCCAGGGTCGCAGTGAGGGATACAGTTCTTCCTACTGGTGGTGGCCCCGATGGAAGCTCTCCGGTGCTGGTTCGCAAAGACACGATTGTTCATTTTTCAACATATGCACTTCATCGCCGAAAGGATCTATGGGGCGATGACGCTGAAGAGTTTCGTCCAGAGCGCTGGAACTTCGAAAAGCAGACCTGGGTAAGAAATCCGCCAAAGTCTATACATAGTTGCTAAATTCGAACTAATATTCGGACCCGGTACTCTAGAAATATATCCCGTTTCTCAAAGGACCTAGGAATTGCATTGGGAGTGCGTCTCTCTTTTCTTACTCGCTATTTTTTATTCTACCCAGTCAGAATTGATATTTGTGATCAGACAAGCTAATCAGGTCTCAGTGGATTTCGCGCTAAACGAAGCAGCTTACCTAGTTGTACGACTGGTCCAGAATATCGAAACAATCAAAAGTGAGGATCCTGGCGACTGGGTGGAAAGCTCGGGAATTGCACTGGAGTCTAAGAACGGAGTTAAGGTATCAATAATCAGAGGTGCATAGGAAACTAGACTATATTTCTCAATGGAGGCTCCTATGTTTGTCCACGTTAATTGGTTTGTGTATTATCCGTAGGCGCAGTATGTCATAGAATCATTGTACTTGAGATCTTTCTCACACTACTGATTCCATTGCTCTCACTGGCAGAACAGGAGTAAGACTATCCACCCCTACGGCGTATAGTGACCCGGGCTGGGTGGTACCTCGCCGCTTTCCCAGGTTTTCATCTCTGATCCAAGCTCAAATTCAATAATACCTCCATCAACCATGACATCTTTATGCTCGAACCAGTTCTTCGTCCATTGCTGTCCATTGATCTTGACCCCTTGCACGAAATGGCCTTGGTCCAATCCTGTCGCAGTAATACGTAGCGTCTTATTGCCGTTGATAGTCATATTGAGATCTGGGAACCACGGAGAACCGAGCAGGTAGACGGGCTGAGTGACGACGGGATAAATTCCGACAATATTCCACAATAGCCATGAATTCATTGCGCCAGCATCTGAATTTCCAGGGACCCCATATGGGGCATCTTTGAAGCTGTGGCAACAGTTAATATTGTTTGGCTTAAATCATCTCGTCTACTTACTATTGTTTAGCCAGACTACGTGACTGTTGGACACTTTTTGCCTGTTTGTTGATATAATTATAAAGGTAAGGAGTAGCGAAATCCGGTTCATTGCTGAAAGGCCTTTTAGCACAGTTATATACCGGTATGGATGTATACGAACCCGATATTTATTAGAGTCGTGATGCCAGCTCCATTTGCACCGAGATTTTGACGACTCATGTTCGGTTTGAACTGAAGGGTATTTTAGAAAACGAACGTTTCTGAACATTAATGATTTCACTGACCATCAAGTCCAGGCGCGATTCAAAAGTAGCAGATCCTCCCATGAATTCAATTAAAGTTTCCATATCATGAGGAATGACGAATGAATATTCTTTCAAAGTTAGCGACATCATTATTGACATGCGACATAACTTACCCCACGGAATAGCTTCATACGTATAATCCACCCATTCACATCCCCCACAAAGTAAAGGGTCATAGCTGGTATTGAATGCCCCATTCGAGAACTTCGGTGCTAAAAACCCAGTAAACCCTAAACTAGTGATGTTGTGATCCCATATATTTTGCCAGTTAGCTGAGCGTTTCAAATATTTCTGCTGGTCTCCTGGCATCTCTCCAGCCGCGACCTGGCTCAATGCGAAATCGTTGAGACTGTACTCCACGGTCCGAGAAATGCATCTGGTGTTTCGATCCTGAGAGACGTATCCTAGCTCCTTCCAATCCCCAAGCGCACCTCGACCTTCTTTTGTGCTGGCACTATAATCAGTGGGGTCAAAGGTGTTATACGGTATGACCTCGGCATCTTTCTTCATCGCTGCATAGCCATCTGTCCAGTTGATTGCTCCCCGCAGGCCCTTGACGTACGCATCGGCCAAGACATTGTCTGCATTAGACCCTCCTTGAACTAGGCCGTTCCAGTTTCCTGATCGTCCATCGGGCAAGAAGCCTTGATACCTATGGAATAAGGAGAGTTAGATCATGATAGTCTATGGAATATACAAGCTCTTACCTCCACATATCAATAAGAGATCGGATCATCGATTCGTAGTAAGTTGGCTGCACAAGATGGTAAAAACTGACAGTGCAGCGGAAAATATCCCCTACAATAGACTGAGCGTGTGAGATTCCCGGCAGTATAGATATGGGACTTACACATCGTATAGAAGTCATCCCAAAATGGCTCGTCCGATTCCCACAGAGGATTCTCTCCGCTGCGATCAGACGGCATAAGATGCATGAAGTACAGCGAGCTATAGAGTAATCTCAAATTTGTGGAATTGGCGGACTGGTCAAGAGGCACATTTATTTTGCTGAACACATCCTGGTTCCATTCTTGTACTGCTGCAGTGACAGTATCGTTAAGGTTCCAAGAAGTAATTTCTGATCTTATGTATGAGCGAGCCTTTTCGACCGAGATGAAAGAGATGCCAACACGGGAGCTGATCTGCGAAGTTTCGGTACTATCGTCCCAAGTGAAGAGTGCTCCGACACGGTGGTTCAGGGGCCCAGATGTCGCTTTTGATACATTTCCATATACAGGTTCGCTGATCCCACCATTTGCCAGATTCTGATACCGAGGGATCGGATCAGTGTTTACTCCAGTAAATAGCAGTGATGTACTGGGCTTGTCTTTGAACTCTCCGTAGAAATAGACAGTAAATGGAGCTCCTAGTCAATTTATAAGTGTACAGCCAATTCAGAGTTGAGAGTGTGTGAACACACCATTATTCCAACCGCCAATGTATGTGCCGTATCCACTGTATGAAGTGCCATCGTCTGCTATATCAATTTCACCACCAACATAGAACTGCGGACTTGTGTCGCTCGGTGAGCCGGGGAGATACTGTGGATATGTGAGTTCTCGGAGGTCTGTCCATGATAAAGCGTACGACTTCTTACGTGGGATACGTCCACAAGTACATGCTTCTCACCCTCTGGAAAAGAGTACTGTATAATACCAGCATGTCTGGATCCAGATAATTCGATAGTGACACCGCTTTGAAGCTTGCTCTTGAAATAACCCACACTAGCGCTGTCGTTGCCAACCTACATTGTTTAACTTCTAGCGGCTTCAGAATAGAGGGTATTAAAAGCATACCCTGGGCTGACTATAAGTCAGATTATCGAGCAGGTTGACTGGAGGAGCGACTGAAGTCAACGGCATTTGACTAATCAGTCCATATTTAGGTGCACCCCCGGTACCACTCTCGTGCATCATGCCTATGTGTTGTTATTAGGCAACGTCATATGCGAGGTTTCTAAGAGGCCGTACTTATTCCAGTAACATTACCATCTGGCGTCCATCCGCCATTAAGGACTGCAATTGACCAATTCGCAGCAGTCGTGTCGATTCCAACCTTCACTACACCGAAGGGTAGCGCACCGCCAACAAAGATATCACCTCCACCAAAACCCTGCCCAGCAACGGGCCCTTCTGATCCTATGAACGGGTTCACATATTGCGAATAGTCAACTGACGTTGCGAATATGCCAGAAATGGCGAATGTGCTGTATATAGCAAAATTATGGACAAGCATAGTGCACGAGGTACTTCAGCGCAAGAACGCCTAAATGCCCACCGAGAGTATTTCTCCATAGCAGACTATTTAACGCAGTCTACAAACACAATAATCAATGGCCTCTGCCCCATGACACAAGACTATTTGCATCCCAACTGAAGAGGGGAAGTAGCGGAAGTGTTCCTGTTACATCCCATGTCGTCGCTTACCCCGCATCGCGTTCGGCGGGAGACCGAAGATCAGCGATACCAAGGAGCCGAATTCCGGAAATCGTGGATGTGAGTACCTGAAACTTTCGAGAGACTCCAAGTAGCTACTAGTGGTCAAGTTTTCAATGTAACAAAGCTTTGTAAACGCTTTGTGTGCCTACAAGTCCAGAGAGGATGCTGCCACTATATGTATTGACTCAAGATGACGATCGAGCTGCCATCGCTGGATATGAGATGATCCCTGATTCCTTTTTAAAAGTGATGCAAGTAATACGCCAACATGAATCGACGAATCCCATACCGTTTCCTAGGGCTGCTCTTTCCATTGTGACATTACACAAGTGGCGTGAATTGGTTTAGCCTTAGGTACATACTTACTGCGCGGAGAAATCAATACATAAAAAGACCATGATCTGCAGTGGCTTTTGACAGGAGGATAGCTAGCTATTCGGGAAAAGGGTCAAAGCACAAAGATACATTCTCCTATTTGGTGGATAAATTCATCGGTATCCCCGAAAGGTATTATCTTCCATCTTTGGCACTACACATCCTGTATCTCGAATCGAAGAACGTCCCTTAGAGAAAATAAGAACGTACACCTACCAGCAAACAGGTGAAAGTGTACCAGCCTAACGAGATAGCCTATGGTATGATCTGAGAATTGTTGAAAGACCCGTTATGTTACTATCAAAATTGCGTCTCCTAACTCAATCTCCGTGGATTTTGTAAATTAGAAGTACAGTCAATTGTGGGTTGATATGCAGATATGGAACACTCTGACGGCCTTTTCTCGAACTGAAACAGAGCTATCATATGAATGAGATATGATGAGGTGCCTCAAAGAAACTCAGCAGGCATAATGTCCCACTCCGGGTCCCACTGAGAAAATTCCAGGCCTTCGCCTAGTGCGCTATTAACGAATAGGGAATCATCAAAGTCGAAAAGTATATCATCCGAAGATCCTACGTTCCATTCCAATGGCCCATCAGAGAAAAGGAGACCATCGATCTCTTCTGTGATCAATTTTTCTTCTCGGGAAGATGTAAGCATTTGACTTGCTGCTTCAAAGGTTGCTGCAACTGTCTGTACAAGAGGCTTGAGACGATTGGCGCACATAGAAGCTTCGTTCCATCGCTGTCCGATACTATCAAGTAGCCTTAGACATTGAGGGATTGACTCTTGCAACATTGACCTGGCTTGGTCTATCAACGGTTCAAAATGTCGGCAGGACCAGCATGCGTCCAGTGAAATGACAGCTATTTCGAAAAGAATATGCACTCCGTGCCACGGATAGAATAACCTTCGCCTTTTCTCCTGTCCAAGGTAGTCTCTGATCAGAACAAGCGATGAATCCAGTGAAATGCGCCAATCTTCCGCATTTCTGGACCGGAGACGAGGAGTAGGTCTATGGATTCGTGCAAGAAGATGGTAGAATTGAACATGTTTGAACTCAAGCATATTGTACCGAGTGTAGGATTGGGCTTCCTCATACCACTTTTCCGATCTGCAGGTGATGTCTTTAATCCAGGCTTCTATGGTTTCGCTCCCAAACTTATGTAGGTCTTCTTCCAGATGCAGTACTCTGTGGACCTCTGTCTCTAGAGCACGGTATCTATAGATATGGTTTGCAACTGACCGGGCGCTGACAGCGCCTGACGCAAGCGAGGGGTCTAGGCGCCCCTCTGCAGGAATATCGACCTATTCAATGTAAGAACAGAGTAAGAAAACTGCGGCTTACAAGATACCTTTGCCGTAATCAGTTCTTCTGGGAACGACAAGGGAAGTCGAAGGTTCGTACATAACGACCGTTCCATGCCGTAGGCGACCCAAAATAGGTTTGACCGTTGGACTATTTGCTCGTGGCCAAGCTGCACTGGACACTCCATGTAAAGACCGAGATTCAAGACAATCCTAATAGCATTTCCAATGCACGTCCAATTATCCACTCTTTCAGGACACATATGTGCATAATGAGCCAGAAGCAATGATATCTGAAGACTTTGGATCTCACTATGATCGGCCAAAACTTGCAAGTGCTTGATGGCGGAACTATAAAATGATTCAGATGCTGCGCGAGCTTGGTTATCATCCCTCCAAGTCAATGTCATAGCTGAAATTGCTAAGACTATAAAAAGCATAAAGTATTCGAAATGACCTAGGCCAGAATTGGCAGGAATACCATGAACCAAGGCGAGTTCGAGTCTGGCCCGTTGGACGATATCCTCTAACATAGAACGTGAAACGCAAGGATATTGCGGTAGGTGGATATCTGCATAATTTGAAATCATACGATCGATCGCGGAGGATGGAATGGTACTTAGGTTTATAGGTACACCTGATCGATATCTGTCGTGCTGATTCAAACGTGCTGACTCTGGACCGCATGAGAAACGGCTTTCTTCCATCAACGCCCGTTCTCGATCTCTGACCACTGCCAATGGCGGACATGAAGGCCTGAACAAGAGTACAGGAGATGTTTTGGAGCGCAGAAATGATCCCGGACCTGGACGAGGTCTACCCACTGAAATCATTGCACGTGCGACATTGGAGGCCATCAAATACGGGAGATTGTCGGGTGTTGCCTGAAATGCAAGAACTTGTCGTTCAAGCTCTGCTACTTGTGCTTCAAGGCTCCTCACTAGGCTGAACAAATTGTTAGTTCGAGGTTACAATTGGACAAGAGTAATAAACGACCAAGATCTAACCTCCTGGGAACTGGTTGTCTAGTTGCAGGGTCGAACCCGAGACAATCGGTTTTTGCCAACTTGCAAGGAGTACATTCCGGGAATTTAAAATCACACTGTTATGTCCATCAGCAGGCACACACGTATGATGGTAGATCGGAGCGATCTTGCCTTCGTCTTGCGCTTTCGGCAGCGAGTACACACTCTAGTCGAACGTCGATGGGACCGATTCATGTTGAAATCAACTCATGAACGATAAAATGGACGATATCGAGAATAAAGTACGTTCAGTTGTTAAGCCAACAAGGAGAATAGTTAAGTCTGCCTCACTGCGATGCAGCTATCTTCGACCCTACACTGCCCGAGCTTATAAGTCGATAAAGTCATGGAGCAAAATAGATAAGTATCATTACTTAAGTCCCTCTGCGTACTACCTAGCCTATTTATGTAAGTAGTGAACGAGGCCCCGCAGATAAGGATAACTTTGCCGAAGACCGTCCCGCATCCGGACCTTTCAAGATTTCTGCATATGAAAAGATTTGTGATCCTTGTTAAGCACCTAGATACTAATTACTTTCTGTACTCTGTGTAGATGTTGCAAACATGCACTCGATGTCGAAGTCGAAGAATCAAGGTCTGTTGATGGGCTCTCTTGGCCAATACTTATACACTGACGCTTGCTCTAGTGCGACTCATTGCTTCCAGCTTGCACGAGCTGTGCAAGGAATGACGTGGAATGCAAGTTCAGGGACGATGCACTTCAGATGGATGTTCCCAGGAGGTACTGGCACTTGCTTTCTAGTTCAATTTACATGCTGACGCCAACCAGCTATATTAAATCACTAAACGACCGAGTACGAGATCTGAACTCTCAACTAGCATTACGCTGCAGTCATTTACCGCAGTCAGTCATCATATCAGTGACCAGCGTGTTATATCTCATGACTTAACCAGCGAAAAATAAAGAACCCTACCTGACAACGAATCTACATCTCTGTCCGCGTATTCAGTCTCTGCGCCCCTCCATGTGTCAATAGCTGGACCGACAACGGACGTATATTTAGATCGTTCCCTTGTGACACGCATCGTCAAGATCACATTTGAGCTTCTTTCCTCTTCATCAGGAATGAATCATGTTCCGAATCCTGACGATGCCGATACCCTTGAACCAGAGGTCTCGCAAGTCGATAGGTCAATGCTAACACCAAGCATTGTTCGATTCCTTCTGGGGAGGTACGACCGCTGCGTTCAACCTCGGTATAACATCGTAGAAGCAGACGTATTGAAGGATGACGGGATGAATTTGAGAAAGCGTCCTGATTCCGAAAAGTTCCAGATCCTTATGATGTGTGCCATTGCCGCTGCTTGTCAAAGCTACAAATTCCCCACGTGGAAACCATTTGCCCAGACATGTCGTTCCTGGGCGAATGAACTGACTAGCCCTATTATCTCACCTGCAGATCATGGCTCACTATCAGCTATTCTGTTGCTTCTGCTATATGAGCTAGCAGACCCCAGTAGAGGTATCCTCTGGGATTTACACGACCTTGCAATTCGGATAAGTTTACAACTAGGTTGGCACCGAAGTGCACCATCCTCGACGCAAACCCAGCGAGCAGAAGCAGAAACAAAGTCAAAGGAAGTAGATTTCTGTCCGAATAGTATTGAATTCCGACTCATGTCTGTTCTGAGAGACGTCGAAGGGTAAGAGACGCTTCCGGATTCTCTATAAAGTCACTCACGAGTTTTTAGATCATTACGTGCTACCTTCAATCGACCTTCGATGCTGAGCAGGCCTGCATCACAGAATATGTACGATAATAAAGCTGTGCTTCTATATGAACAACTCTTCCATGCAATATATAATCGTGGTCGTATCTACGACACTCAAAGTTGCCCGTTCGTCGGTGAAGTTTCGGCTCTCATGGATGTGCTCAGTTCCTTCACCACGTCGTTGAAAGAGACGTGGCTGCTATTTGTCCCCGTATGTGTCAACCACAGACCGTGCATCTTCTGCTTCCAGGAACCAGACGACCGTATTGGCAGGGGAGTGCAGACTCTAAGGAAGAAAGTTATCAATACTGCCTCACAAGTCCTACACGATACCTACCAAGATGCCACAGAGAGTAATAGGTTTGTATCACCCCTGATCGCAAGCTCAAAGGCTCTGGTTTCTGGGTGTTCCATCGCAATTGGTATATCTAAGCAATGGACAACCTCGCAGTCACATATGAGGGACTTGATGAAATGCACGGAGATTTTGTCCCTTTTTGCCCCGCATTGGAAAGGTGGGCATGATTATATCAATGTATGGAGGGCCGTTATCGATCTTCTGGACATTGGGTCGAAATAAGACCTGATTCTGGAGAACAGGAGCTTCTGCAGGTACTGCCACTTTTATTAAAGTATTCAAATTTCCGAAAAGAGGGACCTGAAATAATACACATAGTGCCTCGCATACAATTGCTTTACATATGGTTCCGCCTGGTTTGAATCAATATCACTGTCTAAATTCTGCGTCTATTTATTCGCAAATAGGGCTAAGTTCAAGAGGCACACATGAATCTTTCACCCCTAAAGCAAATAGATATTTAAATCTCCATCTCCCTGTGCGGTATTTGGTACCGCAGTTAGTCGGAATTCGACGTGACACCTCTGAGGATGAGCAGCCTTCCCCCTTCTACACGAAGAACCTTGCCATCCACGAAGGAACCCGCTTTACTGAGAAGCCACAACATAGTCCCAACCATATCTTCTTCATTTCCGGCCCTTCTTGCTGGGGTCTGTTCCGCAAGGTGCAGGTTTGAATTTACGTCTGCCGTAGTCATGCCCGAAGGGACGATCCCAGGAGAGATGGCGTTTACACGAACTACTGTCAGTGTTAGGTTTGTTCCAAAGTAGCATGTATATATGTTTCACCTACTGTAAAAGTCTGCAAATTCAGCTGCCAGGATTCTGACCAGGTGATCTACTGCCGCCTTGGAAGTCTGATAGCAAGGCACAAATTGATGGTTATGCACACTGGCAGGGCTACTAAATAGAATGACACACCCTCGTCCCTCACCTTTAGCAGCAGCTTCTCCGAGTAAGGTGATCAGCCCTGCTGTGAGAAAGTATGGCGCTAGTACATTCACGCGGAAGGTCTGTTCCCAGCCTTGATAAGATGCAGATAAAGTCGCAGCTTCGAGCTCATTCAATCCGCCACCAGGAGTGTAGGACACGCCGTTCATGTGCCGAATTGCGGCACAATGGATCAGCGCATCAAGTGTGTCGCACACGGACTTTATTCCATCAACCACTCGCTTTATTCCATCCTCGCAAGAAAGATCCTCGTGTATGCTTTTACTTTGTCAGACAGTCGTTAATGGAACTAAAACTCTAAACAGTGCTTACGTACATGGTAATTGATGGCTGATGGACGCTCAAACTCGAACAAAGGTCTTTCAAGTTTGATTGGGTTTCCTCGAGCCCCTTTTTATTGACATCGACTAAAAGAATATTCGCCCCGTTGACCGCACAGCCGCGAGCCAGCATGCGACCAATACCACTTCCTAATGAAAGCTCAGTGAATGATCAACCCATTCCGTTAAGGCTCGAAGTCTCACCTGCTCCCGTAATGGCTACCCAACGCCCAGTAATATCAAAGAGAGCGCTTGTGCGCAGGTTGCTTCCCATAATGTCCTCTGGTGTGGAATGAGTGCTCACTAGGTAAACGCTCTTGGAACAAGATACATAGCACCAGAGGCCTATTGTATTATTATTATTATGCCAACCACGAAATTTAACAGCCTGTATATGACTCGGTATCATTTCCCAGAAAAGTCTCTTTGTGTGATTGCTGTCGCATTTTTTTGTCGGAATGCAACTTATCGCTGGTTACCGAGCTTTCGCGTTCAATCGACGCCTTACTCCGACACTAGTATCGACCTCGAAAGATATCATCACAAGCAGTGACTAAATTAGATTTTTTAGCATATTGTAATCTCAAAACGTGAAATATATCCATAAATCATACGCCTGTTGGAACATCGTCTTTGTAAATAAGAAATTTGTTCGATTATTGTTAGATGCTGAGGGTTAACACAATGGACATACTGTTTGAGGCTCATTCGTCAACGGGTGTGGTTACAGCAGCCCCTTTAGCAGCAACGATAATTGGGGTTATAGTATT
This sequence comes from Paecilomyces sp. PK2413, assembly GCA_023624055.1. NCBI lineage: Eukaryota > Fungi > Ascomycota > Eurotiomycetes > Eurotiales > Thermoascaceae > Paecilomyces > Paecilomyces sp. PK2413. The sequence continues at coordinate 1,655,290 of JAMADQ010000004.1, forward strand.
TTTATATCTCCGATTCTTCTATGTTGACTATGCGAACATTCAAGGAATTCCAGAAATTCCTGGTGGAAGGGTTCTTGCAGGCCATCTATACGAGCTGGGAAAAGACCATGCGACCACAGCAGAAACATGGGCATCACAACACGGCTGGTCTGTATTTCAGGTCAGGATGGGGCAAAGAAGAGCTATTTTCATAAATTCGTTTGAAGCCGCCCGGGAGTGGATGGTGAAGAATCAAGCCGCAACATTGGATCGTCCCTGGTTCTATACATTCCACGGTGTTGTCTCTGCAACTTCCGGTAAGTTGAATAACCTCTATAGAACACACAGGAACATATTGACAGTGGCATCAGCGGCTACAATTGGGACTAGTCCATGGGATGAGCGAACTAAGAAACAACGACGTGTTGTGGGCTCATTCACGACTGGTCCGTCCATTCAGAAATTGAAACCAATGCTTGATATGGAGATCTCAGACATGATTGCTGCCTTATATTCAGATAGCTGTAACGGCACTATGGAAATAATGCCGCACATATATCAGAAACGGCTTGCTTTAAACATCATGACGATGTTTTGCTATGGAACCCGGTTTTCATCTGTTACGGACCCACTGCTTCATCAGATTTTAGAGGATGCCAGCACTATTGCAAGGTAGGAACTAGAGATCCTCCCTAGCTTATATCTAATCATATTAACTGAGGGAAGCTTTCGATCGACAAACTGCAATGCTCAGGATTTCATGCCGTATTTGAGATACGTACCTAATGGCAGGCGGATTGCTAAAGCCATTGAAGTGCGCGCGCGAAGGGATAAATGGTTAACAACCATGCTAGAGGATGTCCGAATCTCTCTTACTACACGAATGGGATTAAAGAAGTCTGTGGCCGAGATGTTGTTGACAGATGACCAGGACGGTCTGACAAAAGGTATTTATGACCCTCTCCGTTCTACTTGGCTGTGATACGATGACGCAAAATAGTCGACGTAAAAACAATACTAGGCGGGCTCATGTCTGGCGGGTTTGAAACTATCTTCTCAACGGCTATCATTACCATTGGCTTCCTGTCTAGTGTGGAGGGACAGGCGATTCAGAAAAAGGCCTACGATGATATTCTTAGTATTTATGGTACCCCAGAGAATGCATTTGAGGCCTGCATCACAGAGGAGAAATGTATATATGTTTCTGCCTTAGTGAAAGAGGCCTTGCGGTTCTACCCGCCTCTCAAATTACTTCCGGCACGGCAGACATACAAAGACTTCGTTTACCAGGGGTCGCATATACCAAAGGGTGTCCTCATATATGTGAATGCACAAGCTGCAAATCGCGGTGAGCATCTTTGGTCAAAGGGAGCAAAAATTTCGTAACTGCTAAATCTATATAATAGATACAAACGTATATGGCCCTGACGCCGGTCAATTCAAACCAGATCGCTGGATAGAGAAAACGCATGATATTCCACCACCGTATCATTTCGCCTTTGGAGCAGGTGGTCGTATGTGCACTGCGGTCAACTTCTCGAATCGAGTCCTCTACGCTATATTTCTGCGGCTTATCGTCGCATTCGACGTGCGAGAGAGTAAAATATCGCCTCCTAACATTCATTATATCGACTATAAGCGTGATCCAGCAGAAGCTAATGCTATCCCGTGCGACTTCAATGTGAGATTTACACCAAGGAATGAGAAGGTTTTGAGAGGGGTCTTAGACAGGCTTAAAGCGCAGAGTGTGTGTGTAGAATCCGAAAGCGGTGCTGCCGTCGCTAGCTGTCCATAAAAACAACAGATTTGCTAAGTCTGGTGAAGTATCATGTGCCTTACGTAGGGCCGCGTTTGGAACAACGTGATATGATCCGTGATACTAGCATCTAACTAGTTACTATATCCATATTAGTTAACTTAGCAGTCCAAATGTCCATGTTTAAGGCATGTCACATTCTTCTAATCTCAGATGTCAGAATTGCCTTATTTAAAGACAATTGCTGATCTACATCGCTCTGTATGCTTTACCATCAAGCTTCCATATGGTAGCATCTTTCATGACAAAATCGACTCTTCTTAGAGCACTCAGATCATGCTCAGGGTCCTCTTCTAGTGCGATTATATCAGCTTGCACGCCGTCCTCAAACCAACCGAATCTCCGTCCACAGAGTTCTCCACCACATGCCTGCCAGCCACCCACTGTGCATGCTTCTAGGACATCAGGGACAGGAATCCCAGCTTCAACCATTAATTCCAGTTCGCGAACATTATCACCATGTGGGTACGTCCCAGTATCTCCACCACACGCAATCCGTACCCCTAGATCATAAGCACGTTTAACCTGACGCAAAATTTGATCGAATCTTTTTGCATGAAGTCTTTCGGCGATAGCTAGTGTTGGAACCAAGATGGTGTTCTTCTTGACCATTTCCTGGAACATCGCGTCCGTGCTGAAATACACATGCTCGATAGAACTAACACCGGCAGCTATCGCGGCCATGGCTCCTTCAAGGGTGCAGCAATGTGCTGATACGGGACACCGCGCCAGTGAAGCTTCAGCCACGATCATGTTCATCTCTTCCTGAGAAAAGACCATGTAATCAGGATTAGGGTTCTCAGGAGGGTGAAGGACGCTGGGGATATATGGGTGTTGCTGTGCAGGTGGCGAGCGCATGATCCTTCTCCTATAGTCAGCGAAAAACTTGATGATATCAGCACCTTCCGCAATGCGTCGTCGAACTGCTTGACGACATGCTTCGATGCCGTCGACTGCATCTGCGCTTGAAGGCAAGAGGTGACCACCAGAACTATTCTCAGTCCGACACTCAAATGAACCGGTGCTGGCAATGACCTTTGTCGCGACAAAAAGGCGAGGCCCAGGAGTTAGGCCACGGGCAATAGCATCTCTCAAATTTGCATCAAATGACTGCATCCCTTCTGATCCTAGGTCCCTGGTGTTCAAATTAGAGGTCAATTATGCCATTTAATGCTAACGAGGTAGACGCTAAGTACCTGTATGTTGTGTATCCAGCGAGGAGCGCGGTACGACAATGATTAGCTGCTCGTATTATGCGTTCAGGTATGCTTTCGTCTCTTTTCTGTTGGAGAGCACCAGCCTCACTAAGGATATTACGGTCAGCGTCGTGCGTTGCTCATCGAAGATTCATGGGATCCCTACTCATATGAGTGCAAAAAGATGTGAGTATGCGCATCAACCAGACCAGGCAATACGTATTTGCCTCTCAGATCTATGTCGCCGGGTCCCAATGTTTCAGACGGTTGTCCATTTGTATCATCACGCTCCCAGATCCTGACGATGAGTCCACTGGTGGAATCAACTGTTATGGAAACATTTCTTCGTACTCGCTTTTCTTTAGGGTCAAACAATGAGGAGGTATGCAGAGTATATTGAGTCATGGTAGTTCAAATAGTTATTCTCAATATGCACTGCCGTGAGATGCGTGATTCTGAACGTCAGTGCTACACAGAATCAGACTATTGATTTAATCATGATACTGGAAACGTGATTTAGTCTCAATGCCTTCTTTTTGGGAATTCGTACTCCGATCGCTTCAAGCCGTGGCTTAAACGGGATTAACACGGTGAACGCCGAAATTCAACTATGAGTCTTGTCATAGATTACGGCCATACTGATTGTTTCCGGCAGTCAATCTGTGAGTATTTCACTCGCTATAGTTACCATGTGGTCCTATGACTACTCAGCAGAGGGTCCTTCTCTGAATCAATGGGCGGTATGGTGTTTACTGGTCATGGGTTTCTTGGAGAGTAGAGCCTTTTATTGCAATTGGAGACCCAAGCAGCGGAAGGTTCCAATGTACCACAGCTTCAGCCGAGATTCCAACTACATAAAAGACGGTGGGTGATACCTGACTCATCGATTCGGACTTACTCAGTTATCTGGGTGGATTATGGATACCGAACTCCCCACCCCGAGGAAAGTGATCTAATCAGGCGTGATCCATGATTCTTATGTCAAGATAAGAGGAAACAGCACATATAGTTATCATTAGCTATGCAATTAGGAACCGGCTTCTTTGAGAACTGGTCGGATATTTCCGGTAGTCTATCCATTAATTCCATTTCTTTCAGTCTATGTGGTTCATCTCGGCTTTCCCCGCTTCTCAATCGAACAGCGAATGCGACGACCCGATAACACCACGGCAGGGTGACTTAGACAGTCGCTATATTACAGCGGATATATTAGAGCGGGGAAGAAAGGCAGCAATCTCGCGTGAGGCTTAACACGTATCGCCAATTCCATTAAATTTTCGCTGCTGCTGATTATGGCAAGTCAAAACAAACACGTCGTCTTCGACGTTGTAGGTGAGGATTTGAATCCCTGAAGATATCATCCATAAGCATAGTCCTGAAATTTTCAGGAACATGCGTTTCTTACGACGCATTTTATGACGCTATTGAAGCTCGAATCGGAGATAAACTACGTTCGCACAATATCGGATCTCGCCTGTTTGGGTATGCGTGGATGGAAGCTGGAGAACGTGAATATACCTATCTCAGTATCTCTGGGCATTACATCCAATTCTTCGATATTTTTCGCTCAATTTTCTATCGGACTTTATGGCAAGCCGGAATTCAGGAGCCGCGCAATTTCGCTACAGATGAGGATCGAGAGTACATGCTGGCCTCATATCGCACTCTTAAGCCACGATCCGGGATTTCTGAATGCTTTTCCCGACTTCGTGCTGCAGGATTCACCGTTTGGGCCCTGACTGCAGGTGATACTGCTCGTGTCTCTGGGTATCTAGCTGCTGGTGGAGTGGAGTTGCCGTCCACAAATTTTGTATCCTGCGACGTAATTGGAATCGGAAAGCCCGCTCCTGAGTCGTACAAATACATTCTAGACCGTTTCAACAAGGAGAACCTGGAAGCATGGTTTGCAGCTGCACATATGTGGGATGCTGCTGCTGCGCGACGCAGTGGGTAAGTTGACAGATTCTGATTGCTGTATACGCAGCTCTCCTCTCCACGCTATTGCTGATGAATCTCGTTCAGATTTAAAGGTGCTTGGGTATCGATTTGGGAAAAGGAGACATGTTCGGATATTTTTGGAAACATGGACGTAGTGGCTGATGACTTGCCCTCCATGGCAGACGCCATAATTGCCGCTTCATCTGCAAGGTAGACGCGGGGTTTAATCGAGCACATCCAAACTTTTGTTTCGAAATAAGATACACTGCTCAATATTTATCTGCGAGAATAGCTTTTAAAGATGAAGAATTGATCAAGCTAGGCTACCTTTCTGCTCTTGATCGTAGAGATCACATTTCACGCTATCTCCAAGGAAAGACAATTGCATGTCGAAATATCATTATTTCTCGGCTGCTTGAGAGTAAAGGACTGGTCAAGGGCTTGTATTCTCTAGGAGGGAGGGAGCTCCAGCTCCAGCAACTATCTAGCTATATAAGCTGTGCACTGGGCTAGGCCCTGAGGCCCAAGATTATTTGATACTCACGGCTATAACTTACTGTGAGGGTAGTCCTCCAAATGTCCTTCCAAAACCTCATTCTTCTGCGTCGCGAGCCTCTCCTCGGTGACTTGAAACACTGAGGGGACGCCGGTCATTTCCAAAGACGCCCCGGTGCGAACCATATTGGCAACTGCTTTAGCGCAAAGAAGAATTAAAGGCATACCATGACCCGAGAATCCCGCCAAAATCATCTGGTTTGATTTACGAGGTATTTCACCGACATAAGGCATGAAGTCCGAACTATATCCCATAACTGATCATTGCCTGTTAGCTCTCCTGTAAAAGATCGAATCTAGTCTATATATGACTTACTTCCAGTCCAGACCTGGTCAGTATAAGCACCACTATTCTCCCACCCAATGAAGGTTCTTTGCATCAATCCGTCAAAGTATGGTTTGGCGGAGTCAATAAGTTTGCTGTCATCTGTGACTCCGTACCATTGGGAACGATCAGACCAGAAGTCTCTCTTTGCGCCACCAACAATGATGCTGCTGTCCGGTCGCGGAATGAGATAGTCATACATTGAGGGCCCATGGCGGATACTGTATGTCTGAGAGAGAAAAGGAGCCTCCTTCTCTCGAGGCACGACAATGCGACTACAGATTCCCCGCACAGGAATAATGTGGTCTTTAAAGTCTGGTAGAAGATGAGGAGTATACCCATTCGTTGCTAGGAGTACCTTTTTTGCCTTAATCGCCCCGCGCTCGGTTTTAATCAGCCACCGACCATCATGTAATGGTTTTTCTGAGATGTGAGTGACTGGTGTCATTGTTTGAAGATTCGCTCCCTTCTTCACAACTCCTTTCAAAAGATGCATAACCATCTTATAGGGCCAGATATGGCCAGCAGTGAAGGTAAAACAATTCAAAGCCCCCTTAACTCCCGATACCTAGGAATTATTAAATTCTTAATCTTGAAATACTTAAGATGTTTGCATTGACGAACCCTTTCAGCATGCTTTCGAGGAGTGAAATGTACGTCCCTCAAATCAGCCACTCCCGATTTAACCAGCTCTGCATAGGCCGCTTCTGTCTCGCTTGCTAATTTCTCGTCCAGAATAACATCGCATGCTCTAGTCAACACGAAGTCGCAGTCAATCTGCTCTTGTTCCACGAGGTCCTTGACGGCTAACACTTGCGAAGCCTCGAAATTGGCAACCTCGACTGCGGCGCGAGCACCATATTTCTTTATGTGTTTTGGGATATTAAAATACACGTCGGGCTTCAAATGGCCACCTATGACAGGTTATCTCATGCCATCTATTTGACAGGAAGGGAAGGAAGTACCGTTACGTGCTGTAGCACCTGAGCATGCTTCCCTGGCTTCGAGAATAACGACTGATGGTGGAGAGGGATTGTCTTTATACAAAAAGTGTGCAAGAGAGGCCCCCGCAAAGCCGGCACCGATTATCAGGACATCACAATCGGCCGGCAACTCAGAGGTACTACGATGACGATCTAATTCATGCGTGGCTGTCCTCCAGAAAGGAGTTGTTGGGTTAGGAACTGGCGCGGACATTGTTGACGGTGGAACAGATTGGCTCTACTGCTCTAACTGAAATCTGATCCGAAATCCACATATAGGTTGATATATAGTAGCTTATCCGAGATGTGCTAGACAGATACATCCATGATAGCCTCCGGAGTAATAATAGATCGGGTCATTGAAATACGATTATCTGCCCCTATAGACCCACATCGGAGAACACCGGCGGGGAAGCTCAAAATCTCGCCATGCGCCGAACTTAGTTCCCATCCATGATAGTGCTCGTATCACATCGAAAGTAGAGGACGACGATTTATTCCTGCCCCGCAGATGGAAATCTCCAGACTTCAGGCAATGAAATGCGTCTGGCAGCTGAAGAACACTATGTTCATTACCAGAAAGGTACAAGTCGAGACTGCCACTGGTTCCGAGTCCGCGTTAGTAGTAACGCGACAGATAACGGCAGATGGCTTCATATACTTTGATAAGCAACACTGAATCACACTAGTTAAGCCGCAATATGTTTAGGACATGTACGGAGTAGAGCTTGCATGCCCAGACCGTAACGCCCCCGTATATCTCTCTCTATCCTTGTATGATAGGAACAGCTTCGGAGTTATTCATTGATTGCCTGGTTTTTGTTGCAAAGTTCCGCCTCCGCAATCATACTGGCAAGAGTTGTTCCAAAAGATAGTGTTTAGCATATTTCTCTCCTTTCGCTGCCGGAACATAGCATCTAGAACTACTCGCTCCCCCTCTGAAATAAAGAGACTGGGCTACACTTCTTGGAGAACACAAAAGCCTCTATTCTTGTGAACAATGGCTCCAGAAAGCGCCGATCTCTCCATGGCCCCTGGCCTTGCGGCGACGACACGCCTCGAAGAACTCTCAAAGCCAGGGAATACATCTAGAGATAATAAAGATTTGGATTCCGCTGAAGTTCAAGTATCTCCTGACGTAGCGGATGGAGAGATGATCTGTACCTCCGGTAAGTTAGTATAATGTCCATCATATCTAAATAGACGACGCTGACCAAGAATGGCAGATTATACGGAACAAGAATACAAAAGATTAACCAAGAAGATTGACCTCTATCTAATGCCAATGATGTCAGTAGCCCAAAACATCCATCATGCTCTCATCGATATTGATGAAGTAGGTTCCTTTGCTATGGGATTCAACAAACGGATAAAACTTCGATCAGCATCCAAGCAGTGAGCTTCCCTAGCAAACGTTCTAGAGAGTCTTTTTAACAATACATAGCTTTTCGGCATGGAAGATGATTTGGGGCTACACGGTCAACAGTATCAATGGCTGACCACGATGTAAGCTATTCATAATACCAACTTCTTCGAATGAGTACTGACGCTACTAGCTTCTATCTCACATATTTGGTTAGTGAGTTCCCATCAGTCTATCTCCTCCAGCGTTACAATGTCGGTCTCGTTCTCTCAGTCTACATGACAGGATGGGGTGGGTACCTAGATAGTCCTTGTGGGCTTTAGATAACTGAAGACTAACGTTCCCGTCCAGGAATCTGTCTCATCTGCATCAGTGCTGTACAAAGCTGGCCGCAGCTCATGGCTCTTCGCGCACTGCAGGGAATTTTTGAGAGTAACATATCACCGGGGTTTCTTCTTATCACTGGATTATGGTATCGAACACATGAACATGCGGACAGATCATTATTCTGGCAGTCATCCGAGGGTTTCTTCTCCATTATCTGTAACTTGATGCTATATGGCATAGCCAGACATGTTTCTGCGTATGGAGGAATCGCAGCATGGCGCTGCATTTCGCTTTTCCTCGGTGCCCTGACACTCGTCAGTGGGGTAGTGGCCTTCTTTATTCTCGGTTCACCCCATGAAGTTCGATGGTTGAACCAAAACGAAAAGAGAATGGCGTACGTATCGAATATTCAACACGTCTGAACCTTGGAGCCAGCTAACGAAGAAAGAACGGCTCGGACACTTGAAAACAAAACCGGTCAAGACATTACGGGTCGCAAATGGTCATGGCCGCAAGCCATCGAGGCCTTTAAAGATCCTCAGCTGTATTTCTCGTTCGCAAACTCATTTCTGGCAAATATTCCAAACGGGTAGATATTGATACGCAATAATTTCAACCTTCAGTAATGCTGATACACAGTGACAGAGGTATTACTACCTTCAGTTCGCTTATGTACAAAACTTTTGGCTTCAATGACTGGGATTCTATGCTATACGGTTGTCCCCGAAATGGTATGTTCTATTCTTTCCCACGGCGGATATTTGAGCTGACGTAAACGATGCCTTAAGCTGTCTATGTTGTTGCCTTCCTGGCTGTTGGTTTCTATACCCGCAAGGTTAGAAATCAACGGATGTGGGTGATGATTTGGAGCTGCATTATACCCTTCATCGGAACTCTCGTGATGTCTTTGCTCCCAAACACTCAGGAATACAAATGGGTAAAATGGGGCATGTACCTGATGACAGTTGTTTTCTCCTTATCCATCTTTCTCGGCTGGACCTTGAGTAAGTTGTCATTTATAGATCTCTTTATGGCGCGACTAACTCTCACGATATTGTAGTTCCCTCTAATGTTGCTGGAAAAACTAAAAGCACGGTCATATCCTCTCTGACACTGATCGCCTATTGCGTTGGGAATATGGCTGGTGCTCAGGTTTTCAAGACTAAAGACGCACCGCGCTATGTGTCAGGGACAATCGCATGTTCTGTATGTTTTATACTCCAGGCTATTGTGATCCTCCTTTGGAGATTCTGGTACATGTGGGAAAACAGACGTCGGGATGGTCTCATTGCTGAAAGCGGCCTTACGAAAGACGAACAAGAGCAAAAAGGCAAAGAATTGGGAGAGCAAGATATAACAGACTTGCAGAATCCTTACTTCCGCTATAGTATGTGAGGGCTCTGCTTCTACTTACTGTATAGTGTATTTTTCTCGCGTTGAGTCTGTTCTGCTTTGAAGTTGTAGTGACTAGTATTATGTCGTGTACACTCCGCCAAGAAAGGCAAACATCATAGGGAACACTCCTTGAATCAAATAATATTTTTATGAAAATCTCTGGCTAATCTGCGGAAGCCTTATAAAGTATCTACTACTGGATGCTGCGAGTCCATATCAGGGGAAGGGCAGGCAGCTGCGCGTAGCAACACTATACACCTACCCGCGAAAGTTTGAAACTGGTGGACAAGTGCATTACTTCCGGGGACATAATTACAGTCACGACAGAGAACCCGGAAACACATCCATTACCATCCTTCGAATTATGACAGATACAATGGGTCTTGAATAGGCTCATTGCTATTAGTGGCGCCGCAGATGTGACTGATGAGGAGCTCGATGATGATGAGGATGGGTCCTACAATTTGTATCCTCTTATGGAGGAAACACAGTTGTCTCCTCGACAACAGTCTCATTCTCCACCCCGCAAGCATGCGAAAAACCATCCTACTCGACAAACATGAGCCCGAATCTGCCTCCCATACATTTAGTGTGGCCTTCTGCCGTACACTACAAAGCTGGAGGAACGTAAGTCTAAGTCTCATACCACACAGTTCAGGATGGGAGTCTCCTACAAATGGAATAAGCCATGAATTCGAGGGCTTCTAGCATCCTCCTTGGTCTTGGTGACTAGAATATCAACTTCTTCTTTTGACCAGTTTTCATGTCTGGTCAGCAACGCCATTGCACAAGCTTCGAAGCCCATCTCGGCCTGCATTAAATTCCACGTCCCGAGGGTTTTCTAGTTATCAGCTCAATTAGTCAATCCTGTCGCTATAGCACAGCAGAGTAAAGAGACTTACTAATCGTTTGTCTTTTGGCCATGATCCAAGAGGAATCAAATATTGCTTAACGTGGATATCTTCATATCCGGCATCCTTGAGCCAGCCCTCAAACTTGGGACCGGGAGACGGGTCGTATCCTAGCTTTGTGTAACCGGAGATGATTGTTTTATAGTATTTATCGATGGATGTGCCTTCCACTGTCCCATCTTCTGAATACAAGTTGCAATCCCAGTCTTGGAACTCCACCCATCCGCCTGGGGCAGTGTTCCTGGAGAGAAATCAGTGAAATTGTCGCCTTACTCTGTTAACGTGTGCTGAGAAGAATCATACTTGAAAGCTTGCTTGACCATTTTAGGAAAGTCCTTCACAGAATACGCCAAGTAACGACCGTGGATATAGTCAAAAGGATGCTCATATACCCATTCATCTTCGTAGTCGTCGACGAGGAATCTAAGGTTTGGAGGCACACTTCATTACTTGGTAAGCTCCCAGCACTGTGCTATATGTAGAGGTAACATGCGAATACACCTACTATCTTGGTTGGATTGGACTCAAATCGTTGCCGATAACCTCAAATAGTATTAGCAAGGCGTGTCAGAACAGTCACGCATATGTTTACCTCCGCAGAAGGGAACCTATTGGCTGCGTGACATGTCTGTTAATAACCAATTATACTTAAATGGTAACAATAACTTGGAACGTGATGTCTTACCAAAGTCGACTGCCCAAATTCCAGTCCCAGTACCTAGATCGAGGGCACTCTGAGGCGCCTGTAAAGGTGCCAGGAATAGCTTCCCATCCATCATTGTCAACATCTGCTCATGCATGATATCTAGCCTTTCCCTCTCCTCTTCATCGTTCGGTACCATGTAGCCTTCTCAGTTAGCTAAGAGCTCCCGAGACTCTATTCTTTATTGTAAACTCACGGCCATCGCGGAAGGCATGGTAGCTTCGATTATTTTCTTTGCGGTAATTAAGAACAGACGAAGTTATTGACGCAGAGAAGGCAGAACTGCCGTATATTAGCTTGTATGTCGAAAGATATCCACTTCATTACTCACATCCCATCTCCATAGGCGGAGTCGCTTTCTGTGATCTAGAGACTTCAACATCAGAGAACTTTTGAATCCAGCCTGCAAAGACACCTACACACCTCAGTGTCTACCTCAACTGCAGGTCTATTAGGAAGGTTCGCCATGTGAACAGATCCTGGATGTTGATCCAGAGTTTGCTAGAAGTAGTATGTGGATGTTGACGGTATATGCTGAATCCAGTCGCAACCATGGATTGCGCTCATAGACAAGTCCTCCCTGTGTATTGAAGAAATTTTAATAAATGGTGTTACATTGCTCCGCAGACCGCACCATGTTTATATCCATGCAATAATATCTATATGTAGTTAATACTCGGAGACATGACCGTTAGACGTTCCCCACAGGGCCTGTCGTAGTACGATGGCGGACTTTTTTCGTACAGCCACTTAGCCAATCAAATTGATACTCGACAGCAAAATCGACCAGGGTGTTGAGTTAGAGAAACTAGACGCATTGGTTAGTTCACTGTCATCCAGTCTGTTAGCGATCGGCGCGAGGACGTCCAGTTTCTCGTGACATTTATCATGCGACATCTTACAGTGACTGGTTTTTCTGAAGAAGCCGATTACGTTTCCCCATGCAGACTACTGTAATGGTTACCTACTTGTTGGTTCTGCATCACAATGCTACTTTATTGCCCGTTCCGAGCACAGTTAGAGAAATGGTTGAGATACGAGGCAGCATTCTCGCCATCTAGACGCCCCGGGAGGGCACTCTTATCAGAATGCATTTACTCCATACATATAGCCAGGCATATGGGCGTATGATCATCAGCCATTTAATGAAGTCATCCATGCCCATCTAGTAGACTTTTGAGGCGTGTATTCATTCCGTTAAGGACTTATATTGACTTGGGATGGTCCGAATTTCCACAAGTTACACGAGCTTCTAACCCTAATTGCTTATGACAAGGATACTTAGTATGCGATGCTGACGCTAGCCCATGACTAGAATCCCTCAATTTCTGGAAATTTCAAAGACTAATCATCATTGATCTCCGGATGAGCTCAGGAATTACTATACCATAGGGAGCCTGTGTTTATGTTTGATATTCAGAAACAATATTGGATCTATTCGTTTCCAATGTCAGGTTCGATAAACTCTAAATGCTCTCTCCAATGGATTATCGCGCCCAACACTTCACCTACGATAGGACCATCTGCTGGATGGCCAACTGGAACGATATGGGCCTTCTATGTCAGTAGCAGAATGAAGGAATGCAGTGTATGGTTTGTTATATGCTTTGTTTAGTGGGCAGAAATATCTATCTGTCTCTGACAATAGATATTTAACGGTTTGTTCCTGTCTATTTGCTTTTTGTTCCATTTATCATCGTGGTTCCTTCTGGAAGTGATATCCCTAACTTCTAGCAGACTGTTAACAAAGATGAAGAGAATATGTCCCAGTCAGATGTTTGTTGATCTGGTTGTATATAGAGAGAAAACTATGGCCGAAAAGATACATGCAAACATGTTGCTTTCAGATGCCAACAACACGCAAAAAAATTGAAAGAGAATTTTTAACACCTCATGTCAGCATCTTCTACGCCATGAGCTGCTTCCATTCATTCATAATGAAATTCACCGGCAAACACCAGAGGGTTTCTACTAACAGTCCTTTGTTATGACCGCACTACTTATAGCTGCTTCTCTGCCATATTTTTCTACTTGCATCAAATAACTGAAGCTCTCGGCCTATCTCACCGGGACAATCATCATGTCTAATTCTTTGAACATCGATCTGTCTCCCTTGCAGCCACTCGAGATTCGCTGGATGGTCCAAAATTTCAACAGTCTGCCACAGCATGCAACAACACCAAGTGGCCTGCTCAATCACTGGTATTTCAGCATCAGACATATCCCCATGGATCCTCCTGGAGATGCTGTCCACTTGATCCATCCTCCCAGTGGCCTGGTTCATTGCGAAGGCCCATATGCGATGTTAACTCTGCCTTCACCAGAGGCGCAAGCTGAGGTTGTCGCCCCTCTCCTCCTGAAAGCAGTCATCAACGGTCTCGGCGGCGGTCCAAATGGAGAGCGCGTACCAGAACGACTGATCTCTGTGCCGTTCAGTTGGTCAACGAAAGACCAAGCTCTTGCTGAGGCTCTTGGAAAGAAACTCGAAAGAATGGGTGTGAGAAAGGAACTGTGCTCCATAACCTGGGGAAACGCATTCGAGGATATGGTAGCAGAAGAATCATGGTCCAGATTTCTTGAGGAACTGGAGCGAATCAAACAGATAAACGCGAGAACAGGAAGCCAAGGACTCCCATTTCCTGGTCTAAATGGCCAGTATTGCAATGGATGCAAAAAGTTGTTTCCTCTCTCAGATCCCTTGCATCCTTGTCCAGGATGTCCAGACGTATACTACTGCTCCAGGGACTGTCAGTTCCTGGATACTCCGGATCATAGACAAGTCTGCGGTGGTCCTTCGAGCGCATTACCAGAAAACGATGTCATTCCAGGATTTGAAATCAGTGGAATGAGTGCCTCCCAGTATTACAACGCAATTCCTTACAGAGTTCCTGAAGCACAAGCTTTGGCTAGATCGCTTAACTTGACCCTTCCAAATGGACGGGGGAACAATACTGGGATGTGAGAACTTTCCCCATGCTAATCACTACATCTAACCAAATAGCAATTCTAAGAGCTGACCTGTCTTAGTCGACCACTGCGACGACTCATTATTACTGGCGAAGACACGCCAGAGAACTTGGAACTCCTATTCGGTCCGAACTGGAAAGAGAGCACAAGTCGGGCTCATGAACGCATGCGACTCGAGGTCATTCTTCGCCCACCACCTGGATCTGTCACCCATGGGAGGTACGCCAGTATGGATGAAGGGACCCCTGCGTGGTCGCCACGCGCAGCAAACGACACTGAGAAGCGTAAAGTTCGAACGATTCGAAATATCCAATTCGTTGCCCGGAGTAACCCAGGAAAGGACATACAACATTTGATTCCTAGCTTCGGGCATAGTGAAGAGGAGTTGCAGACATTGTGTCAATTGGCTGTTGATACGATGGATCAAGGCATACTAAACGGGTTAACGGCTTCTGGCCCTGGGATAAGAACTGTCGGGTCCAGTTCGGCAGGTGGTCGGTAAGAGAGAGGTGACTCTCGGAAGCATTGCGATAATTCAGCAGCGCATCATGGAGGCCGACTATGATGTTGTGATCAAATTGTTGGGCATGCTTACAAATTCGTGAACGGAGACGATTACCTAGACCTGCTCAAAAAGGTGTATCTTTAAGTCATTATGACAGATACGTGATAAATATTAAATTAATCCCAACTCCTTCCGTCCCATACGCGATATCAGATCACCTATAATGTAATTGTAATCATGAACATAGGATATCACCAAATCATTGCGACCGCTCATAAGAGCCAACCTGCCAGCCGAGACAAAAATAACACCTTCATCTTCCAAGAAACAATGATAATCATGAACGTGTGATCATCGTCCAGTAATGTAGTCCTTATTCTCGACTGTCACACTCTTCGTCATGTGGTTGACCTTATATACACCTACAAGACGAGACGCAAGTTCGAACTATTAACACATTATTAGCTGATTTCTCTTAGCAATGAGACTGTGGGTCTTTACCATGTTGTTTCTGAGCGAAATGACGACGAACTGAGCGTTTTTCGTTCGCTCCTTAATATACGAAGCAACAATGGAGACCTAAAGATGCTGTTAGTTTCCTCTCTATCGAAGCCATTGCCGAGACTACTCACGTTTCTAAAGTCCAGAGCAGCATCAATCTCGTCCATGACGTAAAGCGGGGTCGGCTTGTAATGATGAAGAGCAAAGACCAGCGCCAGACTTGACAATGTCTTTTCACCACCAGACAAGTTGCTTATGTTCTTCCAGCTTTTCTTTGGTGGCATAACAGAGAATAGGATACCTTCAGAGAAAGGGTCCAAGGAATCGACCAACTCGAGTTCAGCATTGCCACCCATTGTGATCATCTGGTACATCTCTTTGAGACGCAGGGAGATGGTGCTGAAGCCCTCCATAAACCCGGTAAGTCGAGCTGAACGCAGACTGTCCAAGCGAGATTTGGCGTTATCACGCGACGAGAGTGCAGTAGCTAAATCTGCTGAACGTGATTCATGCTCAGCAACCCGACGGCGATAATCTTCAATGACCGACAGGTCAACCGAAGCGTTCTGGACTTTCTCCTCGAGTGTAGCAATCACGGCCTTCAACGATTCCTTGTTCATCTCTGCCAGTTCATCCTTCGTGTATCTCTGGAGCTCAGCGGTCTGCTGCTCGTCATCGCCCAGATCGCTCAGGTTCTGTAGTTTCAACTTGGATAGCTTATCCTCCCAGTATCTGCTCCGTTTCTGGTTCTCGGCGAGGACCTTCTGGTTTTCCTCTAGCTTATTACGCATCTCAATCTCAACAGCTCTTGTTTCATTAAGCTCTGCCGTCTTCTCGTCGAGTTCGTTCTTCAGAGCCTTCAGCTCGCCTTTCTTCTCCTCGAGTGCCTAAAGAAGTCAGACATTTTCATTGCACAATATAGACATCGGTTCATCTTACCTCTTGAGCTTCTTCAGCCTTCTGTCTCGAGCCGGATGCATCATTGGCTTGGTTCTGGACATCATCGTTGAGATGCTCGAGCTCTTCCGCAACATGCTCTAGTTCTTTCTCGGCATCTCGGCGGGATTTCTCGTGCTTAGTGATAAGCTTCTCATTCTTCGATTTGGCGACTTCGGCGTTGGAGATTTCTTCAGCAAGCAGGGCTATCTGCTCCTTGAGCCCATCGACTTTGGCCTTCTGACTTCTAAGTTTGACACCGCCAACCTGCATAATCTTATCCTGCAGTGACTGGATCTCTTCCTCAATGCCACCCTTTTGGGACCGCAACTCCTCAATATCCGCTTCCAATGATGAGATTTGCTCTTCGAGGGCTGCAGAACGGCTATCGTCAGTCTTTGATGGCTTGTGTTCAGCGCTTATTTCCTTGATTCTCCGTTTGGCATCAGCAAGGCTGCGATTCGCACTCTCAATCTCGATGAGGATCTTCTGGATCTTAGTCTCAACCCTAGGGATTTCTTCGGACTTCTCCCTGATCAAAGACTCTACATGTCTCTGCTTCTCCTGGAACGCTTGAAACTTCTTCTCCATGTCATCACGGTCGCTCTCGAGCTTCGCTACCTGTTCTTTGGATGTGTCGGCAACCTGCTTGGAGGACATGCCACCCCTGGCGACACGCGTGCCACCACCACTCATTGTTCCCGAGACATCAATGAGTTGGCCATCAAGCGTTACAACACGCCATCGCCGGGCACCGTAAGCGATTCTGTTTGCCTGCTCAAGGTCCTTGGCCACGAGTGTGTTTTGCATAACACTATAAAACGCGGGTGCGAATTTAGGATCCTTGGGCTTCACCAGATCAAAAAGTCGAGGAACGCTCTCCGGCGTGTAAATCGAAGACATATCTCGGCGAGCAAGTCGATCGAGCAGGATAAAGTTGGCTCTTCCCAGATTATTCTTTCGCAGGTAGTCAATACATTGTTGACCCACCTCAACAGAGTCAACGACCATGTTTTCGAGGGCAGGGCATGCTGTCGAGATGGCAACATCGTATTTCTCGTCGATAGTTCCTAGATCACCGAGTCTTCCATGGAACCCATCTATACGTCCCGATTCTTTAAGCCGCATGAGACCAGTTAGAACACTGCCTCTGTTCTGGGTGCTCGCAAGGCTAGCTCTTGCTTCATCGGCCTTCTGTCGGGCGCTTGACACGGTCGTGCGTATTTCCGGCTCTTTTTGCGACAGTTTCTTCATCTCGCCCTCGAGCTTCGCTACCTCTTCCTCGAGCTCCGCCTTCTGCTGGCGTCGTTCTTCGAGATTCGCCTCTTTCTCGGATAAAGACTCCTCAATCGAAGCAATCTTGGACTGCGCTTCCTCTAGTGCCACAGCACCAGCGTTACTTTTCTCATGCAGGATATCCAGTTCACTCTGTGCTACAGCAACAGCAGACAGCTTCTCGTTGATTTTCGCATTCCAGGGTTCTAGAGATTTCTGTTTGGCCGTTATCTGATCAGAGAGGCCTTGGGTTTTGCCTTTCAACCCTTCACGAATGGATGACAGCTCCTCCTCTTCCGCTTTCATCTCCTTCTCGAGGTCCGCAATCTCCGCTGTCTTTTTCTCGATATCGTAGGTATGCTTTTCGACCAAGCTTTGGGATTCTGATCCTGAGAGGCGACTAGCCTGCATGGCTTTCTCCAGTTTCTTCTGCTTGCCGACTAGGAACTTCCTTTTCTCTTCGAACTTGACGGATTCCTTGTCGTACTTCGCGATTTCTTTAAGCATGGCTTGCGTTGCCTTTTCCATGCTTTCGTATTCTTTCATTCCTCGCTTGTAGGCCTTCTCGAGCTCCTTGATTCCTGATTCATTGCCTTCATGCTTCTCGAGTTCCAAGTTAAGCAGCTCCTGCATCTGCAGAATGGCTTCCTCTGTTACCCGAGTATTGTCCTCGCACTCGTCGATATAGATCTGGTAAAGAGTAGACTGCTTCTGAACCAGCTCGTTCTCATCTCGGAGGTAGGCAAGAGCTTTATTTTTCTTGTCTTCCAGAGCATTCTTCTCCTTTTCGACGTGCTGAACACGGCTGTTCTTTTCGGCGCAAACTTCATTCAGCGTCTCAACTTCAGTGGCTGCTTCTTCGATCGGCGTCTTGTATTTGGAAGTTCCAATGATGTCCTCCAGATATTCCAACAGACCGTCATCGTGTTCGTTTGCCGCTTTTGGTTTCATTTGGGCGATAGATTCCACTTCACCCTGCAAAATCAGGAAACGCTTGTGGTCGAGGTCAATTCCACGCTCACGGAGAAAATTGGTGACAACTGTGAAGTTAGTCTCCTTTTTATTCATGTAGTACTTGCTGGTGTTGTTCTTGAAAGCTCTTCGAGAGACGATTAGTTGGGAATCTGGGACGACTTCGTGAGCACCTCCTGGGAGGTCCATAATCTCCTGGAAATGGACCTCCACCTCACAGAAGGGTAAGTCAGGGAAATTCGCAGAGTTATGAATTAAAGCAGAAATTTTCCCTTGCCTCATTTTGCTGGCGCGGAAGCCAAAGACGAACAGTAGCGAGTCGATAACGTTCGATTTGCCGGATCCGTTCGGTCCAACAACGGCAGAGAAAGAGACGTGGAACGGTCCAACCACTTGTCTCCCTGCGTAACTCTTGAAGTTCGTTAGCACCAAATGGGTGATGACCATACGTGGCTTTGGACCCGTTGGCTCCTCCACTACAGGTGGTGCCAATGTCCGTGACTTCAGCACTATGTCCATTGGCTTCTCCAACGTCGTCGACATCGGATTCACGGGGGAGATCTGCGGTTGCGATTTCGGTTCCTCTGCTGGCTTCGGGGTCTGGTTCACGGCCGACTCGGTAATGTCGGTAAGCGGGCTTTCTCTTCGGATTCGACGCTCGGGCTCGGGGGACGCTGAGGGTTCTGGTGTTGGGAGTAAGGACTGTTCCGGTGCTGGCGTGGTCGATACACGACTCTTGCGGGGATGAGCCATACTCTTTCTTTTACGTGATTCCAGCGCATTCTTTGAAGGTGACTCCATCTCTGTCTCGTCTTGTTCCTCCTCTTGCTCGTTTTCTTGCTCGTGTTCCTGTTCATTTTCTTGTTCGTTTTCTTGGTCGCGTTCTTCCTCGTGCTCTTGCTCCTTCTCTTCTACAGTCGTAATCGTCGCGACACTACTTCCTTCGTCGGGTACTTGCGATGAAGTGTCTAGGTGATCGCCGGTCTTTGCTCGTCGTCCCCGCGAGGGGCGTGCTGCTCTGCGCGCCGGGAGGTCCGCTGTCGTTCTCCTCCTCCTCTTTGCCGGCATCTTCTGCGCGACCGGGGTATATTCGTCTTCGTTCTCTTCGCCATCGTCGCCGTCGTGGCTCGAAACCGTGGGGGTGACGCTGCTCCGCCTGTCGTCTTCGGAACTCTCCTCGACAATGAAGCTCCTCCTCGCGGAGGCGCGTCGTGACGGCCGTCCTTTCGCGATTGAGGACATTATTTCTTCGTCCCGACCGATGATGGCCGACTCATGAAGCTGGGAAAGATGATTGTTCGTAGATGAGCGGCTCGGTCGCTTGTGTTTTGCGGCAGGACGTGGGTTGTTTACGTTTACGCCCAAAGAGGAAAGGCCCGCCCGTTTCTGCCCCAGCTTGTGGCACGTGCGGGATTTACCGCCCTGCTTATGTCAGGTCTCGGTATTGTACCGTAACAGGTAATTAATTATCGAGGAGCAGCTCCGCGACAGCAGACACAAGCAAGGGAAAACACAAGCTTCACATCCCAGAAAGACACCTGTTCGCGTGCCATTCACCATGGCACCATGGGAGGACTTCGATGCGACTTTCCATTTCAGCAGAAACTTCACGTATGATGGGAAGTTGGTGGAACAGATCCAGTCCAACCGTCGGAGCCTCGAGAACCAACTCTTCGTCGACCGACTGCTGTCCCTACTCGGCGTCAGAGCAGGTAAATTCTGCTTCGTCCAAGCACAATATCATGTCCAGATTTGACGAATTGAATTGCAGTTACGAAGACCTATCCTCCCAGATCGAATCAAGACCTCCGAACACTATACAAGCAGATTGTCGCGTCTCCCTTCCCGAGTCACCACAAACAATCATTGATCTATTATATTCTCCGCGACTGTCACTCCCCAAACGATGCTGCTGCTCAGTTTGCACGCAAGTGCTATCTGCCGGAGAAATACAAGCTCTTCATAGACGGTCTATGGTACCTGGATCGACTAGAATTCCGCGTACGTGCTTTGATTGTCTGATTTCTGCGATCAATTATTAACTAGGTCTCAAATAACAGCGAGCACTGGAATACTTGACCGAGCCCTCCTTAATCCCGACATTTCCAGACGAGATACTTTACGTTCTTACGTTGCAGAAGCTTCCTAGGCATGACGACAGCCTCGCCATGGCATATTATCTGACCGTTTCCCCGCCGCTCGCATCAGAAAAGGTTCAGCGCGCCTTCTTCGAGACGCTCTGCCGTTCGAGTATTACGGAAGCCTTCTACTTCAGCCGAAAACATGGAGAGGCTAGCAGAAAGAACTACATTGAGCAACTCGTTGTCTTCGTACACAGATCCGGCGCGGGGCAGAGCAGGAGTAATCTCGCCAATGAGCTCGTCAACTTGCCTTTCGATGAAACAGAGGAGGAATGGTTCGAGGATGTCCTGCTTCGCGGCAAGGCGAAGGCCCTGCATGGCGCAAAAGACACCGTCTTGATGAGACGTCTCGCAACTGGGAAACTGAAGGACCCCTCTGCTGAAGTGGAATCATTGGGTGGCCAGAAGATTGATGGCTTGAACTGGGATGACCTGAGGCAGAGTATGAATAAGCATGCGCAGCTTCTATCTGCTCCCGGACATAGCGGAGAGATTCCTTGATTCATTAACGCTACTATGTCGACATATGCATTGGGATAGGAGAAAGGAGTTCAGGGACTTAGCGCTGCCTTCTAGGTGAATGACCCTAGCAATCTCAGAGGATTTCTTCTCGAATCGAAACGTAGGTTCTCACAAATTACCATAATTTATCATAAATCTGTGTTACCATTGTGCATTTCCACGTATCTAGGTGTCATAAGAGGCCCTGCGGCAGATTCTCAGATATCAGTTGACTTTGCGTAATGCTGTCATCTTCCAAGCCAGCTTTATGACTATAGGGATTTGAAAGGCTACACAGTCCCAAACAACCTGTCAATCTGTTCTCCGACCCACGCGGAACGCTCCTTGATGTGTGAAGTGTTCCAGGAACCCTCCTCACAGATATACGCATTAATAAGATCCGCCGGAACCCATTCAAAGTAGATATTTTTCACGGAGAGTGCAGAATTGTCGCCGTCCCCTTTCTTCAGTTCTCTTTCAATAATATCGACACCTTTGACACCGTCGGCTTTCCAGCTGCTGATCACTTCGGTGGGGTCGTTTTCTTCAACGACATGTTCACTTACACTACCTGGCTCAGCTACCTTTTCCAGTTCGCTGAGAACAACCACCTTCACCCCAGGATTGACATGCTTTGCGCTCAAAACGGCAGGTAGAGAGCCGGTCTTGTTGCTAACGTCGCCGGAAGATGCAATACGATCAGCGCCGAGGACAAGGACGTCGACGTCCTTGGCGGCAAGTGCAGCAGATGCATCTGTATACAGTGTGGTTTTCAACTGAGTTGGACCAGGTTCAAATTGTGACTGGAGGGCAGACGCAATGCTTACTCCTTCACACAGTGGGCGGGATTCGAGGACGTTTAGTTCGAGTTTCTTAATATCAGAGATAGAAGCGACATTGAGGAGCGCCGACCTGATCGTTGAACTAGACGACAGGGTGAGGATCTTGACCGCTGATGGGTCCCTTTTAGGGGCAAAGTGCGTCTTCAGATAGGATGCAAAGGCGTCACTGACAGCAGCTCCAGTCGATTTCCGTTCCTGTGCAATTCTATCGATGACCGCAATGATTTGGTCCTTCTTATCGGCTGGATGGGCGCTGCTCTCCCAGATAATAGGCTCGATGTCAGTCAACGCGCTGACTATGACATTGACAATGGCCGCACCCATGCTTTCTCTTCCGTTTTTCCATAGATGCCAGCCGGCTATTCTAACCAATTCCCACCAACGGTTCCGGTCGATATCGGTTCTCATTTCAATAATCACCTTCCGGAAGATAGAAAGAGCAATGGCGGCTAGTTCGCGTGCTCCGCTCTCATGATCGTTTTTCAGCTTTTCCAGCCCATCTGCCAATACATTTCCCGCCCTTTCTCCCATGTCTGTCTCGAACCAGACCCTGCTCAGGCTTTCCTGCAGTCGTGGAACGCCGCCAAATTCCTTGCTGTCGATTACTGTACTGGGATCATGCCACTCCCAACCCTCATGCTCCCAGTCAGTCCGGATGCCTTCCTCTCCAGTTCCTCCTTCGTCCTTCGTCTTAAGGCGAAACCCAAATGGATGGACGGTCCATTCCCGCCCTATAGATGGGTCACTGAAAGTAAATGGCTTTCCTTGACGAAATAAATCCAGGGAGTCAGGGGTTAACGTCGTTTCCTCTTTGATTTCCCGCCACGCTGCAAAGAGCGGGCTTGGATCTGTTTTATCAATACTTCCTGAGATAGGTGCGAGATGATGACTATCCGTCAAGTGTCAGAATATAACGTCCAGCTACACAAGGGAATCCAGCATCTAAACACAGATGGATAGGCTCGTGTTTTTATTTCGTCAAATAGAAATGAATAATTCATCCATATTCAGTCCTTTTGGATGATGATATCCACACATTGAATTGGCGAGTTACAACAGAAATAACCTACCGGTAAGTGTTTACTTTGTCGCTCCTCCGGAAAAGAGCCACAACCGGCTTCCCATTCGCAGTTTCAGGAAATTTAAATATCAAAGACGACACCACCGCGCGCTTGGTGAGCGGTTTGTCCTGTGCCGACATATTGTTCTCTTTAAGGTTAAATGATCGCAACAGATGGTCTCTCGATCGCCGTTGCCGGATCGACGTTTGTGAAGCAATGGCTCGTGGGTGGTTAATTGCAGTCAACTTAGAGCACACGGAGCGACCTTTATTTAGATAGTTCCCTCCTGCTTGGAGTAATGAAGGATATCTAGTAGGATTCAATAGAAGAAGCATTCTTCCATAAACATCCACGGATTGTGTCATCGAGCTGTCACGGTTGTCTTGAAACGGATGACTAATCAAATGCGACAGAGCTGCAACCTGGACAAGAGTAGAACGACAATCAGTTAACTATTCGACGGGAGAAGTCTTTATTTAATCCCATTCTAAATGTTTAGATATGCGCATACGACCATCGTATGATCGGGGTGGTGTGTTCAGTTGGATCATATGTATGGTTCCGTATCGCCGTTACCAGAAGGTCCGAACGTATCCGATGAAATAAATACATTGGACATCTGAATCTTAGAACTTCTTTATCTGGGAGTAGGGAAACTTTCTGGGGAGAAAAGTGACTATTGTTCATATTTTGTACTTGCTTTTCTTCTTATGTTATCTAACTGCCCAATTGGGGCTATACGCAAAGAATATATAATTACCAGCAGTTACCATGCGCAACAGATATCATAATTAGCATCCTGAACACTGGCATTGAGAAATATACATAACTTGAAATTCTTATCAAATATAAAATACAAGAGATGAAAGCCTAATGAGTATGTCGTGATAGAAATGGTCGTTCTTGTAGATAAGGGCTGTTTCTCGGCCGTCCTGGGCGGTGTCCATGCTCGCGCGGCAAACGAGCAAAATGCATCGCGAAGTGGTTGCTCCGCCCGGACCATCTTCAACAAACAGATACGGCTCTTGTCCTACGCTGGCTTAGCAGGACCCCTTCTAACTCCATCCTGAGGGATCTCTTAGTATTCTCCTGGGAGTTCAAAGGGTCTACTGTCGAGAGACTAGTGTATGGGGTGGTAATGGGCGGAACTCGGTGATCCCGCCAGAGACGCGACCTGAGACAGGATCCCGCCCTGTAGAGAAGAAACGCGGACAAGGGCTTGAACGGCGAGAAGGAAGAGCCTCGTGTAGAGTGACAAGATGGTCGTCTGCACGTATTTCCAACAGGGTCGTTGCAGGTTTGGAGGTACTGTTTGCTCCCTGTAAACCCTTGATTGAGTTGCCGCCTTTCAAGACCTTTTCTGATAGTGGTTCCAGATCGTTGCAAATTTGAACATCCCGGGCAATCAACGCTTGGGTCGAATCGATTCGGAGTGCTTAGTGGCTCAGGTGCAGGTTCCACGAGTGCTGGGGGTTTTGGAGGTATGTTTATTCTTTATTCATTCACTCTTTGTTGCTGCCAGCCACCCTCTCAGATGTTCTATCCTTTGCCGTTATTGGCTCCTGTTGTCAATGAGTGAATGTCATCATTGTCTGCCAATTCAGGTATTCAGATCTATTGCTTCATGAGTACTACAATGTTGGTCTCATCTTTTCGATTATTCCTCCTCTTCAGTTGTTCTTGTCCCTATCATGCCGATACTGTATAACCGATCCCAAGTGCTCTATTTCAATTGCGATCTTAAACCGTTGTCGATTCCATCCAAATGTTTCACTCTACGGTCTTTATTAACCCTTCTGCTTGGAGAAAAGCTCGAAGCTCAGCCCAGAGCCAACAGACACCGAGGTACGTGAATCATACTCCCTGAGTTGTTTGTGCTCCATCTAACGATCTCACAGTTATGGCGTGACTGCTGCCGACATTAAGACCGATCTTGCTCCTGGAAAGGGAAGACCAGAATGGGTTTTCTCATCTTATGGGCCTGGGAAGAATGCTCCAAGGCAACTCTTCGGCGGCCCGCAACGGGAGCAGAGCTTCGAGGAGATGCGGCTGCGACATTACGAGGCCGCTGCAGCAGGAAACCCAACACCGGCAATTCAGGAAGCTGAAGCTCTCTATGCGGAGTGTTTGAGGCAGATGGATGCCGCCATCAATGACGCTGATGGAGCTGTAAGATACGTCGTTGAGGGAGAAAAGGAGCACCCGAATCGCATCGATATCACAGAAGGAAGAACTGACCCTGCTGCTACTGGTCAAGGAGGTTCTGCTTTTGGCCAGTCAAGCAGTGGTTTCGGACAGCCTACAGCATTAGGGGGTTCACAGTCTGCCTTTGGAAAGCCCGCTGCTCTGGGCCAACAGTCGGCTTTTGGACAACCAGCATTCGGACAGCCGTCGTTTGGGCAAGCCTCTACACTGGGTCAGAAACCTGCCTTCGGGCAACCGTCCGGTCTGGGTGCTCAAGGATCAGCGTTCGGTCAGCCATCATCTTTGGGCAGTTCGCAGTCTGCCTTCGGGAAGCCAGCCTTTGGACAACCCTCCTTTGGCCAGTCTGGTTTCGGCCAGCCAGCCTTCGGTAAACCGAGTGGTCCATCACCGTTCGGTCAGACACCGTCAACAGCATCAGGTTTCAGTTTATCTTCCGCTGAACCTTCGCCTTTTAGTCAAGCTTCAGGCCAGCCGACTGCTACAGGATTCGGACAGCCCTCTACTGCGGCCAGCCCATTTGGCCAAGCCGCCCAGTCTGCCTCTCCATTTGCACAAGTAGCGAAGTCTGAAAATCCATTTGGCCAGCCATCTACCACTGCGAGTCCCTTTGGAGCACCTGCTCAACAGCCTGCACCTTCAGGGTTTGGTCAGTCAGCAGCCACAACGACCGCATCTCCTTTCGGCCAGCCTGCGGCAACGGCCTCACCATTTGGCCAGCCTCCTCCAGCCGCCCAACCTGCTCCTCAACCTGCCCCGGCGTCCCTTGGACCCAAGCCGCAGCTCAAAGTCGAGGATCCAAAAGAACTCAATCCTCTTCCTAACCTTACCGGCCAGACCGTTCGTGATCCTCTTACCAAGAAACTTACTATGTGGAAGGGCCAGCCAGTGAAATACATTGATGACTCCGCATGCTACCTGCACCCTGACGATCGTCAGACCTACGTCCACATCTTCTTCCCTGATGGTCCACCTGACCAAGCAAGCTTGCGAGATGCGCAGGGTAAACCGGAAGAATACACACCGGAGGTTACGGAGCAGTATGAGTTTTTCGTTAAGAATGGATTTTTCAAGGACGGCGTTATTCCGAGCGTGCCACCCAAGACAGAATGGGTCAGCTTCGATTTTTGAGAAAGGTTGGGACTGGGACCGGAAATCTGGGTCATTTTCTGGGAGATGGCTTTGAGCACAAATGTCTGCTACAAGGATATACGTGGGCAGTACAAATATATTACTTTTTTTCTTCTTTGTCATGCCTGAGCAATTTGGTAACAAGGCGCAGCAGACATTACATGGGCAATCTTCCTAAATCCTACTGATGTAAAGTAGGCATACTACAACTATAAGAATGGTTGAAGAGAGATATTCAGGTTTCAAATCTTTTACGATTTTTTGTTCCATTTGCTCTTCTAGCCGGTAAATGGCGTAACTCGTAAGCATTCCCAACCATCAATGCCGTGCGGAACCCTTTCGGGACGACAACGGACATGCGCCGATAGTTTCGGATCCTGCAAACCGTAACCCCATCCTTCCTTGTTCGGACTAGAGAATTTAAGCAGCAATGGTGACCTCAACCTCAACACCGGCCTCGATGTTGATGATGATCTGCTTGACGACCTCAGTGGGGGCGTGGAGGCTAGAAAAAAGCGCATCTTGTCAGCTGTACTGCTGCGCCTCAAACACATACCATCGCAAAGACAGGACGGGGGAACTCACTCGATGAGGCGCTTGTGGATGCGCATCTCGTAGGTGTCCCAGGTCTTGGAACCCTCACCGTTAGGGGTCTTACGGGTGGTGATCTTGAGATGCTTGGTAGGGAGACGGACGGGTCCCTTGACGCTGAGGGACTTGGACTTGGCACGCTCAACCAGCTCGGAGCAGACCTTCTCGAGCGAAGCGACCTTGCGCGAGGTGAGGGTGATACCTAATTCACACTATGAGTTTTCCTTCTGATAAAGAACCAACAAAGCATATTATGCAGATGGACATATGGGACGTACGGATCTTGTGGACCTTGGGGCCCTCGCCGAAATCCTTCTCGGGCTTCTGGAAAGACATCTTGACGACGGTGTACGGTTTGACCGGTGGGATGGATTGAGGTGCTATTCATTGCATTATTAGCCAATTGCGCTTATCTTTCGAGTATCCTCGTTCGTCGATAAAATTGACACACATACCTAAAGGAAGGCCGGGTGCCAATCAAGACCTGAACGCAGGTTTCGGTTCGGTAAGGTGATGAAAGGCCGGGGTGGTATATTAAATGAAACGGAGTTGCGATCGCGAGTGCATCTTGCAGCGGAGTCGTGATTTTTGTGTGTAAATCTTGGCGCTCGGTTAGTGTATCGCGCTAAACCTCTTCTGGAGCCCGCATAAGGAGATATACTGCATGACTAAGCATCGGCCGTCATTGGCGCTGTCACTTACCAGAAGAAGCAGCCTGGAGGATGATGAGGATGGGCATATTGTGCTCGTGAGATAGACCGTCAGCTTGTTCTGTCTTCCTTTTTGATACCCTGGGGTCTCCTTTTGTTGTTGGATGTTTTCTGTTTTTTGTTGGCATATTCCTCACTGCCTGGCCTGGTCTGAGCTTGGGAAACAAGAATTATGGCTGAATTACCACCCTTCGCGGCTGTCCCGCCATCTGCAGTGCGGAAGATCATCCCAAATGAGGAATGGCAAGCCTGTCTGGATGCTTGGGTTCTTCTCATTGAGATACGACTGAGATTATCAGACGCGGAATTTGCATCTTCTATTTCAAAGGATACATCTGCTACATCATTTCTCGGCTCTTATTTTTCGCAACTTGCCACATCGGATGATTCAGCCCTGCATGCGGGACCGAAAGCGAGGACTCTACGACGAATATGTTTCTTGTTAACCAGGAGATCACTGCTGGATGCGAATCCTGCCCCTCCGGAATTATTGGACTGGAGGTTTCTCGGTGATTTCAGTGCCTGTTACTCCTCGAGTTCGGCTCTGAAGAGACTACTCGAGGATACATGGAGTAAACATGAAGACGCAATAACGTCCAGTATCGACAAGGGGAAGTCTCTAATAATCAAGCAGCTATCAGTATCACGGCCCCTCAAGGATGGGGACACGCTACTTGACATTAGAAGATTAACAATCTTTGCCTCGTGTCTTCCGGCTGCTGGCCATGTACTCATTGCTGGCTCTGATTACTTGGATACCCTTTTTGATGCTTACAAGGAGCAAAAAAGCGAGGAGATACGGAGCATCCTCGTAGCTAACGCTTATGTTGGATTCACCTCTCTGTTAAAAGGCCCAAAAACAAACATGTCTTTATTGCTGGACCAGCTGTTCAGCTTGAAAGCAGCAGCTGGCGTTGGTCAATCATCTTCCAAGAAAGAGCCAACCCTGCTCTCAGACTTGGTTTGTGGATCTGACCTTTTGATACGGCTTGAACGATACTTGAGTGTCTCTCCACAGAAAAGAGGCCAGGATCTGGTGTCTAGCTTGCGCCAATACCAAACAGAGTCAAAACATCTGCATCATCGGTATCAGAAACACAAGAAGAAAAACAAGGGCAAAGATCGTGCTCAGGATATACCTAGTACCGCTGAGGTTCATGTGCATAAAATGTCCCTGATCACACAGATCCAAGATCTTTTCCCGGACCTTGGCTCAGGATACGTGCTTCGACTACTCGACTTCTATAACGATGATCCAGAAACCATCATTGCACACCTTTTAGATAATTCACTGGCCTCGGAACTGCAAACCCTCGATAAGGCCGAGCAATTACCAGAGGTACAATCCACCGGGAACCACGATGTCATGGCTCCTCGACCTACACCTCCGCAGCTTCATTCTCCGCCCGAAGCTGCGTTTACGCGCAAGAACGTCTTTGATAATGATGTCGACCTCGTCGAACTCGCTCGGTCAGGAGACGACAAGGCCCAAAAACTTCACTTTGGCCGCGCCAACCGCGACTTGACCGCCGACGCAATGCTCAGTGACCGTAGTCAGCAAACAACCAGAAAGGCCGCTATCTTATCTGCCCTGGCAACGTTCGACTCAGATGACGACGAACGCGACGATACATATGACGTCGCAGATGTCGGTGGTACCGTCGACTCAGTTCCAGCCGGTACAGACGCGGAAGCCGATGCGGACGCTCGCAATCGTCGTTCTGCGGCCTCAGACGAGACCGAATTGTCCCTCTTCCGCACATACAAGTCCAATCCTGGCTTGTTTGCGCGTGACTCTGCTACGCGGCGCTCCCAGCCTCGTACACAGCTGAAGCGTGAGACGGGAATGACCGACGAAGCTATCGAAGGATGGGCTGTGATGCTTGCGCGAGACCCAAAGCGTCTTTCAAAACTGGAAAGCAAAATGGCTCTCGGTGCCAGTGGTGCAGGAGGCGGCGCTATGGGCCAACCCGATCTCCCATCAACATCGTATCGCAAACCGCGATCAGATGACGAGGAAGATGAAGATGAGACAGGCGATGGAGCTGGGCCAGCATCTCGAGGCCGCGGTGGTTCCGGTAGAGGTGGACGTGGTCGAGGGCGTGGAGGTCGCGGTCGAGGGGGCCGTGGTGGAGGGAGAGGTGGCGGCGATGTTGCCGGGCCGTCTGGTGACAAGGACACGGCTGTCGCTCGCCAGAAGAAAGACACGAATAAAGCCAGCAGGGCGAATCATAATCGTCGTGACCAGAGAGCGAAGAAGATTGCACGAGGTGGAGGACTTCCCGGCTGATAGGATCCAGGGCGATCATTGGCCGTTGATGAATGATGACTGTAAAGTGCCAATGCCATTTTGCTACTATTGGGGCAGCTCTGCTTGCGACAAAAGTGTTCATTCTTATTATTGCATATTAGTATTCTGTATATAGAGTCTGAGTTCAGCATTGCATGAGATGGATTGAGACGGCATGAAGAGCTAAAGTAGCATATTAAATATCTAGTGGTCATCACGAAACTTCATTTGCTGATCATCACAGAAAACGAGTAAATCATGCCTATATACACGGTTCAGTAGTACTATATACAAATGCGAGCTCGTGGGCTCTCAATGGTGATCTGAAAAGACGCCCTGCTGCGCACATGTCTTCCTGCACTCCTCTAGGATTCGAACCTGCTTCGCCACATCACCGAGTCGGCTGATAACCTCCTTGTTGCCGTCCACAAATGTGAACAACGCATAAGGAATACCCGTGTCTTCACAGAAACGCAGAACAAGGTTTTGCGCAGAACGGAGGTTGTGTCTAGGAATGCGAGGAAAGAGGTGATGGATGGCTTGGAACTGAAGACCACCATGGAACCAGTCCAGCCAGGTAGCGCAGTCAACATCCATCGTTGTGCGAAGCATCCTCTGCGGGAAAGACTCGTGCACTCCAAGATCAGCGGTCGACATGGCAAAATGCGAGAGGGTAATCTGCACATGCAGAGGAGAGGTGACCATATGAGAGATCATGATGAAAAGGAAGCGGCTGCTCGCATCAGGAATGGAGCGGTACACCACGTAGTAGCCGAACCATATCCAGAAGAAGACCTGACCAGAGATCTCCAACCAACGGTGCCACCAAGCTGGGCCCTTTTTAGGGCCCTGTCCCACGATAAGGTACTCCCAGCTCAGGCGATAAAGATTGAAGCGGCCAAAGAGAAGGATGGGGTAGTAGAGATAGTTTTGATATTTCAACATAAACTGGGCAAATGCATCGAATTGCATGATTCGGTCGTAATACGTGCTTCGTAAGCTAGAGAAGAAGCGGTGACTGACGGCGAAGAAAGGTAAGTGTTGGATATCCGGGTCATGTTCTGCAGAATTCGTGATGATGTGGTGGACATTGTGACTTCGTTTCCACCAGCCCAAGCTGAGACCACCAAGAAAATCGGCGATAATAATGCCAATGACTGTGTCGACGTGGAAGTTGTGCGTTATGCCCATATGGCCAGCATCGTGGGCGGTAAACACAAGTTGATGCCAGAAGCAACCGAGGAAGAACCCCGACGTTCCATACCAACCTGCACGGAGACAAATGTATGCCAAGCCAGCAAAGAGAGTGTAGCGACAGCACTCGATAAAGTAAGCGAAGTAGTTGCACTGGTATAGTCCGGCCGCACGAATCTGCTCGTCCAAGAGGCGATATCTTGCTCTTATCTTATCCTGATACTCCTGATCTAAAGGTGGGTATTTTGAAATATCCAGCACTATCTCCTGTTGCGTGCGGGCATCGAGGAAGAAAGGCTTTGGCTCTGACTCGGACGTCGCTTTCGGGTCAGCCGGGGGAGGAGTCGCCGCGGACGAGACAGAGGACGTAGATGTTGATTTTCTTCTCCGCAGGCCAGTCTTCTCGTCCACCTTATCGAAAATAGGAGATGGAGGTCGCGAGCTCTGTTGACTGGAAGTATCTGAATCCACCACGCTGTCCTCGTTGTATAGACGGAACTTGCCCCCCTGGATTGGTGGAAGGAAATTGACCCATCCGCCTTCGATGCGACCGATCTGGAACGATAGCATATGATCACGGGCTTCCTTCGAATGGAGCCTGCCGGAATACAGTCAGTACTACAGAAGGACTGGCATCAATCAGAGATGCTTACGCATTGATCTCATCCGTGGCATCTTTTCCGACCATATGCTGAATGGCCTTTTCTCCTCCAGGATGGAACTTCATCCATGCGTCCGCTTTCAAGACCCTCCCGTCGAATATCAGAATATTTCTTCCCTCCGCGATCATACCCTCGATCTGTCGTCGCGATAGGACCGTTTCCTTGCGGCTCTTCGCTGCAGCCACGGCCGCGGTCATGTTGTTTTCTTTCATGTTGCTCGATGTAAACGAATGTCCGGATCTAGTAGCGAGTTGGTCGGGGAGCTGAGAGACTCATCGTATGGATGTCCTGGTTCCTTCAGGCACGAGTAGACAGTCGTATAGGAGAAAGAAAGAAAGCAGGAGCCTAGACAAGGGCGCTGTTGATACTTAGCGGAGGTCGGTGTGGAGTGGGGAGAAACGTGCGCTTTCTCTGGCCGTCCGTGAGCTCCGGGACGATAGGGATGATCACCACCCGGACTTGCTTGTGTCCGCTCGCTAACTTAGACTATCATCCAGTTCCCGCATTCCAGTGTCAACAGCTTGTCTCAAGTTTGCCATTAGTAAGTGCTCTAAATCAGTGACATGTCTCTGCAACAGACAAACATGGGTGAGCATGAGTTGACAGAGTGGACCGTGCAGTTACTATCCCATTTAGATTCTACGATAGGCTTCGAAGGTGGTTAGTTTGCCTTGATATAAGTCGACCCTGGCCCCTCCAACGGGTAGCGTACATGATAGGACGGACATATTCAATCACAAGAGAGCAGCAGCATTTTCCCTGTCGCACCACAATTGTTTGATATCCATCATATCGCCCAAATTTCCAATTCCAAGGACTCTGGTGCGCTGATCGAAAGAAGCCAATTATGACAGTCTCAGCGGTCAGTCACAACCTAGACAATACTAGCTACCATGCCATACTCTATCACTTTTGTCCTTCCCTGGAAGGGTTAGAGACAGTTAGGTTGACTGAAGTTTGTAGGAAGAAATTTCGTCACTGGTCCAGACATGGCTTCAGTGGGATCAGGTAGATGATTAGTTGTCATAGTCACTATGGGCCTGTTTCGCTGACACGGCGCAGGATCCTCAAACGAGGGCGGAGATTGAAAGCCTCCGAGACTCGAATAATAATGAAGAACTGGAGAAGAGGCTGGCAAAACGTATGTTTGTTATCTCAAGGATTATAGGATTGTTCTTGAGATACTAGCATGTGCAATAGGTATCCAGTTCGGTACTGCCGGTTTACGAGGACAGATGGCTGCAGGCTTCTCTTGCATGAACTCCCTTACCGTCATCCAAGCTTCTCAGGGATTAGCCAAATACATTGCGCAGAAACACCCTGCTCTCGCATCCCGTGGCGTGGTCATTGGACACGATGCTCGACACAACTCAGCCAAGTTCGCAGCTTTTGCAGCCAACGCCTTTATCGCCCTGAAAATCCCGGTTTGGTGGTATGACAAGTCGGGTGCGACACCACTCGTCCCATATGGCGTGATATCTTTGGGAGCAGCTGCCGGAATAATGATCACAGCTAGCCATGTTAGTATTCCATTGACTATACATAATGCAAGTAGCTAACGATGTCATCAGAATCCCGCATTAGACAACGGTAGACTCTTACTTCCCATAATGAGTTGAATCTTGCTAATTTCCATCTAGGATACAAAGTGTCAGTCATAACTGGCCATATACTGAAATGAGTGCTGACCTTCTATAGCTATTTCCATAACGGTGCCCAGATAAACTCGCCCATAGACGTGGAGATTGCGCAATCCATTGAAGAGAATTTAGCACCCTGGCCCACTGCTTGGAATGAACTGAATCCGCATGTGGAAGGCATCAAATACGATACGTACCAGGACGTCTTGCAGAAGTACATCAATTCAATTACTCAATATGCGGTATGCTGCCCAAGTGTCACTTATTTCGGTTGCTGACTGTTCTTCAGCTCTCAACTGTGTCTGAATGGAAGACACCGAAGCCATTCGTATACACCCCCCTCCATGGGGTTGGCGGTCTGATAATGCCATCCATCTGCAGTGCTACTGGAATCAAGGATATTCTCGCGGTAGCAAAGCAGGTAGACCCGGACCCGGACTTTCCCACCGTGGCATTCCCAAACCCTGAAGAAACAGGTGCTTTGGATCTGGCTATGAAGACGGCAGACGAAAACAACCGGGACTTGATTATTGCAAACGACCCAGATGCGGATCGCTTTGCAGTTGCTGAGAAAGTCAAGTAAGACAGGATCCTCAATCGCAGAACTTCACTTGTCATCTGACAATTATAGCGACTCGTGGTTCACCTTCACTGGCAATCATATTGGCGTGCTCCTTGCTTCTCACATCATTGACTCGATTGGAGATGATGGTAGACGTATTGCGGTACTCAATTCGGCAGTGTCGACGGGTATGCTGGAAAAGATGGCGCTCGCAAAAGGACTGCACTTCGAGGAGACATTGACCGGGTTCAAGTGGATGGGTAATATAGCCCGGAAACTTGAAAAAGACGGATTCAAAGTTCCTTTCGCATTCGAAGAGGCGCTCGGGTACATGTTCACGGAAGTGTGCTACGACAAAGACGGTCTTACCGCAGCTCTGGTTTTCCTTGCAGCGGAAGCCAAATGGAGAGCGCAAGGCCTTACACCATATGCAAAGCTGCAACAGCTGTTCAAAGAATATGGCCATCATGAAACGATGAACAGCTACTTTCGCTCTCCCAATCCTGTCACAACGGCTGCCTTATTCCGTAGCATCCGCAACGGGTCTTTTTCTGAGTCGAAAACTCTGGGTTCGTTCAAGATTTTACGCTGGAGAGATATGACGGAAGGATATGACTCTGGAACTCCCGACGGAAAGCCAGTACTGCCTGTTGATAGCACCAGTCAGATGCTAACCCTCTGGCTGGATCGAGATGTAAAATTCACGCTCAGGGGATCGGGGACCGAGCCAAAAGTCAAATGTAAGTTTCCTTCACGAGAGACTGTCATTAGCGAGCTGCTAACCACTGAATCGAAGTGTACATTGAGAGCTGCCAGCCGTCGCGAGATGCGGCCGTCTCTGCAGTCTGCGAGACATTCTCTGCCGTATTAGAGGAGTGGGTGCTACCTTTCGCTCCAGAAATGACTTACAGTGCGCAAATACCCACATCATCGGGCCATATCTTCAGGGTTTCTGAAAACGACAAATAATTGATAGTCGTCAGAACTTCCAGAGCTTGCTGGATCTTGACCGATTTTTGTAATCTGTCATAGAAAGTCATCCTTATCAGGAGACTTATCGAAATTAGATATAGAAATTTGGTTGCATTTGTTCCAGTCAGGCGCATCTTTTCTGCAGCAAACAATGCTCTCTTGGGCGCTGATGCGCCAGACGTAGATGGAAGCGGTAAGACTACGAAGCAAACAACACTGGACATTCCAGCCGTTGCTTTTTCAATTCTCTTGGCCCTGCTTCCATTTCTGATCTAGAATATATGGCCCTACCCAGATTGTTCTCTACAGAAATAGTATCTTAGGTTTAGCTTTAACTCTGTTGAGCAAACCGCATTGCAGTATCGCAGGCGCCCCCTAGTGTTCACAATCTATACTAAACCCACCATTGCTTTGGTAATTATCGTTTCACCAACTGTGCCACAATAATAGTAAGCTGACTACATTGTACACAGTAAGTACTTTGAGGGCATTTTATAAATACTGTCTTGTGATCCTAAGTTTTCCTTGACGCTTTACATTGGCCGATAAGCACATTTCCCATCCCCTCAAATAATAAAAACAATTGATTGACACTTACACTTTTTCTCTTTAGACCCTGTGTGCATCTTCTCATATATCCGGTGTTTATTCATGGATGAGTATGGGTATCCAAGACCTCACCCGTGGGGTTATGGAAGGGGCCCCGGTGGCAGACGCGGCATGTTCTCTCATGGCATCGATATGGGAGAGTGGCCACCCCGCTTTCCGGAAGACGTCTGGGATGGCTACAGCCTCGATGGTCGTGAATCATATATCGGCGATGTGGACGACGATGATGATGTGGCCCACTACCCACGGTATCGCGACCCATATACCCGTAGACGGAGAAGATACGGCGGTCGTATGAAATATTACCCTGTGTATGCCTTCCATTTACCTATCACTTGATTCCTCGCAAGTATGCTGGACAAATCAGCTCACAACTTCCTCTGTCTATAGGGACGATATGCAGGTACCGCCCTACTATGCTCCCGAAGACGAATACTATGGCAGGCCTGGACGTCGGGTCGTGGATGACAGTTGTGTCAACTATGGACATCCTCGTTTTGTCGATCCAGTTAGCCCCTCGATATACGAAGGATCTCGATATCGCTATCCGCGATGGCCACATGGACCTCCAGGCCCTCCTGATTACGACGTATACCACCATCACCATCACGACCATGTCCACTTTCATGAGCATAACCACAAGCACAGGCATGGCCACCGCCATCAACACCA
Organism: Paecilomyces sp. PK2413; assembly: GCA_023624055.1. Lineage (NCBI taxonomy): Eukaryota > Fungi > Ascomycota > Eurotiomycetes > Eurotiales > Thermoascaceae > Paecilomyces > Paecilomyces sp. PK2413. Next base: position 1,691,717 of record JAMADQ010000004.1, read on the forward strand.
ACACAACTACCCGTATGGCTTCAGTACGTTGAATCTCGTCATGCCTCAAGGGTACATGCCTGGTCCTGGTTTGCGATATCCATACGCCGCACCCATGGGTGTTCCTTTGGATGCGGCATATGGATACAGAGGTCTAGCTATGAATATGATGCCGCATGGTCCATATGGTCCACCGCTTCCATATCCTATGCGTCGAAGGGGGTTAGCTCTGCGTTGAAGCGTGATACTCGGACCCATCCATTTGGTCTCCCTGCTTCTTCTTTGATTTCTCGCTCCCACACATTGTGCCGATCTCGCGTGCTTTTCACGTTCTTGACATTTGCCAATCTTGATTCGCTCATTCGCGACATAGTTCAATTCAGACTTCAATATCCTTTTCTCAGTAGCCGACTAATAAATCAGACTAGTCGCAAGAGACTCCAAGAGCCCTCATTGGCTCAATTGGCAACACGGTTCTATAGTGTAGCGGTCATCACATCGGATTCTGATTTTCTCAGGATCTTCCGGGAACCCCGGTTCGATTCCGGGTAGGACCTAATTTTTTTTCTTTTTGCACTGCTATCACCAGCATTCTTAAGCAGTAGTATTCATAATACAGTGATGGTTATTTTTGTACTTCAATTGGTGTCTTCACTCTACATAGTGGCGACTTCGGGTCGAAGGATGCTGGCAGTGAAAAGTGCAGGGAATACAGGATCGGAAAATATTAACCATCCACCCGCAAATTCTGCACTCGTTGCGTATAGAATCTAGATAATCAGATATCTATTGTCAGAATTCGTACTGCGTTCGTTCTTGCGCATTGAGACGTAGCAATTATGTATGCATACAAGGAAATCGGGTTCGCAGGACTGAGCCCGATTGCTGTATCTCCCAAGGCTCGAGGCACATTTCCAAAGACGCGTCTATTCACATAGATGACCACCGTCCGAGTCACTGGCAAAAGGAGTGGCAGTGCTATAGATCAATTAACGCTGGCCACTTCACCCGGCATATTGCCCATCTGTCTACATTCTACGTACTCATATTCACCTAAACCCCTCCAGCTCCCTTCCCCTCCTTCGGCCGGCCCTCCTCTTATTTATACACTGCTAATCCTGCTGGCTCCTGGACTCTCTTCTCTTTTCTGCTCATTGGGTTATACACTTTACTTTCTTTTACTGAGGGGGCAGCCGATGTGAGATTGTCTAGAATACAGACTGTTAAATAGTTACTATATTTTTGACTCCTTTTCCAAGAGTTCATAAGCTAGAGCCTTCCAGAAACATTTACAGCAATAGACCGGGAGAAAAGGGCACCTGATAACTTTATATATTTTATTGTCTAAATATTAATAGATAATTGTAATACTCTCATTACATACCACATATTTCTGAAGGCAAACGGTGCCGACTTTATATTGGGCCCTGTTTAACGAACCCCATAAGCGGAACATCGCGCCGGTGTTCAAGGAACAGTATGAATGTCCACATCCAGATGTGGAGTTAAGATCGCGACCGCAAAGGACCTTAACATTCATACAAACAGGACGCACCAAGGTCCTTCACTTTGTCAATATTGTGGCGCGAGCTTTAGGCGCAAAGACCACAAAGATCGACACGAGAGGGAGTCCTGTCCTAAAAACCCGGCGCGTCAAGAGGACCTCCGAACGGAGGAAAAAGGGGCTGCAGATGTAGAAAGTGACAATGCCTTTCTACCGTATCATGAAATCGGCCAGAGTTCCCCGCGATTTCCCCGTATTGATACCACGGGTCCGGTTACCTTCCGGGGTGAAGTAATGTGCCGGTACCCTGAATGTGTGCACCTGGTAAGTGTTTACTCTTCCTTTCTGTACATTATTATTAGCAATTAATGCCCAAACAGACAAGATTTGGTGAACCAACGAAACTCCGAGAGCATTATCGGAGGAAGCATGGGTTCACCTATCAGGTACACGGTACCGGCAAGCTTTACCCCGGTCAGGAAGAGGCCCATCGACTGGGTGTAGAGTGGTTGGCTCGGTGTGCCCATTACGGGCAAGAGAATTGTACAAGGTCAAGTATGTTCTGGAATTTTTCTTGAATTTGTCATAGCAGGATCAAAACGCTAGCATCTCTAAAGACCTCTCATCGTCAATCATATAATTTCTAGCCTGCAGAGACCTTTTAAAGCCTACCTCACCTCATTCAATTCTTACCCCACCTTGTTCTCGTCTTAACGGACGACGAAGGCATTCTGCAGTGTACCTTTTCTCAGACAGAAGAGAGTGCACACGATGAAGACACTTCTGATAACGATGACATTACCACTCTGGATGGTTTGAAATAGTTTCTCCCTGATTGCAAACCTTTTGAAAAAGACGTAAGTTGAACTAGTATATAAGATGTTAATCTCGGTTCGAAGTAAAACTAATGCAACATAGCCTAAGAGGTATCTATATATATACTGGAGAGGTTTACTGTCAAGCTATTAACAGCATCAATACAGTACGTTACTCATTACGTCTAATTTTATTGGTTCTCGACCAATTTCTAACTGGTTTAGACCAAATTCAGCTCAACCAACAACCTATACACGCACATTGAGGCTGAACATAAGACTCTTCGACTTTTTGAGATTTCTGAGGATTCCTAGGGAAAAGGATAAGATAGGGGCGGCAAGCACCTCCAATACGTATCGTGCTCAGCATTGCTTGCAAACCGACAGGGCAATTTAGAGTCATGTTGACAATGGCAAGACCCATATGGAACAGAAGAGGAAGGCGAGAGATTGTTTAAACACATTTTGTGCACATGTATATACTCCCTGTATAATCCTACTAGATTGACTGAAGTGCTCCTGAGCAGTACAATTATTGCTACCTACGAAGGCGGTGTACAACTTAAGGATGTAGTTACTGTACAAGGAATTTGCCATGACGGAACGAACAAGCCTCGCCATACGTGTATAACTACGGCATACTTCATGCCGCCTGTAGGAGTATAACCCCTGCGTAATTCTCTACGGATATATTGAAATGTGCGTGCTGACAATGCATCCAGACACCCTCTCCGTTCCGCCTTCCATCGCAGCGTCCTCGCTCCGCTTCCGCGCGAACAAACGCCGCGGCGCGAGGACCAGGTCTGGCATTCCGCTCTCCAGCTTCTTCCGGCGCGGGACGGCAGTTTGCATCGACTCCTAGGTTCGTCCTTCCAGGGAGTACTCCTATTCGATCCAGTAGGGATGAAATCGACAGTAGCGACCATGAGGGGCCATCCTCGCCCGTGTCGCGCCCATCGAGACGCGAACCGGGAACAACTAGAGCGGCATCATCTCAACAGAAAGATGCTATTGAGGACTCGGAAGACGAAGATTTGAACCTTCCAGACTCCCCGGTTCCTGATGCGGAGCATGAGGTTTCTGAGTCTCGTCCCTACGATGGGGGAAACGATCTAGTCGCGGAATTCGATGAGATATTCCCACCTACTCCGGACCGGGCCAAGAGACGTCGTGTCTCGGCTGATCCAGAGATCTTCTCTACCTACCATGGACGCTCTCATCTGGATCCTATACAGTCATCTCCTTCTGATCCTCCTTCGCCTTCTGAAAGGCGCAATGCATCGCCTCCGCCAAGTGCACTTCCTAGAATAGCAGGATCAGTAGAGACTCCAGCACCGCGACGAAGTATTTCTGCTACTACCACTGAAACACCGCAGCCTGCAACTTCTATAGCTGCAAAGACTCCATTTCGAGTTCCTCCTCGTTCTACGTTCAGCGCATCCCAGTCTGCATCGCGCCCCTCTCCGCAGATCAGGTTCGGTTCAAGGACTCCAGCACCACAGTCTCCACCACAGAGGAAGAAACCGGCATTCGTATTGCCGCGTTCACCATCTCCTTCGCATCAAAGTGATGATCATTCCATCCCAGCACCTTTTTCGCCGTCCTCGCGCTCCTTGCGGCGTGGCAGACCGCGGTCTAATATCTCAAGCTATGTCGCTGGCGGCATGGCTTCTCAAGTGCGGAGCTGGATCCTTGAAACTGCAGCAACGAGAGAGCACATGAGAAGGGTCAATCCTACCAGCTTTCCAAACTCGACCCATGAACAAGCTTCAGCAGAACACGAGAGATTTTTCCTAACAGCAGAAGTTTTGAATTCCAGCCAAGGGACGCTGAACTCGGGGCCCTGTGCTGTAGTAAAAGGACGTTCTGCAGGAACGCAACCACTTCAACCCAGGCAGGATTCCTCATCGCAAGAGAGGAATCTTCTACTGGTTGGACCATCACAGTCCAGGCCACCAGGAATGGGTCTATCAACGGCTCCAGAGCAAACGCTCAAACTCAACAAAGGTGATATGGTGGGTGTCCACCATGGCCTTGCGTGGGAATTCGAACTTAGCCTTGACGATGCGGTGCCCAGCCTAGAAGCCAGACATATTCAAGATAGCCTGCCGCCATCAGACAGTCGGCCCAGTCAGTTGACGAGAGAACAGCATAGAGAGAAATGGTTGGTTGGTCTAGAATGGGAGCTATTACGATAAATCAGAATACCAAGAGTTATGGTAATTCATATTCTAGCGTCATGATTGACTATATGATATCAATATATGCAACCGAACACGTATTTGGTGTTCAGTTCAAACATCACATCAAGATGCAGAGACCTTTCTATATCATTACAGGATAAACCGCACAATACTTTTTCCTAGCCAAACAATGAGAGGTATCTCTATACATAATATGACAATCAAACCGATAATTTCAAGACATAAATAGTGCACGAGCTTGATACCAGCTACCGTCATGCATCGAGAGCGGACTCGCCTTCTGAGGCTATCCGGAGCGCATCCACGGCAACTTTGCACCCCCATTTCACCAGCTTCCGTTCCTTGTCTGTTGGGACGATATCTGTTTTCGCAACGACTTTCCGGATGAAGTAGATCAGACCTTTAACGATCTGCGGCGTGTCTCGCGCGCGGAGGAATACTTCCATAAGGGGTTTCTCGTTGCGTGTACTTTCTTCACTGCCTTTCTTCTTCGATTTTTGCTTTTGCGATTGCTGGATGACTGTGATGATGAGGAGCTCAACGAACATGCTTGTTTTTGGCTGGAGGTAGGCAAAGTTAAGATTCTTCAGGATGCCAAGGGTGAGAGACCCGTCTGCTACGAGGTTGCCATACATCTTGGCGAGATTGACGACAGCCTTGGTCTCGAGTTTATGGTCCTCTTCGTCTGACCCGAATGCGTCATCTTCATCTTCGTCTAGGTCTCCCTGTTCACCCATCTTCTTGAAGATGTCCCAGAGGGAGAACATGAACGCTACCTTGATGCGGCGTCCTAACTCCCCACAGATTCTGCGAGCGATAAGTGTATAATATGGGTTATGCGCCTGTTCCTCCATGGCGCAATGAACCAGGACACGGGGTATCTCGAGCTCTTGTGTCCGTTTTAGTCGGAGCTTAAGTAGACGCACGTGCGCATCCTGGAAATCGGTTGCAGACATGATTGCCACGAATATGGAGCGACGAACATCGGTGTTCATGCGATGAGCTTTTGCGATGTTGACGAGGTCTGGTTCACCGTCGCTGTCTTCGACTGGTGCTTCATTTCGAGGAAGACCAGCGAGTTCTTGCCTAGCAGACTCGAGAGGGTCGTCCCTCCAGCTTGCGCCCACAAGCCACCATTTCCCCTTCTTCGACGAATTGAGGATATCCATACGTGAGATCCGGATCGGCTCTGTTGCACGGATCGTACGGGAGTTGTTCAATGAGCCCAGGATTTTGCGCATCTTGGTGATGTGCTCGGAGCTCAGAGCCGACGCGGCTACTCCAGTCTTCATACGGTTGTTTTTCAGATCGGTAATTGTGTCGATCATGAACTTTGTTCGAACAGACAAAGTTTCTTCGCCAACCTGAGCCACGGCAGGTTGGATGAGAAGAACAATGTCCTTAAGAGAGGAGGGATCATCCTGCCTCAGTTGTGGACCAGAGTCTATAACGTCAGTTAGCATAGAATTCACGAGGGCATGTAAGGGAAATTTGGGTCATACTTCTGATAATCTTCAAAAGAAGTTCGGTGTTTGATTCAGTGATCTTTTCAAGAAACATGCGGATGTAGTCAAACACCAACGTACTTCCAACTACTTGGAAGTTATAAAGTTGAGACAGTAGAGACATAAGGTTAATGGTCTCCTTTCCTTCGAATGCTCCTCTTTCGTCACCGCCCTTGTCGAACGTCTCAACCAACTTCTGCACTATCTCGGCACCAAAGTCCATCCCGATAACTTTGTAGATAGCTGCGATGAAACCGGCATGTAAGATAACGAAAGTGTCTTGCAGGACCGATCGTTCACAGAGGAGATTCAGGAGTAATGTCGTCAATGTAGACGTGACATTCTGTCGAGGGTGTTCACGGTAGAGCTTCTCGATTTCTGCGAGAATCGACACGAGGTTGGCTTCGGAAAGCTTGTTGAGATGTCCTTGAGCTTGTCTTCTCAGACGGGTGAGTGACTCTGATTCCGACGTGGATTGTGCACGGAGGGATGGAGGAATGTATTTCTGTTTGCTCTCTCCATTCGACACGGGGGCCACATAAGGATTCTCTCGGACTTTCTTAGGCGCTTCTTTGTCGTCGTCAAATCCTTCGAAGTTATCTTCCTCCTCGTCGCTTCCACTCTCCTCGTCATCCTCCTCGACACCATCCTCGCTCTCATCTAGATCAATATCGTCTTCATCCTCCTCTTCATTCTCATCCAGACTGTCTATAAGATCAGAAAGGCCGTCATCACTGCCAGAATCACTGTCGCTCTCATCCTCCTCGTCAGAGGCGAGACCTTGCGCTTTCCTCCTCTTCATTTGCAACCAGTCATCCGCCTCCCGTTTGCGCTTCTTGCTCTCCACATCTGAACCACCGCCCAAATCACCCAGAAGTTCATCCAGACCATCTTCCTGGAAGGACTTCGGCAGCTTCTTTCCCTTAATCCCAAGCCGTTTCTCCAGCGCGGCGATTTCAGCATCATCCTGTTCCAGCTTCTCTTTCACTGACTTGGGAAGCTTCGTCTTCACAGGTTCATCCTCATTATCATCAGAAATATCTTCTTTTTTAGACTTCTTCAGTATAGATTTCGGTTGCTCCGCAGACTTCGTTGGCTTGGTGGGCTTCTTTATCGAACGTTCCTCTTCCAGTTCCGACTGATCAGAGCCCAAATCCGACCCTCCAAAATCATCCTCTTCATCTTCATCGTCGTCGTCGCGATGTGATCGTTTCCGATTCATATGTGACGGTGGCGCATGACGACCTCGTTTCTGAGTTCTCTCTTCCTTGCGCCGCTCTTTACGAGTCGCTGGTCCATTCCGCCTGCGTTTCTTCTCACCATAAGTATCTTTAATACCCAGCTCATCACGAAGCGTTCGCGGCAGCGCCGTCGTCTTATGCATCGGGCGCGGCATCGTTGATTTGGAGCGAAGCTGCAGAAAATAAAAATGAAATTATTTGGAAAGAAACAAACGGTGCTCCGCGCCGAGCGGTCAGATCTGGACTTTTTTTTATTGCCGCCGAAATGGTTCTGCGGAGCGGAGGCGGAGAAAAGACTCGATGTGGCCCGAGCTTCCATTAAGCAGCAACCCCCTCTCCGGCAGACGGTTTGCGACTGGCGTGGACAATTCGAGATATAGACCATCTATCTTCTGAGGAGCGGACATACTACTTTTTTCTCTACTTTATCTTCATCCATTTCTTGTATCTGGACAAAGAGCATCTTCAGTGCAGGGTATATCCTCGTGAATCGCACAAATCCTCCGGCGAACATCATCCAAGATGGCGCCCCATCTCAACCATGACGACGTATGACTTCCGCTGCTCAGCGCTCTCATATACATATGAGATATGAGATACAATGCGCCATTCCTGGCAAGTTCGGTCGCTGACTTCTCATTCCACCAGTTCTTCTCCTCTCTCACCAACCTCCTCACAACCGCGAACCAGAAGTCGCGTGGCTCCGTATACCTGACTCAGAAGCATCTATCCACCAACAACTCTTCCTCAGACGAGTCCTCTACGCCTTCTCAATCACCGATCCTCATCCGAGCCACGGATGGAAACACAAATGCCGCGAACCCCAAGTCAAAAACAAAGAGCAAAGATACACATCCGAAAGTGAAGCTGGCTACCGTTGTTGCGCCGGAGGATCTCGAGGCGTTCTACGTGCGATATGCGGAGGTGTGCAAGGCCGGTATGGTGGGTATGAAGAAGCGCGATCGTAGCGGGAAGAAGAAGAAGGGGAAGGCTGGAAAAGTTACCAAGGCGTGAGATGGTGAGGATGACACCTTGGGTTGCTTTATTTGATGTCTCAACATCTGTCTTGTGATGGCAGGCTCCAGCTTGCCGGTTGCAATTCCGAGTATGGCTGGTTCGCTTCCGTCGCTGGCAAGTGTCGCATGAGTTTTGGCGTTAAGGGGGTTCTAGACTTCATCTCCTGGGTTATAGTCCATCAATTGATTGACGAATGAAATACCAATATCAAGGCTGGTGACATAGCCTTGTCGTGATGACTATCAGTACCGATTTCGTGTATATTCCAAGAGCTGTAGGTACTTTTCTGAAGCGTAGCTTCCTAGTCTACAAGGTCGGTTACACGGGGTGATTTCAACAGTAAGAAGAGACTTCTATTGATCATACAGCACGCTATGTAGACAGGGTATGCGATACATAAAACAAGATAAAATATGTACGGGAGACAGAAAGCGGAGAAGACTCCGTGGATATCCGACAAAAGAAAAATCGTAGAGGCCGCCAAAATCACGTATCCGGCCCATGTATGCTTGCCTGCAGGTGTACCAGCCACCTGTATGTCAGATAAATCAGGTTAGCTGTGAAACAATATTACAATAAGTAGCAGTCATGATTGGAACAGAAATTCAAAACGAATGTCAAGGAGACGCCATTAGTCTAGCTCAGAGACGTCCTGGCTCTTGCCTTGTGACGATCTAGAAGCCTGCCGGGAGAGGTCAGGCGTAATAGGGAGTCCGAAGTCGTCCTCTTCATCCTGGGCATCGAAATCAAGAGTGCTGCCATCCTTGGCCTCAGGAAGAGCAGAGTCGGGAGTGGTTCCCACCGCGATTCTGGCTGCAACCTGGATAAGCAGCACGAGCAATTGGAACGGCGGTACAAGGACGATGCTGCATGTTTTTTGAAGGATTGACGCTGTCAGATGGTGGCCGGAGTCAGCGGGAGTCGGCTGAAAAAGTATCGACGGCGGAGGCATCGGCGAGAGATCACGCTTCCTGGAAGCCCTGACCTCGGAAAGCACTCTGAGAGTGCGATCTTCAAGCTCAACACCAGTGCTCGCAGCAGTACTCGTAGCAATAGGAGCAGCAGAAGCTACATCACGAGAGGCAGAAGGTGCTGGGTCGCATGACTTGGGTGAGACCGGCACAGCAGTTGATGCAGCAGACACCCCGCTAAAGGTAGAGTGCACTGGAGACGTCTGCGTCGCGAGAGAGGTGGCTGCACCATCAGAAAGGCGGGGAGTAGTTTGAGTAGCGGAGGACACCTGCTCCTGGTTTACTTTAATCTCGGATATTTCTCCACTATGACGACGAGAAAGAATCGGTAATTTCTTCTCGAAACTGAATGCAGGAGGCGGGGAGCCCGTATCGGAGTAGGGCGGTGATGGTGGTAACGGAGACACAGGGGTCTGCACGGAGTGGAAAGAATCAGAGCTCGTTGAGAGATTGGATTCCTCAGCCTCGCTTTCTGATTCCGGGATCGCCTCGAATCTCGCTAGCAAGGTGTTCACTTTTGGTTGAGGTTCTGGCACCGAGGGGTGCACATATGCGTTCTTTGCGGGAATGTCTAAGGCAGGGACCGACTTGTCGTCGTCTGCAACGCTCTCAACTTCTGCCGTAGAGTCTGCAGTTGAATCTGCAGTTGAGTCTGCCGTGGAAGTATTGGCTGTGGAAACGCTGAAATCTGTCGCATCTCTATCGGTATCATAGCCAGTGCTCGCTTGATCACTTAACCAGGAGTCCTGCGACACTTGCGACGCATCTGAGGGTGTAGGAGGAGCACTATCTCGCGATCTCGGACGCCATGCCTTCTTCCTTCGGGGAAGTATGGCCTCCAGGGGAATCTCGACTGTAAACCCTCTTTTGAACGGGCAGGGGGTGATCTCATAACGCAGTATTTGCGGTAGAGCAATCTTCAAGTCCGAAGCGCGCTGCTTGTCCACCTCAGACTCGTTTGGGAGTTCAATCCGATAGTATGTGAGCGGGCGAATACGCAGGACGAAAATGGACACCCCGTCGACACACCAGCACTGGGAGTTCTTGAGGATCGCGTGGACAACATTGCCGCATTTCAGGAATGCTGTTAATCCCGGGACCTGCTCGATCCTCAACGGTCCACATGCAACCGTCCTTTCCGTTGCAGACCTCCACGGGAGCGTTTCTATAGTGTCCACCGGATAATCGAAATCGGAGGGCGCAGCATTCAGCTGCACCGGTACAACTGAGCGAGGGGCGAAATGTACAATCCTGACGGAGGGGTGGTAGAAGAGAATCGTATCAGAGGTTTCTGGAGAGCCCGACTTGGGCTGATTCCTCGGCGTGAGCTTGATAGGGAGGGTCACTGAGCGGCGAACGGGCTGGACGTCAACCGGCGCATTGTAGGGAGCGGACATGGTCGACTAGGAGGAAACGAAGGAGGGTGACATGGAACTGTGAGTCGAGCAGACGGCATCAGACTCACAGGGGATGGTAGAAGAGGACAAACATGGACAAGAGAGGCAAAAAGGAGCGTGCAAGAGAGTTTCAAGGGAGTGTATATTATGCTTCATCGGCCGAGGGTTCTGCTCCCTGGTTGGCGGCGCAGGCGGGGGATTCCAGACATCGCCCGTCTCGCGCTGCCCCGAGGCTGGTTCAGGAACGCGTGACCCGTGCGCTTAGCGATCATGTGATCCACGTGATCTAGCCGCGCGCTCGGTTAGGATTGCCCCGCTTCCTGGAAGTCCCTTCATTCAGTAATAATAATACATACCTGGCACACTAAAATTTACTAAACAGTGCTTATTATCAGACTCATGAGTAGACCAATCTAGAGTACAGAATACTCCCGGCATTTTAAGGACCAATAAAATACTAGCTTCTGCGTGAGAGACAGCAGTATTAGCTGTTTATCACATATCCGGATGGTTAATAAATTATGTTTTCTTTGGAAGTAAAACGGATTTCTCGCAGGTTAAGGACATCATGTTCCTGTCCATATACAGAAACGGCTAAACCAATATTGTGCTGCGTTCCAGCCGTATCCTGTACCAGGTCAGTAAAATATAGGGGGATGTGAGGCTCATTTCTTGCCGTTGCCGCTAAATCACGTCATGCAGCTAAGAGTACCAATCGGACGCATTAGTCCATTCGAACAACTACCTATTTTTTCTATCTCCACTCATCAGTATGGGGGCGAAAATTGATCTCGACCCGAGAGCCACGGACTTGGGGTTGTCAGCACAGCGCTCTGTAATACGGAGTAGTATTTCCTGCAAATTAAACTGTCCAACTAGTCGGACGCTTTTGTATCTGTAAGAAATTGTCTTGGCCCGCTTAGGGCTTATGGATGTACATATTACATGCCATAACTAGATTAGTTTGTATACTATCCTTATAATGTCGCTGACAATAAGAAGACGGCAGAGGAATAAATTCAGGATGTCTTCTTAATCATATCATTGACGTGGTCTACACCATAGTTATTGTCTTCTTCTGGTGGTTAATTCATGTCGCCCAAATGCTCGGTTTATTGTTCCTTCTAGGCTTTGCAGCCGCACGTCAGAATACTGCTGTTAGCCATGAATCTTTCTATCCAGAACATGTCCTGCGGGTAACAGCCCAAAATTATAGTCTGGCATGTCAGGATAGGTATTCAGTCGTCATCAATGGGTCCGTTCCTGGACCAGAACTGAGGATTCCCGAAGGAAAGGTTACATGGATTCGCGTCTACAACGACATGAGCGATGCCAACCTCACAATGGTAAACACGGTATTTCCCAAGCTTTATCAAATGCAGTCTTGCTGAATCAAGTTAGCATTGGCATGGCCTGACTGCACTTACTGCCCCGTTTTCGGATGGAACTCCGGCGGCTAGTCAATGGCCAATTCCTCCAAACCACTTCTTCGACTACGAAATCCGCCCGGAAATCGGTTATGCGGGCTCGTATTTCTATCATTCTCATGTTGGTTTTCAGGCAGTCTCGGCATCAGGACCGCTCATCGTCGAAGACTCCCAACCTCTGCCATACACATATGACGAGGAACGTCTTGTCTACCTGTCCGATTTTTTCAACAAGACTGATAAAACAATTGAAGATGGTCTCGTAGCAGACCCCTTCACCTGGAGCGGAGAAACAAACGCAGTGTTGGTTAATGGCAATGGTCGGTTGACCACCGATGATCCTGGAACATGTGCCTTGGCCTCCATAAATGTCGAACCAGGGAAGACGTATCGACTCAGATTCATCGCTTCTACTGCTTTGTCATTTGTTTCGCTCGCTATTGATAGCCACGATGTCGCAATAATTGAGGCTGATGGACACTATACTAAACCATTGAACACAAGCTATTTGCAAATGTCTTCCGGCCAACGATACAGCGTTCTATTGAAAGCAAAGACTGAGAGCGAATTGGAACAGCTAAATAAGCGACACTTCTATATCCAGTTCTCAACATTAGAACGTCCGTCGGTTCTTACTGGTTTTTCCTTGCTGGAATACCCAAACAACACAGTGGATGCAAGAGTCGTACCATCAGAGCCGCCACTCCCGGTAGCAAACACGACTAACGGATGGATTGATTACCAGCTGCAACCGTTAGTTCCTCATGAGGACTTCCCCACTCTGGAGGAGGTGACCCGCCGAGTCACTATCCAGATGTATCAGAACGTCAGCCAGCATACCATTTGGCTCCAAAATGAGTATCCATGGACAGAACACGTTCCCCAGTCGCCGTATCTGATTGATATCTACGAGGGAAAGCTCGACCCAGACACCTCATACCAAAGAGCCATCGCTAATGGAGACGGGTTCGACAAGATTACAAAAACCTTTCCCGCCAAGATCGGTGAAGTACTAGAGATAGTCTGGCAGAATGAGGGTGCTGTATCTAACGGAGGCGTTGACACCCATCCATTACATGCGCATGGTCGACACTATTTCGATATTGGTGGCGGTGATGGAGTGTATAATGCGACAGAAAACGAGGAACGTCTCAAGACTGCTCATCCTATACTACGTGACACCACAGTATTGTATAGATACAGAGAAAAGACAACACCTCGAGCGCCTTCTGGTTGGAGAGCATGGCGCCTAAGAGTCACGGATGCCGGCGTTTGGATGATCCATTGTCATGTCCTCCAGCACATGATCATGGGTATGCAGACCGTCTGGACATTTGGTGATCGAGACGAAATCTTAACTCAAGGTGGACCGGTTACTGGGAGCTATTTGACATATGGAGGTTCGGCATATGGAAATTCAACTCATTCGCCTATCGTTCAGCACTATTTTGACTAATGTGCCCATCGGCCTTCCTTCTATATCATCTTACTTTTTTCTCTTTTCTTTTTTTCTTTCTTTATATATATCGAATTGTGTTATGCCGGCAATACTCATTATTCAAGATTTAACTAATTTCGTAATGAATATTACAACGATCTAGGTAGATGTAATGTGTCCAATACAGAAATGTCCACTGTTAATTGTAAAAATAGATGAAAATAGTCACTAGCTACCTATATAGCAAATTATGTGCGACGCTCGAGTAGACTTCCCGTTCCATTCTAGGCCAGATATAGTGCTTCTTTGTGCTCAGCATTGTTCACAGATCGCTCCCGCAGCGCTAGGGCATGTTCAGTGATCGATCATATGGATGAGGGGCGGACTCAGTGACTGCTCAGTGAGTACTCAGCAGGCGCTCACAAATAGCGCTCAGCTCGTGAAGGTGGATTGGTAATCATTCAGTGAGCTAACTAGTTAGTTATGAGGCCTTAATGGAATGCACCTTGCCAAGGTTTTTAGTCCTTTCACCGGTCCGCTTGTTGACCAGCCTTCTAAATCCCCGAGGTTTTGTTCTTTCCTTCGACAAGAGACTGGTAAGGACTCGAACTGTTAGGAGATCATGAGTGATATTTTAAATTACCCCAGCTTAATTTCAAAATTGGAAATTCAATTGGAAATTCTATCAGGGAAAGAGATATTTCCATGCCCCTGGGGGCCCAGTAGGGTGGTTTCAGCCAGGAGATACTGATACGTAATATCATTAGCAGTGTTACTAGTAATATAACGACTATCGCTTCTCCCCCGCCTTCGTTTCCATCAAAGTACACATCTTCCTTACTCGAGCCTACTTGTTATATACGCTGTATTACAGTAATACTAGTATCATTTAGTCTACAGTGACTAGCGATGCCTCCGAAATCGACCCCAAAGTCTTCAGCATTGGAAGCCGGTGATGGGGTTCCGGTGGTTTTTGTCCATGGATGGGAGATGAACGGCCATATCGAGGCTTTGGATTACGAGCCTATCTTCTCCTCTATATCAGGCTACCGACGTATTTATGTCGACCTTCCTGGTATGGGCTCGACACCCGCGGGCCGTATTGACGATTTGGACGGAATCTATCGATGGCTTGTAAACTTCATCGACGAGCGTATTGGCACGTCGAGATTTTTGATCATCGGGTCTTCGTGCGGCGCTTATCTTGCACGTGCACTTGCACAACAATACGCGGCTCAGGTTGATGGCTTGTTGTTGCGAGTACCACTCATCGAGCCTGATGATAGCAAGCGTGATCTTGACCCTTTTCGACCTCTTGTGCAGGATGACCAGCTCATGGACAGTGTGCTACCAGAGGACAGAACAAGACTAGGGGATGTCCTAATCCAGACACCCGCTTATCTCGACGCACTAAAACAAAGAGTCGATGTTGGGTTTTCAGCTATCGAAAGTGCGGATAAGAAAGTCCTTGAGAAGATTCGCAACGACAAGCAGCGTTATCGACTTTCAGTCCGGATCGACCAACCATTCAGTGCGCCGACCTTAATTATCGCTGGGCGACAGGACGAGAGTGTTGGCTACAGGGATAGTCGTCATCTTTTGGAGCAATATTTGCGATCGACGTATGTGGTTCTGGATCGTGGGAGGCACCCTTTACCGATTGACGATCCGGAGCGAAAATTATTTGAGGCACTTGTTCGTGACTGGTTGTATCGCGTCAACGAATGGCGGACATTTTCCAGGCCTCATTAGATTAACAAATGCTGATTCGACATGCTCTAGCACTCAAACAAGCTGCTGCTTGATCAATTCTAGCTAGCTAGGTAATGCTGCTGCGAAACTCTAAGCGGGAGAAGGAAAAAGAAAAGGATTAGGAGGTTTCAGTTTGCTGAAGATATCTAGATCTTTCCTCCTTGATGGCCCAAACCGACGAATTTCTGGATACCCAAGTCTAGGATCGTCACACACAATACCGGTCGAAATTCCTCAAAGACCTCTTAAACTTAGATCGAATAAATTTTCATGAATCTAGCTAATTGTCTATATAAATTGTATAGAGCTCCGTGATTGTCAATTGAAATCAGTCCACCATCAAAGAGACTGTTGCAAAATAGCAGGCTGGATTGCAAGTATTGCTTGATTAAGCCGCATGATCTGGAGACGCATCACAGAGATTATTTGTAATAATATGTAGAAAACCAACGCATGAACAATAATACAAGTACATATCTTTTCTCTTGACTGTTCGGGACTAGTCTCCTTCCACCAGGAACATGTGACCCGTGCGCTTAGGTGTCATGTAACACGTGATTTAACCGCGCACTCGGGCCATGATCGACCCGGGCATCCGACCAGCTGCCCGATGCGGTCTGTTTGCCCTGTTTGCCCGGCTGTTTCGCGACTATCAGATCAATGACGCGGCTAGCAGGCTGGAATGTAACTGCCTCGAATTCGTCCAAGCTCCAAGTCTTGCAATATCCTAGACCTGAAAGTGACATTGGAGGTGAATTGGTGCAGTTCATCTCTTGTGCCCTTTCTTCTGGCTAGATAATCGTGCTCAATACTGCCCGTATCTGGGATACGGAGTAGTTAACGGCACCATGTCCAACTTCGAACCCAATGCGGTGATACGTGGTTTCCAGCTCACCGTGGTTGGAAGTAAGTATCTTATTCTCGATATATTGTACTTAAACAGATAGGTTCTGATCAAATGCCTGAAACAGCGGTGCGCGCGCTGCGCAATCCAGAACTGTTCAAACATGAACACTTTCGGCAAGCGGCGATCGCCATAGCCGCTGGAGTAGCTATCCATATTATCGTGCAGATCCCTGTATGTGCAGAATACATGATTGTTTAATTGTCAATGCAGCTAATTTGGTCACTTCAGATCATTGCAATCAAGTTATTGCTTTGGATAACGTCCTTAATTGCCGACTTGGACCATGCCACATGGGATGACAGGATTCTGGAGCTCCTGGATTTTGTCCCCAAATTTGTGCTTCAAGTGCCATTTCTGCTGATGACGTTGATGCGATATATCACGCCAACCCTGGATGATATGTAGGTCTTTCTGATAGCAGGTTCAGATTTGAGTGCACTAACAATTGCAGTTTCATGGAATCACTGAAATGGGTCGACATGACCTACGTCCAGAAGCACAAGGAGGATGATCCCAAAGAACTCCGTGCTATGTACTACCCTAACCTTGTGATGTACTCCACCAAAGGTCCTTCGGGGCCCTCGAAGCCCCTACCAAAGGCATTCGCAGCTTTTGCGAAGCGATATGGCCGCAAGGTTGGAATGTGGGTGGGAATATACCTCCTGTCCTTGCTTCCCGTTGTCGGTCGTTTCGTTATGCCCGCAGCCAGTTTCTATGCACTCCGTAAGAGCATAGGAACGGTGCCAGCGGCTGTCATCTTCGGGTCAGGTATATTCCTCCCCAGAAAATTACTCGCCACGTTCCTGCATAGCTACTTCGCATCTCGTAGTTTAATGCGAGAATTGGTAAGTCAGGCCTGGTCTCATATCCGCATCAGTTGGTAGCTTATTCTAAACCTTCAACCAGCTCGAACCGTACTTTTCCCGCATCAAATTCGATAAGGAGCAGAAGCGCCGGTGGTTCCTCGACCGCGAAGGCGTTCTGTTTGGGTTTGCCTTTGGCTTCACGATTGTTCTTCGGACACCATTCATCGGCGTACTCATGTATGGCATTGCTCAGGCATCGACAGCTTACCTGGTCACCAAGATCACGGATCCACCACCTCCACCAGCATACAGCGCAGGATTTGCAGAGTCTCAAGTCCGATGGAAAAATAAACATGAGTTCCTGAAGCTGTCACTGGATAACCTGGACAAGTACAATGTGGACCGCAGTGAACATCATAACAGTGACTCCGGCATCTCGTCCTCTCTTTCGGGAAGCAAGCCCATATAAAGCATATCATTGGTGAAGATACGTGTCTGGAACAAGGTTAGTTACAGACAGCCACTGGCAAAAAGTGGTTAATCATGGTTGTCATGTCTTTTATCTTTTATTTTATACCTTCAACAGATTTTAGATGACAGTCATTCTACTATTCAGAGGTCAGAAAAGAAATGAAGTATGATGCACTATGAACTGGCAATCTTTGTAGTCAGCATTATTGGCGAGAGAATAAAAAAGTACTAGAATTTATTTAAGAAGTATACCCGTTTATCTAGTAGAGCTTGTGGGACTATTCCCGCATCGGCACCGCGAAGTATTCTACAATGCGCCAGGAATGACGCCCATACTTACCATTGCGTAACAAGATCACCAGCGTCCTCTCTACAATCAAGGCAGTAATCAGAACAAACAAACACAGAGACAGCGAAATCGGGACCGGAAGTTGTTCGGGATTCTGCGCGCGATTCCTGATAAGGAAGCTTGGAAGCATTGATAGGCGAAGATAAGCGGCGTGGCTATCGCGTAACATTAATCCCTGGCCGTGGTTTTCCTTCAACTACCGCTTTGTCCTTTTTCCCCTCCTGCGGGGTAAAAGGATGAGAGCACTCGATAACATAATGTACTCAAGATTCTCCAGTGATTTGCAATGGCAAAGTATATCCCGGCTCCTCTCGTCCGATGTGCAGTGAGGAGGGATGACAATGGCATGGTGTCTCTCCCCCCACCTTGGGCTTGAGAGGAGATGTTGATAAGAAGCGCTATCGCCCGAGGTGCTTTTCTCTGGAACTTCAGGACCAGTTATTCCCTTGTTCGAGTGCTTGTCAAATTGTCAGGCTTTCTCTTTTATACTCTATACGCTGTGCAAGTAATACTGCCCTAGAATCGAGTATACTCTGAGCAATAAACAATGGGCGTCAAGGAAATCCGCACCGCAGTCAAGATTGACTGGAGTAAGCCTGCCTGGGAGCAGCCTTATCTACACGTACGTAATTGCTTACCAGAAGACAAAATATATGCCGCCATTGCTAACCGTAGTTCTTAGAACCGATGGCATCCAGATAGTATGTGTTTTGGCGTTTCTATCTCTTTATCGTCACTCTATAGGAACGTGTCTCTTTTTCTAACGAAGTAATCCCCACCAAATAGTCCCTGCCTGCGCGAAGATCGCAAACAATGAAGTTGTCAAGATCGAATGCATGGACTGGACCGGAGGTCAGATCGGAAACAATGACTCTGCAGACGACCTCCGAAACGTCGATCTGAGCCGGATACACTACCTATCCGGCCCATTCGATATCGAGACGGCCGAACCAGGCGATGTGCTGGTGGTAGAAATCCAGGATGTTCAGCCGTTCCAGGACCAGCCATGGGGCTTCACTGGTGTCTTCCATAAGGAGAACGGGGGCGGCTTCCTGGATGACTTCTACCCTGAATGGTGAGTTACGAATATCTATGCCTTTATTATCTCCGTCGCAATGGTAGCAATGCAGTAACTAACATAACTCTCAACAGCGCCAAGGCAATCTGGGACTTCGAGGGAATCTTCTGTTCTTCGCGGCACATCCCCCATGTCCGTTTCGCAGGCCTCATCCATCCTGGTATCTTGGGATGTGCCCCATCCGCAGAGGTCCTGGCAGAATGGAACAAGCGAGAGGGAGAACTGATTGCCACTCACTCTCATCTGGGTCGCGACGTTGCGAAGCCACCAGAGCCAAAGTATGCTCATGCCGGTGCTGCCGCCCCGGAGATCAAAGAGAAAGTCGCTCATGAAGGAGCCCGAACCATTCCGGTACGCCTTACTGCGCGGGACACATCTTACCCTGAAAACTGACAATCTTCAACCAGGGACGACCTGAGCATGGTGGAAACTGCGATATCAAGAATCTGTCTCGCGGTTCCAAAGTCTACCTTCCTGTTCATGTCCCCGGGGCCAAGTTCTCCGTCGGTGACCTGCACTTCTCCCAGGGTGACGGTGAGATCTCCTTCTGTGGCGCCATCGAAATGGCCGGAATCATCACGATCAAGTTCTCTGTCATCAAAGATGGTATGGCCCAGCTGGGAATGAAATCGCCCATTTTCCATCCTGGTCCCGTCGAGCCACAGTTCGGTCCAGGCAGATATCTTACGTTCGAGGGCTTCTCTGTCGACGAGAACGGCAAGCAGCACTTCCTCGACGCGACAGTCGCTTATCGTCAAACCTGTCTCCGCGTGATCGAGTATCTTCGTCGTTATGGTTATGACGACTACCAGATCTATCTCTTGCTGAGCTGTGCACCTGTGCAGGGACATATCGCGGGTATCGTGGACATTCCGAATGCGTGTACGACGCTTGGGGTGCCCATGGATATCTTTGATTTCGATATAAGGCCTGAAACGAAAGCTGTGAAAATGGACATGGGTACCTGCGCTTATACAAGTGATAAAATGCAGAAATAGCGACTGTGAAAGGTCAGGTCGAACCGAGTAAGCTGGGTGTGTATTTTCTGTTGGAGGGGAGTTTGAGATGAAAAGGCTGCAAGGTGATGTTGCATAGGTGATACCAAGGCTTAAGAATAGTTCGCGATTTTCTGAAATTATCAATGAATTGAATTTCTTATTCTTTATTTTTTCTTTGGGAGACTATTCCCCATCTTTTGTCTGAAAGAACAAAGCCCACTGTACCTGACTTCCCCAAGGGTAATTAGGAAAGCAGAATTGCGCCATTTCTCCATGCTGCCCATAATGCAGAAACACCACGTTTTAAGCAAATAAGAGCTCATGATCATTAAGAGCAACCATCGATAAACACAGGCCGCATATCTTATCGGATCGCGTCATAGTGTCTCAAGTCTAGTTCTCTATAGAAGTTGAACATCTTCACTAATGAGACATTGCATCTCACGAGAAGAACTTCTTCAGGGCAGCCTTCTCCTTGGCCTCGCGGTCCTTGACGCTCTTCTTAACCCTAGCAATTTCGTTCGTAATGGCCGCATCACCAGGAGCGAGCTTGGAAGCCTCCTGGAGGTCCTTGAGGGCCTCTTCTTCCTCCTTCAGACCAATATTGGCGACAGCGCGACGGTAATACGCCTTCGCCTTGTCAGCATCCTTGGCGTTGGCTGCAGCAGCAGTCTCGATCGCGTAGGTGGCCCAAGTTTGACCGTTCTTGAACTGGCCCAGCTTGTTGGCGAGGAGAGCAGAGTTGGAGTGAAGAGTGAAACGCAGCGCCTTCATCTGCGGGCCAAGCTCCTTGGGATCGTTGTCACCGGGCTCCGGGAACTCGTTGAGGTAGCGCAGACCCTTCTGGTACTTCTCGAGTCCGAGTTCGGTGTTGCCGCCCTTGAAAGCCTTGTTGCCAAACTCCTTCAACTCAGAGGCGATCTTGAAAACCAGAGGAGCGGACAGCTCCTCTCCCTGGTGGTCGTCGGGGTAGTCTTCATATGTATCACCAGTGCTGTCAACGATCTTCTCTCCAGCCTTCTGGTATTCCTCGCCCGTCAGTTCACCACAGTCCACAACAGTCACATCCACGATGGGCTTGTCCGCCTGGGTGGGAATGTTCTCGATCTTGCGAACAAGGCTCTTGCCGTTGATCACTTCTCCAAACACGACGTGCTTGCCATCCAGGTGAGGAGTAGGGACGGTGGTGACGAAGAACTGGCTGCCGTTGGTGCCAGGACCAGAGTTGGCCATAGACAGCAGGAAGGGACGGTCATGCTTGAGTTCGAAGTTCTCATCAGGGAACTTCTCGCCATAGATCGATTCGCCGCCAGTTCCGTTGAAAGCAGTGAAATCACCACCCTGGATCATGAACTGCTTAATGACGCGGTGGAAAATCGAGCCTGATCGCACCGCAGTCAACACTGCTGCTCCTTTCACGGCAATAAAAAGCTTGACAGGTTGCGGGAGAACATACCCTTGTAGCTCAATGGCTTGCCCTGCTTTCCTACACCTTTCTCTCCTGTGCAGAGAGCACGGAAGTTCTCTGCGGTCTTTGGCACAACTGCGTGCAGTTAGCCTCTACTGTGTTCTCTTGCCGTCATGGCGGGGTCATTTACCATCATTGAACTAGAAGCAGTTAGTAAAGTCACTAACAACTGTTAATCAAGAGACTTATCATACCAACTCATAGACAATCCTTCCCTGCTTGCTGTCTCCAATCTGGATGTCAAAGAAAACACGCGGACGGCCTGGGTGAGAAACAAGGTCAGTCTGATCCTTTTGCGGGGTTTTCAGTTGCTGCGCGATCACGTACTACTTGTCTCAGCCATGGTGGTGGATGCTCAAACGAACGCGATTCGAGGGGTATCTTTGGAGAAATGCAAGAGACGAGCGACGTTCACTACTTATTTTATTGCATTCAGTAGTAGCAGCAGCAGCAGGGAGCTAGGCACTTGAAGAACGAACACAGTTGGGGCCGGGGAGCCCCTCAGGATATTCAAGAAGCTTCCATGCCGCTGCCCTTCACTTTCCCTGCCCGCGTGGTTGATGCCCCGCCAAGTGCCACCAAACCCCGCTCAGGAACAGAGCCCTTAAGCCCTATTATAGAACTAATTAATTACAGAGTGCCTACACTAGAGTAATAGTGTCTGATATACTTGGACTATACATAGCTAACCCAGATTCAATATACTCAAGATCCATCTGCGCGCTGTGGTATATAGTTTTTATTTTTATATTCTGTGATTCTATACATATGTCTATTCTAATAGAGACGCGGGCAGCTTGAATTCAAAGTATTGGCTTCCTTTGGATTCGCCTTGCTCCGACTCTTTCGACGGTTCCTTTCCCTTCCCCTCAGAGCCTTGCGCGGATGGCGTCTCCTTCTTCTCTGGCTTGGGAAGGTTGGTATTGATTTCGATCGTAACCTATGTCAAGTCAGCCATGTCAAGACCCGGGTTAGTAGCTACTATACCGCCCCATTATCACTGCGGTAATCTACACCCACCGGTCCATCATTCTTAAGTTCTACCTCCATCATGGCCTGGAATACGCCATTCTTCACCCGGTCGGCCTGGTATAGATCTCGCACCTTCGCATAGAAATGGTCGTACAGCTTTCGCGCGGAATCGGGGTCAGCAGCGCTATGAAAATCTGGCTTGTTGCCCTTCTTCATTGTTGCCATAAGGGTGAACTGGGAGACTATATATCACATCAGCACATTGAATCCAGCGTATCGGATTGGCGTACTCACCACAAAGGACCTCTCCTTGTACATCCTGGACACTCTTCTTCCACTATAGAGACGAGACACGCTTGGGCGTTAGATTATCTGCGCAACTAGCTGTTTGCTCACATTAGAGACTAACCGTCGACCCAGAGTCATCTGGCCAAAGCTTCGCTTTCAGAACCTTTGCCGCAAGTGACTCCGCATCCTTTTCTGTGTCATCCTTGCCAATGGCCGCAAATACAAGAATCCCTCGACCGATCGACGAGATTAGCTGCTTATCGACCGTAACAGAAGCAGACGTCACTCGCTGTAAAACCGCTATTGGCCTGATTAGCTCTCATTCTGGCATAGGTAGAGGGCAGTCGCGGAGACCTTTCATCTTGGTTTCTTCGTCTGTTGCAGGTTTGATCGCATGGAGTCTGCATGAACTGGCAAAAGTGTCAGTTAAATGTGAATGTAGGTATATATTCCAAAGAAATACAGTAACGATATGCGCGATAATGTCGCGACGGGTCTCTCTTCATCTCGATCACCGAACGCGGCGATCGATCGGTCGGGGGCGGCCTACTTACCTATCGCATGCTAAGCGTCGGGCATCGAGAGCAGAAGGACGACCACGATAAACAGTCAAAGCTCATAGCGACCGGTCTCTGTGTTATTCTCGACCGTCTCCCAGACAGCCAGTGGTAACGCTGCCAAAACAAAACCAAGTCGTTCTTCCAGAGAGCTTCCGTCGCCTTTTGCAGACGTCAGATCTTCGGTTCAGGTGTTAGCGCCCTCTGATTGGTCTTGGCATCGTCCAGCTCGACACCTCCGGAACAAGGCTTCACGACGGTGAAATCGAGGTTTCCCAGCACCACGCCACCTTTGTTTGGTTCTGCGAGCATTCAGACAGCCCTCGAGGCGCACGACGATCACACTTAGGAAGACGCGTCCACGCCCTTGCCCGACGCAGGAGCTTGTAGCGTCCTCTTTTCCTCCGCACAGGGACCATACCTACAGCCCTCGTGTTCATATGAGCAGCAGCCATGACGTCTCGAAAAACGCAGCAAGAGATCGACAAGACCTTCAAGAAGGTCGCTGAAGGCATACAAACATTCGACGGCATATATGAGAAGATCCGGTCCACGTCCAATCCTGCGCAGCGCGATAAGCTAGAGGACAACCTCAAACGAGAGATCAAGAAGCTTCAGCGATTCCGAGATCAGATCAAGTCGTGGGCAGCCGGAAATGAGGTGAAAGACAAGAACCCGCTGCTGGAGCAGCGGAGGGCCATCGAGACAGTACGCCATGGCCGATACCCTACAGCTATGCTATATACAATGAGCTAACTAGAATACAGTGTATGGAACAATTCAAGGCTGTGGAAAAGGAAATGAAAACAAAGGCATACTCGAAGGAGGGTCTATCCGCTGCATCTCGATTAGATCCTAAGGAGAAGGAGAAGGCTGAGGCTGCTGACTTCCTGTCAAGCATGGTGGATGAGCTCCAGCAGAAGATCGAGGCGATGGAGGCCGAAGAGGAGACTCTACATGCATCGATGAAGAAGGGCAAGAAGGATGTGGCAAAAACGAATCGCTTAGCCGACATCTCAAGGATCACGGAACGACATAAATGGCACGTCAACAAGCTGGAGCTACTTTTGCGGTCACTACAGAATGGTAATGTGGAAACGGCGCAGGTCGTGGATCTGAAGGACAGCATAAAGTACTACGTTGAGGATGGACACAATGTGGACTATTCGGGCGAGGACGAAACTCTCTATGATGACTTGAATCTCGATAATGAAGAGGGTCAGTTTGGTGTCGTCGCTGAGAACGACCGGGTCTCTTCACAGGATGCACAGTCAGTACAGGATGAAGAGCCAGAGCCACGAGGGAAGTCCAAGGCAGAGCCTGCGGCACCGCGGAGGCCGTCCACCCAGATGAAGTCGCCTCTTCCGGTTCTCGCAACGCTCCATCCTAGCACTCCTTCGTCCTCGTCAGCCAGTGGTATGAAGCCCGCTCCTCCACCTACCCGCCTTCCAGGAGAAACGTTGAAGTATGCATCTGCCGCTGCTGCTGCTGCCGCAAGCGATAAGAATGGTGTTGGTATTGCGCCTCTACCACCTCCCCCAGGAGCAAGCCCTGCAATCTCAGCCGCTTTCCCCGTTTCGAAGGCTTCATCTACGGCCTCACCACGCGTTCCAGCTGCACAGCCAGTCCAGAAGGCAGTACCAACGGCTCCAAGTGCGGAAGACTCTTCCAGCCAAACACGAACAAGGACACCAGCCCTCAGCCCAGGTACTCCAGCAATTGGTTCTTCGGGAGCTGGACCATCGTCGACACCGGCAGCGGATAAGGCAGAATCGACAGCTCCTAAGGAACAGCCGGTTACAAATGGCGACGCCTCGAAGCAGGATGGAAATGCGGAGGACTCGATATACCATCTGCCTCCCGGTTTGCAAGATCTAATACAGTCTTTCGAGATAACAAAGGACAGAGCAACAGCATCAGTGAACCAGTCGCCATCGGTACAACGTTTGCTAGCCGCATCCCTGACGACTTGTCCCGAGCCTACAGATGCTGAGAAACCGAAGCACTACAAGCCGCAGAACCCTTATAACACGCCCATTTATTATCCCCAGGAGCCTCTGCCAATCCTCGACGACCCTCGGCTATACGAAACTGGTCGGATAGACACAGATACGTTGTTCTATATCTTCTATTATCGTCAGGGCACATACCAGCAATATCTCGCAGCCAAGGCGCTGAAAAACCAGAGTTGGCGTTTCCACAAGCAGTATCAGACATGGTTCCAGCGTCATGAGGAGCCAAAGACGATCACAGAGGAGTTTGAGCAGGGTACCTACCGATTCTTCGATTATGAAAGCACATGGTAAGCAATTATGAAATGCGCCTTTTATAATACCTGATCTAACTCTTGTCTTAGGATGAATCGGCGTAAGGCGGACTTCAAATTTATTTACAAGTATCTTGAGGATGATTTGTAGCGGCGTGGTTTCTCCTATGGGATCGGTGGTTTTCATTTGGCAGTTAAACGGATGGTTAGCCGAGGCAGTTAGGTTTCATAACACTAGGCTGGGCTGGGCTAGGCGTCAACAGCTGCAGTAACGGAAATACTTTCGATATCGATAGGCTTCGAATTCAATGGGATTGATCTCACGGACAGGACTTTGTGTGCTTGGAAGAAAGGACATCAGTTTAGTGAGGCGTGTGGGAATCTTGGTTTGTTTTTTCTATATGGTGGGCTGTCGTTTTTTGACTGTCATGCCATCGTCCTGTATGTCTCAAGAGTTGTCAAATTCAAGCACAAGGCAGGGAAACGTTTCCCCTGTCTTCACCGTCCAATATGCTTTCCATCTTCTCACACCACTCCGTTAATCTAAGCATTCTCTGCATCTGGGTAAATCATTTTGTGATGGTATCTCCTTAAATGCAGCCCTCTTTTCTCTTTTGATTATAGTAATGTAACGGGTTAGTCAATACTTTCCGCCATCTTCAGGCCATCGTTAGGTGCTATCCCCAGTACAAATGCCTTCTCAGCGCCCGCCTGGTCGAGATCTAAATATGGCCGCGTTCTGGTAGCGACCGGAGCTGATGATACACCCAAAGTAAGCCCATTATGGGCAGTGCTTTGTTCCAGGGAGGTTTCTTTACATCATGCGCATGTGGACATTGTTGCTCCATCCTTGGGCTGTAGGGCTGAATCCTATCTATGCGGCAAACGGCGTTTCAATAGACGAAGTGAGAGACCCCGAGGGTTAGTGTATCCATCTCTGAAACGACAAAAGAATCTGGAAACGAGTGCTGGGGGACCATCGATCCACGTGGAAGTCGGTTCTTTTTGGTGCTCTGTGGGCTCACCTCATGCACGTGGCAGTCTACCAGGCCATGTATGCCAGCATAGAAGTAGATTTTGCTTTGCTTTGTTGAGGCATGCGGTGCTCCATGACTAGGAGTAGTCGTGGTGTACCATACACAAAAGGCTTGCACAGTACTTCAGGTGCGAAGTAGTATCGCCAGAGCACCTTGGGAGTGTGCATACCTCGGTCTCTGAAGAAGCAGCCACTGGATTCGCAAGGCCACGTCTTTTTAACTAACAGCATGACAAGAGACGTGTCCCCAAACGGCATCGATACCCTGAAACGAAATCCATCAGGCTCCGGGGAAGCGGGTCGATCTGATCTCCGACAGGGTGTTGTCGAATTTCAATCCAGTCAGAATGAAGCTCATTGTTCACTTTCACCCATTCACCCCCGCTATTTGGCACCATGCGGACAACGATGCCAGGGACAGCGTCAGGACATGCATCTCGGTAGATGGACTGGCTGAGAGTCGCCTCACTTTGTACCACCATGCAGGATGGTTGTGTCTTTCCGATTCTTTGTCTGGTTGCTGCGGGATTTTACCGCGATTGAGGCTGTGCGATGCGGCTCCCTAAAGGCTGTCGGAACAGCCTGTAAGCAACAGTTGGACACGGCGACCACTGCGGAACGCAATCCCTATCCCGTGCAGCAGTTTGACGATGCCAACGGAGTCTATCCACTGGCCCAATAACAATGTGTTGCGAGGTCTGCACCCCGAAGATCTGGCATCATAGTGAACTGTTTCTCTGGCTACCCGGCTGCCTTGGTCGTCACAGTCCGGCACTGATGAAGCGGTCTGATGGTCGCAGAATGTTGCTGAACTGAAGAACCACGTGTGAGATAGGGTGCATTTCCGGCAACCCCAAAGCTGCCCGTCTGTCTACCTGATCATTCTGGGTTCAAACGGCAGTCTGTGGTTGCCGTATCCTGGGCTCTTCCAGCATTATCTCAATACGAGTTATTGTCCATTGCCCTGTACCCTGATATCCCTCGGATATCACAGGTCTCGGGCCGTTCCGACCAGAAGAACCCATGGGCCTTTACTTATTATTATTGGCACTGCGCTGCCATCTCTGGAATGAGGCGATAGGTAAGGCTAAGCAATGAGAGATTTGTTTCCCTCCGATATTCTTCGAAGCGTCTCGTACTCGAGCCTCATGACTGGGGACTGCTCTCCGCCTCTTTAACCCGGGTCCACACCGTCATGGTTCTTTCGCGATGCCATCGACTGGGTAAAGTCAGGTAGCAGGGAGTACTTGGCAGGTTGGCACAGCACCCTGTCAGTATTCTCAGTATTATCCCGGGTTCCTAACTAGCGGTGACTCTCCTTCGCTTCGGGCTCATCTTCCGTCCCAGGACCCTTGGTCTGAGAACTTGCCGTCTTGTGGCGTGTTTCGTCTCGAGCACACTCCAATGATCAAGACCTCGATCGGTTCCACCGGCACATTGCTGGATATCCCTCAGACACTAAAACATTCCATGCATGCTTCGATTCTTCGATTCCTGTTACGGCGTCGGTCCGCGCAGGTGAGCCACGTTCCTTTGGTGACCCCGAAGATCAGATCGCTGTGAAGGTGAAGCTTCGCATCACTTTTCCCTAATACCTCATGGATTCCTCGTCCAGGTCGGCCAATAGTCGTTGCCTTGGTGGCTGTGTGTCCAACAGACTTCTAACACAGCATCCATCACGTGTAGTTCCAGCCCGATCGCAGCACTGATACGGAGATCGAATGGGTTAAGGCGTAATAAATCTTCCTCAGGTGACAGCACCTTGCTACCCAGACTATCTTAAATGTCCTCCATTCCTTCGAGACTCATATTTCCACAAGTGCTGTACATTGCTGTTTATATATTACGCTATCGACTCTCCTCTCTAAACATATGATATCTTAACATCACTTACTATATGCTATACTGCTTAATCTGTAAACCGCTACCAACTCTGTTTTAAACACACGAAATGGTATAGCATCTCTCCTTCTTATATCGTCACTTCTTTTCCTAACATCTCGCTCCTGCAGTACTACGCCGGATATAGTCCAGCTATGGAGCCATCATACTCCACGGGGAGCAACGACTCGACCCGGACAACCGGCAGTTATTCGAGTCTACCCAGCCAATACTCGACATCATATCCTATGATAACAGAGAATAATATCGATGCTACCCAAATGTCATTCGATCAATGCTACGATCTCGACTCATATGGTCAACTGTATGACCTCCAGGATTGGGGCGACATGAACACTATGGAGGGCAACGGTTTCATGCAATCGTCGCCTCCAGCAGATCCACGGTCAGCTTTCCCATATGATATGGGCGCCAGCTTGAACCAAACACCCGAGCTCAACCTCCCTATGGGCAGTCCACCATCAGGCCTGGAGCCTCTGGAGTCAGAGAGGTGAGTCTATCTCTGTGACCAATGTTCTAATACTTGTAGCTAATCTCTTCCAGACGCGCGAAGCCTTTCGAGTGCGGTTGTGGCAGGAGTTTCACCAGATCTGCAGATCTCAAGCGACATCAAACCACTGTCCATTACCCTGTGTTCCAGAACTGCCCGGTGCCGAAATGTGCACGAAAGGGCAGGAATGGTTTCCCTCGAAAAGACCACTTGAACGAACACCTGCGCTCTTACCATCGCATCAACATTGCTAAGCGAGAGGTCCCCAAGAAGAAGCACGGCAAGGATGAATCTTTGTCGCCAAATGCGACCCGACGTTGAAACGACCACTTTTCCATACGACTGAACGATACAATGTTTTATATGCGACGTTCTATGATGTTACGTAATTTCTTCTGTGCCCTTTTCGATTCCGAATGCCCTTTCCTCATTACTTGTTTTTATTCATTTTCATTTCGCGTTGACATACATGTCCTGTGTTTTATGAGGCTCTCCCGGGTGTCTGGTGCAGATGGCCCTCACTTTAGTCATTTTTATTTCCTATGATTCCTCACGACAGATGATATGATATGTATAACAAGGTATATCCTGCGGCTGGACAACGGGACAGGGCAAGGGGATACCTCACTTTTCGGTTTAGTTTCTTCTGTTTCCTTTGTACGGTTCTGGGGAATTCGATCTACATTTCTTTTATGAGAGCTATGGGGGACCATTGGCCTAGACTTCGTATGGCCGCTACTTCCCACCAATGCTCCGAGGGTCACGATATCATGTTTCATCTACGCTTGTATTCTGGAGTTGTGCAGAGGGCATGTACACGTCTATTGGGAATTATGAGTGTATAATATCATTGGAATTTTTTATCATTCTATGGTCATTTCCATATTCTCCAGCGTAGACATCTTAGGCGTTCAATCCAATCAACCCATCTATCTTCAACTCCACGCTACTCAGCAGCACCACAAGATCCAAAACCAATGACTCGCGTTCCGATAACCAACTTTCGACATCGCCCTAGTCCCACTAGTTGATAATCCCTCATTCCATTTCGCTTCTAGAAAGCCGGCAAGTCCACGATCTCCCGCGCCCGTCCCCAAACTACGACGTCATCTTCCCCGTATTCTTTGGCGCTAAGAAACCCGCCCCTGCAGAGAGCCCAGGATAACAGCACTTCTCTCTACATCAAGGAACGGACGGCACGAACGCCCAGAAACGAAGAACACTAAATTCCTTCGTCAATCAATACTGTTCGAGTATAATCGCGCACACTAGTTTATCCGAGCACACTCTTGGGGTGTATGATATGGCTGTCGCTCCGCCACCGCCCGTTGGCCTGCTTTCGGCCCCCATCTTCGTTTTGTACGGGGACGGAGAATTATCCACGAAAGTTAATCTTTTTTCCTTGGCGCTCCCATTCGTATTCAAGGCAGGGCCATAATCTTTCCGATGTGTGACATAAGGATAAGGACATGCAGGTCCAAGGGGCTGGGCGTTAAGTCAGATGATGACGGCCGATAAGTATGTACGGACTACGCGTTCGGCAGCAGAGAGCTCGCGCCGAAGAAATACGAGATGGGCGGTCCCGGGCGACCTCAGGCAGGGCTGAGAGTCTTCTTGGCTTAATTTTCCTTGTGATAGTGCCATGTCTCTTTCCTTATCTCTCTCGCAGGATGCTCAGAGCACAACGAGAACCTGATTGTACTGCTTTTCAAACACGGGTGTGCCAGTTTCCGGCAACTGCCCAGAATTTTGAGTCAACTATACGTGTTTGTCGACTTGCGTATGATCACTTTACTTTTATTCTTTCCTTATATTGTGTAGAAATAGCCCTCTTTCCATATAATCTCTTATATTTTCCGGATAGGATGCTGGTTGCATTCAATAAGGAACTTCCGCTAGGTCCGGTGCAATATCAATTGCCTAAGGACAATGAAAATACCTTTTCTTCCATCTTTTGCATAAGTTTCTTCTGAAATAACAGGCATTCTAGTTATACCTGATTGTACCAGCGCTATTCAGTGTAGATATATTCTAGCATATTACCAGTACTTCGTAGCACTACATGGCAGTGTCAATTAGTAATTTCTAAATTAGCGCTGCGCATAAACCTATCGTAAGATTGACATCCAGTTCAGTATATAGTAGTAGTATGCAGTAAGTCGTAACCTAACGGCCGAACAACCAAGCATAGTAGCATAACGGCTCTCGCATAACGGTTCAGAAACCACACTTCAGTTCCAGCGCCAGCAAATAATATTTACGGAATACGAAATCAGTGGGTATCTTATGCAAAAAAAAAAAAAAAAAAAAAAAAAAAAAAAAAAAAAAAAAAAGGGGGGTTGGGGGGGCGGGAAAAAAAAAAAAAAAGAACAGGT